>CM044435.1:70503448-70608677 GCA_024363595.1 Xenopus borealis | reverse complement strand
TTTTTTTTTTTTTTCTTTAATTTTGTCTGTCCTACTTGTTCTCTCAATTGAATAGGACCAATAGAAATGTTCATGTTTTGTAGCATTCTTAGAGAAAACATTACTTGAATGCTCACCATTATCCTACACGAATGCTTCCAAATACATAAAACATGGTTAGCACTTGGCCTAGCTGAATTAGCTGATAGTGGAAGAGAATATACTACATTGCCCACTACACATAAATTATACTAGCAGTATGAAAACCTATTTTACATTGAAAATCAAAGGAATTCCATATGATCTCTTAGAGATCATATGGAATTCCTTTGATTTTACACTCCAATAATTCAGTCCTAATTTATACTCGGCCTATTTGACCCACATTGTCTTGTACCTTATCTGGTTGTCTCTTGCAAATCCCTCGTAAATGACATCTTATACATAGATTGATATTCCTTTTTGTTGGTCATTTGACCCATGAGCAAAATGTAAATATACCAGAGAACACCACAGCTTCATTGTAATCAGCTTGAAAAAGTAACTAAAATGTTCTGAAAGCTTGCTAAGATTATATTAGTTAGCCAATAAAGGTATCACCTTTATACCAGTGTGTTATTTTTTATTTCAAAAGGGTTGCCCTATAATATCAGAACATAAGAATCAGTTCTGTAGCATCAGCTTGATTGCTTTATGATTTGCAATGACTCCTAAGCTTAGATTCTCAGCAGCTGCCCAGAGCCCACAGAGCATGACTGACACTCTGAAAAGAATCTAAAATAGTGCCCCCTCTAAATAACTTTGAAGGGCAAATCATTACTTTTATAGAGGTACCTTTAGGCTGCAGCAGTAAGTTCAGTATATTAGATGATATTTCTTTCCATATAAATATTTAAAGGGGTTGTTCACCTTTGAGTTAACTTTTAGTATACTGTAGAGAGTGATATTCTGAGACAATTTGCAATTGATTTTCATTTTTTATTGTTAATGGTTTTATAGATATTTAGCTTTTTATTCAGCAGCTCTCTATTTTGCAGTGTCAGCAATTTGGTTTCTAGGGTACAAATTACCCTAGCAACCCTGCATTGATTTGAATAAGAGACTGGAATATGAATAGGGGATGGACTGAATAGAATGATGAATAATAAAAAGTGGCAATAACAATACATTTGTAGCCTTACAGAGCATTTGTTTTTAGATGGTGTCAGTGACCCCCATTTGAAAGCTGCAAAGAAACAGAAGAAAATTGCGAATCATTAAAAAACTATGAAAAATAAATAATGAAGACCAATTGAAAAGTTTCTTAGAAATGGCCCTTCTACAATATATCAAAAGTTAACTTGAAGGTGAACCACCCCTTTAATTCCATGTCTATACACTGTACATACTGAAAATGAGTGTATAAATCTCGTAGTGAGGGTAGACAGAAATTGGGATTGCAGCCCTGTAGTCTGTGAGTTAGCTGGTTTATACTGGTTAGGTGGTTAATCAGTTAGCTGCTACTTTATCCAGATTTGCAAATGCTGAGCGTTTGATTACAATAACTATGGCTTATCAATATATACTACACAAAAGCTATGAATATCTTGGAAAATATATCCTTAAAAACGTAATCAGTTATAAACTGTGAGTTCTGATGTCATTTCTGTCACATAACTCTCTGAAACATGTATATTATAATAAATAAAGTACCCCTAGTTGCAAAATATGAGGATATTAAAAGTTACCTCGGAGTTCCTTCGGCCTCGTGTTTTTATATGGCCATGAAATTCCTCTGTAACCTTCCTCTAACAAGAGGGGGGTACTTTATTCACTATATAATCCTGTTGATGGTAGATGAATTGAGGAAGGGATAAATGTGATACTGAATCACTGTTGGAATAGTAAGATCTGGGCTGCACTACCAATCCACTACTATATAAGCCTCATCTAGCAACAGATAAAGGAAAACACAGTTCAAGAATGTAATATGTTTACTTTCTTCATTAATTTGTCTAGCAAAAAGCATTACATAGATGACCAGAATGCAAGTAGCCCACTTTTCCTTTATGTCATGATGTTAGTTTTAAACTTTCCTATAATAACAAATAAAAAACAAACCTATTCAAAAGTATAGTAGAGGTGATACCTCTATTGGCTAACAATAAAACTACATTGCAAGCTTTCAGAGCACCAAGGCCCCTTTTTGACTTTTACAGTAGTTTCCAAAATTCTAACTGGTTGCAGACAGTGGTCCGATTGCTATCTTGGAATCCTTAAAGGAGAACTGAAGCTTAACTGAAGAAGTAGGGTAGAAATGCTATACATTATGTTTTGTGCTTCAGTACCAGCCCAAGACAATAACAGACCTAGTAGGAAAGATCTGTGCCTCTGAAGATGCCCCAGTAACTCCCCCATCTTATTTTTTGCTGATTCACTGTACATTTTCTGTACTGATGTCAGTTGCTGAGCTTAGGGACAGACTCAAAATATACATTATGCATAAAATATGAATGTCACAATGTAAGGCTGATTAATAATCAATACAGATAATAATTACATGGCAGCTCAGAAACCAGTGCAACTAGCATTGAAATGTAATAATCAGCTTTGTAGCATCAGCTTATATTACAGGCCAGCCTCATTTTCTGCTTGATAATTTGGGACAACCCCTAAGCTTAGCTTCTCAACAGCTGCTCAGAGCCCACTGATCATGTGAGTGTCACAGACACTTTCCCCCTGTGACAAGTTTGAAGTTCTGGATCATTGCTGCTATTGACAAGCTGAAACTTTACGTTGGTGCAATAAGTACAGTATTAAAGGGCAACAATCATAACTTAAATCAGTGATTTTCAACCTTGTGCCTCCAGCTGTTAAGGAACTACAAGTCCCACAATGCAATGAAGGAGTCTGACAGCCACAGTTAGGCAAATGCATTGTGGGACTTGTAGTTTCTTAACAGCTGGAGGCACAAGGTTGAAAATCACTGACTTAAATAATTTACTAAGTAAATACACTTTGTGAAAGTTCAAGAAATCTGATTTTTAAAACAGGTAGAACTGTTTGTATAATGGAAATCTCTCCCTATCTCTACGGCAGTTCTAATTGAGGCAGGCATCTTGGACTCCTCCTACCTATAGCTTCACTGCCAACTGCAGCTCTGAAATCTTGCACATGCTTAGTTGAAATTTCTTAGTTGCCCGGTAAACCTTCTAAGCTATTTTGAAATCTGCCAAACTTCTGTGTTAGTAGCTTTTCAGTAGTGTTGCCACCTTCTGGAGGTTAGTGTGTGCCCTTCATTTGCATAATGACATCACCAGCAAGTGATAAGATAGTGAAATCTCTTAATACGTGGAGGAGTTTACTAAAGCTAGGCATTTTGGGTAGAATATTCAAGGCAGTGCTACAATCTGAGCATGCTCATGAACTCATTTGCATGTAATAGTCACAGTATGGACTCCCTCGGTGAAAGAACCCATTTTACAAAGCATGGGATTTTTTTTAAAACTGCTGTTTTTTTTTTTTTTTTTTCAAAAAAGTTCCTAAGCCTGACTCTCTGACACTCTTACTTTGCTAACCTGTCCCATCTCAGCCTGTTGGTTACAGTTTCTAAGGCTAACTGACTCCTGCTGCACAAATATGGCAGCCCCCTCATACAGGAACATGGGACAACAGACCGGTAATGTAAAAGCATCATGCAAATACTTTATGGCAAAGTTACAAGTAGCTGTCAAAGCCAATATTATAATAGATGTAAAAAAGAGTTTAATTTCAGGTTTCATTATCTCTTTAAATTTAGAGGTCCACTCAGCCTATTCTGTGTAATGTGCCACTTGCAGGAAAAAATAGTTAAGTGGTGGGTGGCTGTGGTCTGACTAAACCAGCTTTCGTCCTGAGCATACAAACACAGATTGTGAGCAAGAATGGAAACATCTGTGACTGCAGTAAATGTTTATTGGAATTTATCTCACTGGATGCATCCTATTATCATATTATTATATAATTAACAGGCTCAGTGAACTTTAAATCATCATTGACTATTAAAGATCATACCACATATTTCTTATGCTTCTAGGAACTCATAATTGCAGGATTATTCATTCACTCTCCATACTTAAACCTTGTCCAGTGATCCAAAAAGAGTACAGGATGGTTCACGTATGAAACCGTCATCAGATCCATTTCTTATAGTCATTGCATTCGCTTTTTAAAGATTTTTTTGTGTTATCTGTAGTTATAATTTAATTGCAATTTATTCTGAAATACCCGTTAAATCACCCCATCCTCACTTTTAGGTCTATAATTTCTATTTTATCTATAATTTATCATTTAGATATTCTACAAATTAATAAAACAACAACCCAGTCTTGCTCTATGGTAGAGCTTCTAGTCAAACATCAGTCTGACAAATACCCACTGAACTGCATTCTGGTCCCAACCACTTGCTGCTCAATATTGCCAATGAAACTGCAAGCCCCCCTCCAAAGCGCTCAATGACATGACCCTAGAACTGATGTCACTATAAGAGTGTTGTCACTCTTGGTGTAAATTTTGTGTGTTTTATATGCTGTGAATTCGATTCATATGGAGGATATAGTATTTTCAGGTACTTTGTCATCTGGGGAGTGTGCCATCATTCAGGTTCATTTTGATTGTTGTAGACTGTGTTTATTGGCTTGGTAATATATATATATTGGTATTTAAAGGTGTTTATATTTTTTGCATATCACTGTCTGTATAAATGCAAAATAGAAAAAAAGGAGTCTTAATATTTGTATAATATGATGCTCTTTTGTAGCAATCAATAACACATTCTGTTACAAGAAAATGCTAAAGAATTTCATTAACAGAATAACAGCATTTTTAACATACATTTTAACTTGCTTCTTTGCTTTGCTCAAACCATCTGCTACATTGTCCGTATGCCAGAAGTGGAGATTGCCAGCAGGGTGGGACAGAAGCTGATTGCACAAAACATAATGTAATTCCTTGGCTGTTCTCATAGATAATGATACTAGTTGTTTTATTTCCCCTGGTTCACAGGCAAGGAATTCCAAATCTCCTTTCCATTCCAAGGACCTTCCCATCTGCTCAGGCTTAACGTTATTGTATATTCATTGAACAACACCAAATTCCTAAGTACTCTACAAAATGCAGTCAGTGTGCCCATATATTTAGTGTACCTACTTTAATGGGTTATGTACAATATACCCTTATTGGGATCTCTTTAAGGGCAAGTTGTGTGCCACTCCTGGAATGTATTTAAGGTCTTTCACAATTATTTAAAGAGTATTCTGATTGATGTATCCATTCTTAGAAAGCGTTATGCTTAGAACCAAAAGTTTACTGTATTCACATTTAAAATTCCTGAAAGTGCATCTGACAAACTTAAATAGGGCTCATTACAAGTCAGACTGCTAAAGGGGAACGCCACAAAAATATAACTTAGGTTTTTTGAAAAGTAAACATAATTTCAAGCAACTTTGCAATATACATCAGTAAAAAATATTAGCGGTGCATTGAATCCAGGATTCGGTTCGGGATTCATAACCATATCCAAATCCGCATATGGTAATTGGGTGTGGTAGGGGAAATCACATGACTTCTGTTGCAAAACAAGGAAGTAAACATTTTTTCCCACATTTTCCTTCCCACCCCTAATTTGCATATGTTAGGATTTGAATTTGGTTCGGTATTCGGACTAATCTTTCTCGAAGGATCCGGGGATTGGCCCTAATCCCAGAAAGTGGTTTTGTGCATCCCTAAAAATATACAGATTTCTTTTTTTTTTTAACGGTTTCCGACAGTTCCCTAAACCTAGCCCCCTGCTCTGCTGATCTTTCTGACTACTTTGCTGAGCTGGCTGACTACTGTTACTTTGTATCAGCAGCCAGCTATCCTCAACTTGTATCTTCCAAACCCCATAATTCCCTGCACATGTGATTTCAATAAGGATAGGAACATCAGAGTGCAATGCATTGTGGGTTATGTAGTTCCTGCATGCTCTCTGTAAGCTGTGGAGAAGTGTAACATCAGTGTTTTAGTTCTTCCTTCCCTGCCATGATTTCAAATGATGCAGAAAGAGAATAACTGTTAAACAGCTGGATTTCAGCATAGAAAATGCAATTTAGTCATACTTTTTGAAGAAACGGGTACCTGTGGCGGGTATTTTAGGTGTTTCCGTGTTATGTGGGCCTCATTATCAAATGTTGGTTTGGAAGCCAGAGTTCCCCTTTAAGCTGAAGATGCAGACCCTGTGACCTTTTAGAAACCATGTCTTGCCTGGGTAAAGACAAATATACATAGCAGATATACAGTCATATGAAAAAAAAGTTTGGGAAGCGCTCTTAATTCTTTGAAGTTTTGTTTATCACTGTCTGAGCTTTCAAAGTAGCAACTTCATTTTAATAAATAACATTCCTTACGTAAGCAGTAGTATTTCAGCAGTGACATAAAGTTTACTGGATTGACAGAAAATATGCATAATAATAATATTAGACAGGCGCATAAATTTGGGCACCCAAACAGAAATATTACATCAATACTTAGTTGAGCCTCCTTTTGCAAATGTAACAGCCACTAGACGCCTCATATAGCCTTTGATGATTCTGGAGGGGCGGTGTTTTTGACCATTCCTCGATAAAAAAAATCTCTCCAGTTCAGTTAAATTTGATGGCTGCCGAGCATGGACAGCCTGCTTCAAATCATCCCATAGATTTTTAATTATATTCAAGCTGGGAGACTGTGACGGTAATTCCAGATTATTGTACTTCTCCCGCTGCATACTTGCCTTTGTAGATTTCGAAGTGTGTTTAGGGTCATTGTCTTGGAATATCCAACCCGTGCGTAACTTCAACTTTGTGACTGATACTTGAACATTATCCTGAAGATTTTGTTGATATTGGGTTGAAATCATCCGACCCTTGACTCAAACAGGAGCCCCAGTCCCTGAACTAGCCACACAGTCACACAGCATGATAGAACCTCCACCAAATTTGACAGTAGGAAGCAGGTGTTTTTCTTGGAATGCGGTGCAAAGTGATGTTTGTGATGTCCAAAGCACTTTGTTCTAATGACTGTGACTTGCCTAAATGAGCTTTTGCTTACAACAAGTGACTCTGTTTGCGGGAGTGCAGAAAGGGCTTCTTTCTCATCACCCTGCCATACAGATGTTCTTTGTGCAAATTGCACTGAATTTAGAATGTATAAGTACAGATACACCATCTGCAACAAGATGTTCTTGCAGGTCTTTGGAGGTGATCTTTGGGTTGTCTGTAACCATTTTTACAATCCTCCGCATATGCCGCTCCTGTATTTTTCTTGGCCTGCCAGATCTGGGTTTTACAGCAACTGTAATCCTGATACTGAACAATTTTTGCTTTCAGATCTTTTGAGCGTTGCTTTGAGGATCCCATGCTGTCACTCTTCAGAGGATAGTCAAACAGAAGCACAACTTGCAGTTGGCCACCTTTAAATACCTTTTCTCATGATTGGACACATCTGCCTATGAAGTTGAAGACTTAAAGATTTTATCCAACCAATTTGGTGTTGCCAGTTACATGCATTCAAATTAACAAAATTACAAAGGTGCCCCACATTTTTGCACAGCCAGTTTTTCACGTTTGATTTAATTTCATACAGCTGAATACTACTTCACTTAAAATCTTTTTTAAGAAAACACCTCAGTACTCGTTCCTCGGAAATAAAATACATACCGCTGTTATCTTTTTTGTTGAAAGTGGAGTAAATTATTATGCAGGCTGAGAGGGACTCCCAAACTTTTTCATATGACTGTAAGCTGGCCATTTGGCACCTTCAGATCAAGTTGGCAGCTATTATGCTTATGTATAGGTCCTCCCTGATCGACACATATCTCACCAAAAATCAGGAAGATACTTATCAGGACAGTGTAAAAATTGTTTCAGGTGAGGGCAACATCAGTGCAATAATGCAGGCCTTTCTATGAGTCTGTGTAGGTGCCTGTTATGAGAGTCCAGAACGGGGAGCTAAAAATCTCTCTAAGTGCCTGTTATGATTTGATTACTTGCTCCAGAGCCAAACAAATATATGAGCCCAATTAGGCCACTTACGTGGTGCACCAAATTGTCCCCCAGGCATATGCAGACCCGCTGCGAGCAGTCTGATTCAACACAGCATTACGGTCCTCCTCTGATGGAATTTTTAAACCTATACAATAGTCTTGATGCAGTCCTCTCACAGCATACCAGCATGTGCTCCTATCATGGTCTGATTGATGACCTTGGCCAAATGATTAGATAAGCCCAATTTGGCCCAGCAAGTAAGTGGCCTAATCATGCAAAGGTCATCCACTATGAAGATATCTGTATAAACAAACCCCTTCTTTCCCCCAGCTAAGGCCTGTGATGCTTTTAGTTAAGGAGAAGCTCATTATAAGGAGGGATTCTGTGTTCTAAGAACCAAAAGTAGCATGTGATTCAGATTTTGCCCTTTTATAGTGCAAAAAAATAACAAAAACCCTATATATTTAATAATTATACAGGCAACAGGTATGTTCAGTGTATTCACTGAACTAATGTTGAAAAAGTAAAGTGTATATTTAAGTCTGTTCTTTGACCTAAATAAATACACGTTTCCACAATGCCATAAGGAGTGCTGAAGCTTGTATAATTTTGCATTTGTTTTGTCACTATAACGTCTTTATATAGCAACCTTATAACTTACTCAAAACCTCTGCAGTACATTTACAATGAATAACACCCAAAGCGCTTCAGAAGGCTGACAGAGCATAGACTAAAATATATTATGCTTTAGATGTGTGTGGAACAGTACACATTATTGTCTGTATACACTAGAAGATTCTTAATGAGGATGTAGAGAAATTCTATCTACAGTGTCCATGTGTCTAGCCATTCACACATCTGGAAAAACAGAGACAACAGTCATATTCATTTCAACTTCTCACTGCAAGTATTTCCTCTTCTCAAAGACCACCTGCAGACCATACGTACCTACTTGTGCTCAGGACACAAGTACTGATATGTGACAAAAAGGATAATCTAGCTGTGACAACAAAATAAATAGCAACGTTCCCTTTGGGTTATAAACATAATTCTTGTTAAACTCACAGTTATTTGCAGTTAGTTCTCTCAGTTGGTCAGCTTGTCCACAGCTGTGATAGTGTCTGTTAATGCCACACTGTGCATGATTACATATATATACAGCACGACTAATTTGAACCCTATTCACAAACTATTATATACTCAGCCATTATGAGCTATGGCAAATGGGGTGTTTTCACCACTGCTGTAAATAAGCAAAAACTGTTGTTGTTATACCCAATTTACACCACATGGGTCTTTTTAAAAACCACTTTTACTTCACTGTTGCAAGCAATTGCTGGCATACTGTAGGTGGTGAATGAATGAAGTCTAAAACTCATCAAAAGAGACCAAGTATATAAGTACTCCAATGAAAAACTTTCTATTGGTAGCCTCCCCAAACACTGCACTCTACTCTGTGCTTTGCTGGTACTTAATTCAGTATTTATTAACTTTCAAAGTGATTTGAATATATTGGGGACTGGGCATCTTGATATTATAACCAAGACTAAACATTAATAAATTGGAAGGTATTCGAATTGCCACCTGGCCTCTATGATATTAATCTGCTTTTGTAAAAATAAAAACCTGTTATCTAGAATGCTTGGGATTGTTTTGCCTCCAGTAAGGATTCATTATATTAGTTGGAATCAAGTACAAGGTACTTTTTTTAATTTTTTTTATTTATTTATTTTATGTTATTAAAATAGAATCTATTGTAGGAATATAATATGTTGCACAAAAAAAGTTTGCAAAGACCATTGCAAATGTAAATGACCATGTTTGCTTCCTTTTTGACTGATTACAGCCCTCACCAACTTCCACGCAAAGTTTGCGACCAAATGGATTCTACGAACATTCGCAGAGCAGGTGTTGAGAACGCTAACCTTTACTTAGCAATGTAATATTCACCAGTGAATGATTTCATATTGCCAACAGTGCTAAACATTTGCCATTTTAAACATTGTTTGCTATTTTTAATTACATTCCCCCTTATGAGAGATGACCTTAAAATTCATGCATAATGAAAAGACAAATATTAGATAAATACAGTTAAGTGTTAATTTACTGTTCTTAATGGACACTTATTCATTATCTGGATAAAGAAAAAAACTATTTTGCACAGTATTCTCACATCATTATACATTTAAATATAAGGCAGATGATTCAAATAAACAATAGTAAATTAATATTTACATTTCTCTCCTCTACTGCTTTCATTTTACTGTCTCTAATGGGCAAGATAGAATGAATCTTTATTACCATAACTGAATGAAACCTGATTCTATATCAGCCTACACAGATTCAGTTCAGGAGTCAGCCTTTTTCAGCAGTATTCGGATTTGGCCAAATATTTCTGCCTGGCTGAACCAAATTAGAATCCTAATTTTCTTATGCAAATTAGCGGTAGGGAGAGAAATCTCGTGACTTTTTCTCTCAAAACAAGGAAGTAAAAATGTTTCCCCTTCCCACCCCTAATTTGCATATGTAAATTAGGATTCGGTTTGAAGGATTTGGGGGTTTGGCCGAATCCAAAATAGTGGATTCGGTGAATCCCTACACAGAACTAAAGAATTTCCATTCTTTAATTAACTTTTACAAGTCTATTCTTATGTTATTTTCTCTGTGTCCTATGCACATCCTTGCACCATGCAACCTACAAAAACTACAAAAAAAATGTGATAATGCCTTTTGTACTTAATCAGGTTTTGCTTGTTTTGATTTATTGAGTGAGATTTATTATTCCAAGACAGGCTCTGTCAGGTATGAATGAAATATTTTGTTTTAACTATCTTAAGTGAAAGTAACAGAGGTTCAGTAAAAGGTTTCCATGATTTGAAGCCTTTTCATTTAGTTAACACTCTCCCAAAGACCTTTGGAAGGAAAATATTACTTGGTATACCAAAAGTAGCACATGCAAAGATTAAACGATGCAATGGAGCACATTAAAAGGAGAGTATTCAGATTTCACTACCTACTAATTTGTCATTGGGTGCCTGACCTAAACATCCTACATGAGATCATTGATCAATTCTAGTAGTCTGCTGTAAGTGTCCCTATAAGTAAGAGTGAAAACTCATTTGATGAACTGCTCAACAAAGGTTTCCAGGGATGATGAAAAAAAAGTCCTCTACATAAATATAGGTGTTTGGAAATGAAGGGAATGTTTGCACAAAGATTCAAGTACATTATCTGTTTTGAGCCTTAGCCTCTAGAACCAAGGATTTTTCAATTACTAACTTTAATTTAATGGGAATTGTAGGCACAATTAAATTCAACGACCCCCATATAACCATTTGTTTTACACCTATTATTATTATTAATTATAATAATAAAATATGTATATAATAAATATGAACATATGTTTTTTTTTATCTATATGTGTGTGTGTAAGTGCTTATTCTCTCTGAGGTGAGAGCAGTGTTTAAGACAGAAAAGAGTGGCTGATGTTAGTATGAGGTAGTATCAGGAAGAGGGCTTTATTTGTTAAGAGAAAGTGAGGCATCATGGCAATATTGCCACTAAAAAAATTAAAAAGTTGTGTGCTGTGTGTTGAGTCAAAAAACAATCCTAAACTCCTTCTAAATCTAAAACCTGGCCAAACTATAGTCCCCTAAAGCCCTCCCCTAAAAGCTTTTATATTACATTTGTATTAAAACCATTGCTTTAACTGCAGCTATCCTCAGTTTGCTTGCTCTGCTGAGTTGCTTCCGCTGTCATTATCATAGACATCTAAGTGGTAGATTTAGAAGCTCTGTATGTTTTGTGCACATGTACAGGTTTTCAGACAGACGTGTGCATGTATGCCCTTGGTCTTGCTACAGGAGCACTTCAGTGGATGAATGTGATGTCAAGGAGAAATTTGTACCCGCTGTAGTGCTATAGGAGGAATGGAGTATTTTTAGAATGCTTGATAGGTTCATATAAGCTATTTAAAATGGGTTCTACCACATGGGCAATTGCCTTGCCTAGGATTAATTTGTACTTTAACATACAGATAGTAAGTTGAATGAGGGTTTTCAAAGGCAGGAGGGCTCATTTACAAACAAAGTGCAATGTGCAAAAAAAAAAAACCCAGATGCACAATATATGTGCACACATATACAAGTGTTACAACAGTAGTTATTTACTATGTTATTAGAATTTGTTTGCGTTTTGGCATATTTCACAAAATCTTATTTGCAGTTAGAGTAACCAAAGGTTGCAACACTACAGGTGAGAGATTTTCCTTTATCTGTTGGCAACAAATACAGAGATCTGTAACTTGACATTTTAACAGTACAACACTAGGATTTAGTCATTCTGAAGAATTCCTGGCACCGTTTAAATAAAGAATGATTTTATTTTCACTTGTTTCTTGCTGAGAATTCATCTTACTAAGGGCATAGTAACAATTGCACTCTTAATATCCAATAGATCAAAGGCAACAGTCTGAACAGCACAATGAAATAAATGCTTTACCCATTCATTAGCTCCTTTTTGAAGCCTTTGTGCATTTTGAGCACTGAAACATGTTAATATGGAATAAACCATAATAAGGATCATTATTAACAAGTCTTGGGGTCATGTCAAAGCTAAGTTGCACTTTCTAGTAATGATGCCCTAACAGGCACTTGAGTGACCAGCTGTGTTGGAAATTCTACTGTCAGCACATTTGTCTTGCAACAGTTTATATTCATCTGTCACTAAAACATTAACCCTATGACTAATTAGATTTCCAGGTCAATGTTTCTGTGCACTATTACTTTTTTAAATATTGCAATCATAACAAAACCACTGTCACAATTATCATTCAAGGCGCATATTTTTCTTGGAGCATTTCTTCCTTAGTATTATAATTGTATTTCTGTGTGTTCATTGTTTAAAAATCCCTGATAGTGGTTCTGCATGGTAAGCCAACCTTGCGGTATTAGCATTTCACCTTTGAAACTAAAGTTCAAAGACAGAACAAAATGCCAAGAGAAATTAATCTAATGGTATCAAGCTGACTTTTAATTAAACTTATAGATATCGGAAGACATAAAGACAGGTTAATTTTAATTTATAAGGTATCAGACATAAAAGGCATTGTGTAAGAACTGAGCTTTGCTGAAAAAAAAAAAGCAACTTTGAACATTTGTGTGTGACCTGTCTGTGTGAGTGTGTTTGAATTTTTGAGGGTGGGTAAGTATATATACAGTGGTGTGAAAAACTATTTGCCCCCTTCCTGATTTCTTATTCTTTTGCATGTTTGTCACACTTAAATGTTTCTGCTCATCAAAAACCGTTAACTATTAGTCAAAGATAACATAATTGAACACAAAATGCAGTTTTTAAATGAAGGTTTACGTTCTTAAGGGAGAAAAAAAACTCCAAATCTACATGGGCCTGTGTGAAAAAGTGATTGCCCCCCTTGTTAAAAATAACTAAGAACAAAAGTAATTGAGATCTATCAGTCTGGTAAAGGTTATAAAGCCATTTCTAAAGCTTTGGGACTCCAGCGAACCACAGTGAGAGCCATTATCCACAAATGGCAAAAACATGGAACAGTGGTGAACCTTCCCAGGAGTGGCCGGCCGACCAAAATTACCCCAAGAGCGCAAAGACAACTCATCCGAGAGGCCACAAAAGACCCCAGGACAACATCTAAAGAACTGCAGGCCTCACTTGCCTCAATTAAGGTCAGTGTTCACGACTCCACCATAAGAAAGAGACTGGGCAAAAACAGCCTGCATGGCAGATTTCCAAGGCGCAAACCAATTTTAAGCAAAAAGAACATTAAGGCTCGTCTCAATTTTGCTAAAAAACATCTCAATGATTGCCAAGACTTTTGGGAAAATACCTTGTGGACCGACGAGACAAAAGTTGAACTTTTTGGAAGGTGCACGTCCCGTTACATCTGGCGTAAAAGTAACACAGCATTTCAGAAAAAGAACATCATACCAACAGTAAAATATGGTGGTGGTAGTGTGATGGTCTGGAGTTGTTTTGCTGCTTCAGGACCTGGAAGGCTTGCTGTGATAGATGGAACCATGAATTCTACTGTCTACCAAAAAATCCTGAAGGAGAATGTCCGGCCATCTGTTCGTCAACTCAAGCTGAAGCGATCTTGGGTGCTGCAGCAGGACAATGACCCAAAACACACCAGCAAATCCACCTCTGAATGGCTGAAGAAAAACAAAATGAAGACTTTGGAGTGGCCTAGTCAAAGTCCTGACCTGAATCCTATTGAGATGTTGTGGCATGACCTTAAAAAGGCGGTTCATGCTAGAAAACCCTCAAATAAAGCTGAATTACAACAATTCTGCAAAGATGAGTGGTCCAAAATTACTCCAGAGCGCTGTAAAAGACTCGTTGCAAGTTATCGCAAACGCTTGATTGCAGTTATTGCTGCTAAGGGTGGCCCAACAAGTTATTAGGTTCAGGGGGCAATTACTTTTTCACACAGGTTTGGATTTTGTTTCTCCCTAAATAATAAAAACCCTCATTTAAAAACTGCATTTTGTGTTTACTTGTGTTTACTTGTGTTACCTTTGACTAATAGTTAAATGTGTTTGATGATCAGAAACATTTTGTGTGACAAACATGCAAAAGAATAAGAAATCAGGAAGGGGGCAAATAGTTTTTCACACCACTGTATATTTACATAAAATCAGATATTGATGGGGAAAGGAAGACCGTTATGCAAAATACTTTTGTGTCTCTAATTATATAAATAATTATGTTCTAGAATGGTCAGCTACTAGTTAGAAGAGATGAAATGATGTTTAAAGCAAATTTGTGTGAGAAAATTTGTGTTTTAATAATGTTGGTCATACATTGACTCCTGATTGAATCGTCAGATTACTGACCAATGTATATGACCAAAATAATGGCCGTTTGGTTTATAAAGTAGTCACCATGGACCATCAATCACTGGTCCATGGGCTAATCAGCCTACATCTTCCGGTCTATGGCTAACTCAAGGCCTATGGCATGTACTGCATTCTGCTGGTGGATAAAACAGTGATTCAAGCTCCCAAAGTTTCATATATTTGTGCTTTGATAGGACTTGAATCCACCAGTCAGAACACAAAGGGGCATATTCACTATAGGGCGAAGCGACTAGAGCTAGCTAAAATTCGCCAGCATGATGTCATTTTGTTACTTCGCCAATTTACAAACGATCGCAGGTGCCACTTCGATAGTGAAAGCAAAGTTGTGCTAGGCAGAATTGAACACTAGTGCAGCTTTACTTTGATTTGCTTGCACTGCCGAAGTAATGCTAGAGAAAATTCGCCAGCGTATGGCACCCTGGATGCAACTTCACACTTTAGTGAATTAGTATTGTCTGAGCAAATGTTTGCCTTGGAGAAATGTTGAAATTGCACCCTTTAGTGAATTTGCCCCAAAGAGAGCTAATTAGAGTTAAATACTGATGTGTTCATTTTGCAATCATGTCCATGGTTTTTTGTTTATTTATATTGATGGAGAAAATGTATTGGGTGCTATTAGCCAAAGTAATAGGTTAGTGAGGGCTGTATGTAAGTGTGTCTGTGAATCTACTCCATGTTTGGTTCTTGCATAGGTAATCTAATTATATACCTTGTAAGGACAAAACATGGTGAAGCTTTATTTGCTGAGTTAATTCCTAGCAACCAGGTTGTATGTTTAAATGTGATCTTTAATTTAGTCCTTTAGAATACAGAATTACATGTTGTACATTGCATGATGGTTTCAAGAGAATTTGTTTTTTAAATGAATTATATGGGTATAGTTATAGAGGTTCCATTTACTGTATTATTAAACCTTAAAAAAAATTCTGTGCTCACCCATGGGTTAAAGGAAAACTATATCCCCAAACAATGTAGGTCTCTATAATAATACAGTACATTGCATAAAACAGCTCATATGTAAAACCCTACTTTTATAATAATATATTTTTTAGTAGTATGTGCCATTGGGTAATCCAATATGGAAAAATGCTAGGATTCCTGGTACACACAAACAACCCAATCAAACCATACATGTTAGGTCATAGGAGCCAATTAACAGACAAGGTTCTGTGTTTTACTCCCACACTTATTCCTATTAGGGCTCTTCCAGACGAGGAGATTGCAGGGAGATTTGTTGCCCCAAAAACGCGGAGATTTGTTGCAGGCAACATATCTCCCTGCAATCTCCTCGTCTGGAAGAGCCCTTACAGTTAGAGCTGCAGGTGTTCTCTGAGGCAGCACAGAGAATATCACAAAATGGCGGCTCAAGGGAAAAGTTGTAAAAAGGCAATATTCACTTACATATATATTCTAGTTTGGTAAGATTCTTTAATATGCCACTTAATATGATGTAACCTATCAGTTGCTTAAGCATTCATTTTGGGGGTAAAGTTATCCTTTAATGTTGAACACATTCCGATTCCTTAGGTAACAATTAACTATGATGGCATTATTTTACTTTATGTAAGATTAATACAGGTTGCCATTAGTTTAAGGATAAACACAGACCTACTACATAGATCCAAATTTCTGCAACAACCCTTTTTGTTATATTAAAAGCCTTTTAATATCTGTGAGCCAATTTTGCTAACTGTATACTTCTATTATATTGTGTGTGAGTTCCTCAGGCCAGTTTAAGGGACAAACCATTCTTTGACTTCTATTCCTACCATAGCCTTTAATTAATATGTATGTTTCAACAACGCGTTTATTGCTTGAGGGTGGACAAGATGTTTGCCAAGCAGGGTAATTATCTTATCTTAAAATTCAACCAAGTTTTTGTGTCTCATTTTTACAATGACTTTGTAAATATTTTTACAGATAGATATTAAGGAGAAGAAATCATGTTTTCTTTTTATCTAACCTGAACCTTGATTAGTTAGAGTATTTTGGATAGATTTGATGGGGAATGTATGGACTACAGGGAATAGCATAGGCTTTTATGTAGATGAATTGGAATGCCCTTGGCATCTGGCCGGCTGCCATTACATGCCCTCTTGATTGTGTTGTTAGAATAACTGAAGAATAAAGTGTAGCTTTCCCAGTGTTATCTAATAAGAATGATAAACAAAATAGAAAAAAAGTGATTCAAACAACATTGGTTGTACATGCACTTGAGCTTATTGAGTATCTTGAGTATCTACTCATGTGAACAGATATATTTCTTTTAAATACAGATATTTCTTTAGCATTGTAAGACAACCAACTTTTCAAATCATATCTGGGTAAAGATTGTTACATGAGAATTTCAGTACCATGTAAACCGTTCCCTGGAAGAGATGGAAGGAAAACAATTATCTTCTATCTTCATTGTGTTCAAATAGGAATATTTTTGATGATACCTCAGAAGCAAAAATGTTTGTATAATATTTTTTATGCAGTGGATATAAACATTAATATCTATTCACTTAGCCAGTTTAACATTAAAGAGAGAACCTTGGATTTAAAGTAGCAAATCTGGGCTTCAGTGTAACAATCTGATCACATATGGGGCACACATAGACCTGTCAGCTGTGGCAGCCCATTGCAGCTCTCTGTAAATACTATTTTTCTCACCTGCCCTAATGGAAGGGATTTAAAGAAAAGCTAAAACCTTAAATTATTAGCCTAGAAATGATATGGGGACGGGTCATTATAGGACCAGCTTTGAAATATGCCAATCTGTTACTGTGTACACATTTCTCTAGTATTGCAGTATCTGATGAGTACAATATAATTTGTATATTAATTATTTGTTATACTTTATTTAAGATTACATATGGCACTGCACTTTACAGAGATTATAATTCATTCACATCAGTCCAGTGGTGCGTACATTCATACATTTTATAGTCCATTTTATCAGGAATCGATGAACCTGCCTGTATGTTTTTGGAGTGTTGAATCAAACCATTATTGCAATATTGGGGATGGAACATATGACCCCAGTGCTACCCACTGTGCACTATAGTAATAATACATAACTTATTTATTTATTAAAGGTGATATCCATTTATAGTCACAAATCTATTTCCTTCTCCTGTAGCTAATTGTATGTCCATTTGTTCAATAATAGAGGGACTACAGTTTTTGTGAACTGTTGACCCAAAAGAATATGTCTTGGTCATCATTGAGTCACAGCAAGTTGATTGTTCAGTTCTAGACCATTTGTTCTACATCCTACACATCTTTCGCTGCTCTGATCTTTCTGTGAACAAATTAACCCCCCTTCAAGGGCAGAAATATCAAATCTGTTTTTGTTGCATACTTGTTTTATAAAAGTGCTTTTTTATCTATGGTACACCTTGAATAAGGTGATTTTTTTCCTGCATTGCAGGCTGTTCAAAGGGTGTTTATAATGTTTTTTGTCAGGACTGGCCAATAAACAATTGTGTAATTTTATAGTTCTAACAGGGCATATAATATAGTTGCATTGGCCTCTAGTAGTAGTAAATGACTTTGATAAATACTTCAAGGGCTCACATTTCTGCTGTCATACAGCTACAATGGATTATTAATAGGTCTATTCCACAAACAGCCTTTATTGTTTTTATGGTAATTAAAGGAACATTATACAATAGTTATAATCAAAAGCACACATTAACTCAGGGGCAGAAATACCTGTATTGTGTGTCTCACTGGAAGCCTTGTTTCACTGGCTGACACCCCAGGAGCCCCCACACCCACCCCAGTCACCTTCTCGCCTCTCATAGTAAGGTTCTTTATGGATGCCACAAAATCCTTCCTTCCCATGCATAGTAGTCTCACTGCGACTTTGGTTGGGAGGGGAGGTCAAGGGAGAACACAGATGTTTTAGGTAGGTCTGGGTCAGCAGGACCCAGGAGGGCGGACAGGGTTCACTGGGTTTTTTCCCAGTGTCCCATCAGCCCAGTTCAACCCTGGTAACTCTACAGTAGTATATATTTGCAATCATCCATATGAAGATATATTTTCTTGTAAAATTAGCTTTGACACCAGAGAAAACATTATTAGTCACAAAACAAGGACAGCTGGGCTAGTACAGCTGTCTCTGCAATGAGAGCATTTCTGCATTTGCAACGTAAAATTGCTGCCGACAGAAAAAGTTAAATTATCTGAGGGCTCTATGAACAGAACAGCTGTTGCCAAGAGAATTTGGCATTCTTATTAATTCATTTTTACATATGATCAATAATGAAATTCAAAATAAAAACCTTTTTACAAATATGTAAATAGGTTTTACAATAGCCTCTAAAATACATTTTATAGACTCTCTTAATTAATCTGTAGTTTGAGTATATTCGGCATGCAAATAAAAAAGCTTATTACATTACATTATTGTAATGGCCTCCACAGGAACATTTATCAGTTTGCCACTTTTACTGAAACAACCTCACTCCAGCCTGACATCAGGGTACTGGTTATGTCAAACTGTATCTGTTTCCTATTTAATTTTTTTTGGGGGGGAGGGGGGGTTGGAGAGCCATGTTTATGCACTGGCAATATGTTATTTTTGTCTGAACAAAAGCAGAGAAAATGGAATAGTCAGTATTGTGATTTACCTGCCATGCCAGGAGGTGCATCAATCAGTACTGATAGGCATCTGTTGAGCTGCTTGCTAATTAAACAGGGTTTGGGATAATGTAACTTCTAATAACAAGTCTGTGTCGGCCACTTTATGGGGCCCCTTGACCTAACTCACAGACTTACCTGAGTATCGATCAGGGAGGATTGGGAACACACTGTATCTGTTGGTCACTGAAGGAGAACTGCTGAATGTCTGCTGGTGCTGGGCATATCCCGAGCAAGTTGAATGACCTTCAGTAAAGTTTGAAGACATATTCAGTTCTTCATATTAATTTGCTGTAGCTATTCAGATCTCCATATTCATATGCAATAGTAATTATCTAGTATGGGAGTAGTAAATAATAGTGTAGACAGAAACACTTAAATTTGGTCCAACGGATATAGTTTCACTATAAAATGTATACAAGTCACGAATGTGGCTTTTAAAGTTAGAATGAATTACAGGAAGACCTACAGTAATTCCTTTCAGATCTAATGATATCCTTGTCTTGGCTGTGTCTTATAATTTATAATTTCAAGTGGGTAGCAACTTATACCTAAAAGCATTTTTTATTTAAACCTGTTACGGAAATACAGTATGACAGACCGTTGCTTCATATCATATCAACTTCTAAAGCCTAAGGGTAAGGCCACAGGTGGAAATTTTCGGGGAGATCGAAGCTCCCCGAATAGCTTGGTAGCGGTGCGCACCCGCTACACGTAAATATCACCTACCTCCTATATCACGCATGTTGAGATATCTACTGGACACTTTAAGTTACAAGTAAACCACCCTGGGGGAAAGCATTCTGCTGGTGGGATAATATTTAATGGAAGAGGAAGTGCATACAGATTGTATTGACGCATTTTTAGCTCAGGGTGGGGGTGCATAATACATTAGATTAGTGGAAAAGCAGCAATTTGCAGGTCATTCCAACAACCCCCAATCTTCCTTACCAATTGGACAAATTAACCGTCTAAATGAAAGTATAGTCTGTTGAAGGAATATACAGAAATTGTTTGATATTTGCAATTGGACTTAAATCCAGGGCTCGGTTTTCTGTTTTGAAGTGTTTCTTCTACCTTTGTGTCACTGATGGTTTATATATATATATATATATATATATATTTTTCTTTGTATATATAAATATATTCTTTTGTACCTCCCAACAGTACCGTTTTGAAAGGGACAGTCCTGATTTTGACAGCTTAGCCCACAGTCCTGTATTGTTACTGAAATGTACCGATTTTCTCTTTGATCACCTGCACTGTACAGCCAGAAAAAGATACAAAGTTTCTAACTTAATGTCTTTTGAGAGCCCAGAAAACATGGCAGGTGCACTTGGATACTTTTGTAACAATTTAGGCTAAGCAAAGAAGCAATTGTATATATTTAAAATAAGCAGGTCTTTTGGGCAAGACTTGCAGCTTAAAGGACAATTCAACTTCATTAGTAAAACTGTAATTACACATAAAAACCACAGAAATGTGGTCAAACTTGCATAACCTGCCAATTCACATGTATTTGAAATTTGGGCCCAAATTCACTAAAGCGCGAAGCATCTAATGCTATCGCTAATTCGCCAGCGTGATGTCATTTCGCAACTTCGCAAATTACTAACACCGTCTCTGGTGAATTTTCGCTAGCGAAGTAGATAGACTTGCACAACTTTGCACCCTTACGCAGTAGGGTTGCCACCTGGCTGGTAAAAATGATGGTGGATTCCAATGTTATTATTAGGGAAAAAATGGAATTATATAGAAAGGCCGGTTTTTTTTTTCCAGAAAAGTTGGCAACCCTACGCACTGACGAAGGATCATAATTACGCAAATTCATTAAGATCAAAATTTTACTGAACGTTACCACTTTCGTTAGAATTTACTTCGCCTGGTCAGGCCAGGCGAAGTTCATTACAATAGAGAGGAGTTTGAAAAAAGTCTCAAAAAAACGCTGGCGTGTTTTACCATTGTAGGGTGATAGTCTGAAAAAGATCGATTTTTTTGGGGGGGGGTTACCCTCCTTCCCCCCCTACATTTCCTAACATATGGCAACACAACTATACAGGGGGCACATGTAGGGCAATAGGACTACTTTATATAATTTATTAAAGGTTTCCTGGGCTTGTGTAGTGTAATGTAGTGGCTGTAACATATACTTCTATTATACTTCTAAGTTCCCGCTGTATGCAAATTAGGCATCTCTAGCGTAACTGCGCTTTGCCTGGCGAAGTAACACTGGCGCAACTATGCTACCATTTGCCGACCTGAGCTTAACTTCGAACTTTAGTAAATTTGAGTAGCGCTGGCGAAGATTTGCCTGGCGAAGTGCGCGAACGCTAGCGAAGCCAGCGCTAGCGAACTTGCCCCTTGATCTTTGCTAAATGGGCCTCTATATGTTTAGTAAACCTCATACTTTCTAAACCTTAGGTACATTGTAATCCTCTTTTATTACAAAATTACACAACCTTTATAGACTCAGTTACAGGATGCTAACCAAATATGGCTTTGTACTTGGTTTTTGCATTTTTTTTTAGTTTTTGGAGCTTTTTTAATAATACGCAGGGCCTTGAACATTTCAGCAAATGGTACACTACTGAAGAATGACCAAATTGTGTGTAATACAGATGCAGTCACTTTGGATTGTAAGTTTAATGCGTCGTGACTTAACTCATCTATCTCATTTATCTCACTTAGCACAGAATATTGTGTCACAGCATCCCATCCAATTAAAGAGTTCACCATTGAAAACAATGGGGCTTTGGTATGCTAATGAAAAGGTTAAATGCATTAAATGAGTTAAGATAACTTTAGATAACACAGTTTCTTCAATTAGCCCTGAGTCATGACGCATTTAACTTACAAATCCAAGTGACTCTATCTGTATAGTAGCTGACAAATGTAAATGGTGATGTGAGTTTTGTGAGACATGTAACAAACAGCAGGTGCTACATAGGGAATTGTAGGGTTGCTGTCTCTTCAAAAGTAGCCATATGGCATAGCCTAAAATTAAATTATTTTTTTCTTGAAACAATCCTTGTTTTCCACAGGAAAATCTAGGATCGCAGTTTGTATGACCAAACTGAAAATTTCAGTTCATACCTTGTATTTTTTACTTAAGTGTATTAGCCAGATTGATATTACTGACACTTGCCTGAAAAGACTTGCATGTAAATATTTCAATTCCCCTGTTGAAAAGTTTATAAATGATCCTAGAAAGTGAAAACTCAGATCTATGGCCACATATGGCAGAGAAGCAAGAGCAAAACACTAGTAGGGAAGACTTAATCCCTCACAGCTGTTAAGTGGATGCAAATTCAAGACTGTGGTTACTAAATAAATTTGAATGCTGAGCATTACTGGGAACACCTCACTAGCAAAAGGAAAGATTAGGCAAAGCAAAGTTTGAGTGTTTAGCCATAGAAGAGCGTTGGACCATATTTTTTTTTAGAAATGTTAACATTATTGTTTTTTTTTTTTTATTAATGCATTCCTTATTCTCCTATTATATTCACATTATTCAAGACCTGGACTTGTGCAATTTAAACATGATGATCAAATGATTTTTTCTTTATGCATTATTCACTAAATTGTAACTGCTAATGTATACCTGCCCATGTGGTAAACTGTATTTGTACATTATTGTTTGGTGTGTTTGTGCATTCCTAATTTTGCAAGTTCATCTGCAGGATCATGTAGTATCAAAGTGCTTCAGGAAATGAAAGCATGTAATCACAGTCATGTAATCACAATGTTTGAATTTAAATGGTATTAAAGAGCATCCTTTTTTAGTTTTCATACATATGCACGTATGTACACAATCAAATACACATATATACACATTTTGGAGTTGTACACGCATGTATACACAAGCACACACACTTATAGATTTTTTTTTATTTTTTTTGGGGTCCTCACATGCCATCTGCTTTGGTATATCTAAACAAAAGGAATCCTGGGAATGAATTCCAAACAAGCTTGGAGTTTGTTTGGAATTCATTCCCAGGATTCCTTTTGTTTATGTTAGAAATTGGGTGAGATAAATATGACCAACTGCAATGTTTTTAGGCGATTTTCAGAAATGTCATAAAAACCGCTGCTTTTAGCGTAGCATTGCAGTATGGTGGTTTGGAGTAGAAAGACATAATTACAAAGACATTTACAGAAGGCAAAATGGCAGCTGAGAAAATTCATATGCACTATTTTTAGTTGGCGTCTGCACATGCCAGCTGCTTTGGTATATATAAACACATTGGGCATCAAACTGTTCAGTAGAGCCTTAGCATCAATATTTAGGGTGTTTTACAATTGTATGTGAAAAGTTGTTTGAGATGAATGCAGCCAATTGCAATACTTTTAGACGATTTTCAGAAATTTCATAAAAACCACTTTGTTAGCGTAGCTTTGCAGTATATTAGTTTGGAGTAGAAAGACATAATTAACTATTTTGGATTCGTCAGAATGTCTACTTTCCAAAGATATATGGTTTTCAGGGGTCACCAACATTTTTTACTATATTATCCAACATAAAAATTAGAGTAAATGTAAGCCATCAAATAATTATG
This sequence comes from Xenopus borealis, assembly GCA_024363595.1. Taxonomy (NCBI): domain Eukaryota; kingdom Metazoa; phylum Chordata; class Amphibia; order Anura; family Pipidae; genus Xenopus; species Xenopus borealis. The sequence continues at coordinate 70,584,599 of CM044435.1, read as the reverse complement.
CACAAGGTAGATTCTGGGGTCTTTACTTGCAATGTACTTCGATAAAGCTATGTACATTTGGTATCAAACTGTTTATCAGACCCCAGGCTTTCATATTTGGGGTAATTTTTCTTGATAACTAATGGCACGTTCGAAATAAGATGCTGCAGGTTGGAAGTTTTGAGGTGATTTTTGGAAATTGCCACATTTAGGAAAGATTTGCGGCTTAGTGCTTTGGGGTAGAAATATATGCATACCCAAGTTAGATTCTGGGGAATGTGTTCTTTCTGAAAATATATGGTTTTCTGAGGTGAATGTACTTTTTTCTACCTTTGCCCACCCCAAAATGATGTAAATGTGTTGATTTTGCAGTGCCTGAAATGATAGTCCAAATGGGGGGTCTTTTTTTGAGGCCACTATATGCCACTTGCATAGGTACACCTTGGACATCAAACTGTTCAGCAGACCCCAGGCTTTCATAATTGACTTGATAACTAATGGTATGTTCGATATAAGATGCTGAAGGGTGGAAGTTTTGAGGTGATTTTTAGAAATATCCCCAAAATTGCCAAATTTAGGAAAGACTTGCGGCTTGGTGCTTTGGGGTACAAAGACATGCCTACCCAATTTAGATTCGGGGGGAATGTGTACTTTCTGAAAATATATGGTTTTCTGAGGTGAATCTACTGTTAGTGGAATGTTTGGCCTTGAAATCAGAAATATGCCTCGGCTGTGTTTTTGTACATAAAATGATGTTTCTGATATATGTGATTGTACTATGTGAAACATGATTTTTTTTTCATTTTATTGGGTCGCTTTGTATTTTTTTACAGAAGTGGAATTACACCAACAAAGCTCAGGTTGTCCTAAAAAAAACATATATTGTTTTCCTGGATAAACTAAAAGACCCCCCCCCCCAGGAAATATCCTTAAAGGGAAAGAGTACAAAATGTTAAAAGATGATCTGGCAATAAAAGTACCAAATCAGCCATATCAGCTGGCAATGAAAGGGTTAATACACTAACTTTTTTTGCAAGTTAACTTTTTTTTTGCGCTGGTGGCAAATTTTTGGCAAAGTGAAATTTGTACAAGGTACTGTTTCTATATTAGAGAAAAAGGTAAACATTTTTCAAAATTTGGATAAAATGGAGTCTATGGGAGACAGATATTCTGTAATTCGGAGCTTTCTGGATAGCAGGTTTGAAATAGCGGATCTATACCTGTATATATATTACAGCAAACCAGTTATGTGGAGTTACAAACATCCTTGTAGTGAACTCACAATTTTCAGAAATGTGTCCAATCAAGAAAACAAGTAACTATTTTTATAATTTTTTTACAGAACTTCAAGAAACTAAAACCTCTGAATACCACAGTATATCCCAGAGCCCATTGGATTACAGGATTTTATTCATGGATGAAGATCAAGACAGAATCTATGTTGGCAGCAAGGATCATATTTTGTCTTTGAATATTAACAATATAAGCCATGATCCTCTAAGTGTAAGTTTCTATAATTCTCACATACCATAGCAAAAATATTTTCCACCCCACTGATTGAACCTGTGAGAAAGGGGTATAACTATACTTTTATGATTTGTAGGTAAAGAACCACCACATTTCTCCTTTTTTTAATAAATTATAGTGATAAATAAGTCAATATAAATTTCATTTGATTGCTGTATTGCCATATTAACAGGGCAATGTCCATAGAGGCAGCAGACATCTGAAGCCTAGGAGTACACAACACGCCCAGTGAATTCCTGACTGATTTAGAATGTTATGTGAGTTTCCAAATCAGGTCTTCCTTTGCTTGTGTGGGCCCAGAATAATTTGCTGTGGACCCACTAAGTTATAGGTACACTACTTTATATCTGTAAAGGTTAAATAAAGTTATAAATGTTTGTTTGCTGAACATTTATTGCAGGACATGTATTTATTAAAGCTTACACATATTAGAATGCATGCCATTCTGCTAAAAATGCAGCACCAAGCCTACAGATGTTCTATTTAATATTTATTGTTGAGAATCTGCAGTCTGCTTCCTATTAGCAAAGTGCTTCCTATTGCTGCTGTGACTGAAGTGTCAGCTTTTCCCATCTTTTTTTGTGACAAATGTATAATTATTTTTTATAACATAAGGAGCAACTTACTGTCAGATTTCAGAAGGAAGGGAAACTTAATCACTGGTGTTAGGCTCTCCCGAGCGCATGAAAGTGTGAAAGAAGCACGTATTGTGTAACCTCACAAGGGATGCGTTAAAATTGTTTTCCAAGTGCATAATAGTAGCATATGGAATGTGAATCTGTATATTACATGAGCTTGTAAAAATAAAATAAACCATCTTCATGGAATAAAAAGCTTTTTCAACATATTTTGTTCATAAAAAGTATACACTTTTCTGTTAACTCATATCAATGCATCTGCTGATTTACAAATCTTATAAAAAATATTCATATGGAAGTTTTTATTTTTCTGTAGGTTTTCTGGCCTGCTTCAGCTAGCAAAGTTGAAGAGTGCAAGATGGCTGGCAAAGATCCCACAGTAAGTCAGTGAGGAAAATACTTGTCTTGTGAGTCAGGTTGAAGGCTAAGGAGCCAAATGAAAATATGAATTGGAACTGTTGGCTACAGAATCACAGTTGCACATTTTAACACACAGTTACAAAAAGACCTGCTTATATGTCTGACCCAGCTCTGACTTTTATCAACCAAGACTGCAAATGGATACCCTGATGTGCTAAATAGTTTCACTTTATATCATTGTTATGAAATGTAAAATATTCAACCTCCACTTATTCATTTGCGTTTCATGCCATAATGCTTGTATTCAGTAAAATGCAGTTTCAAAATGAGTCATGTATTACTATTATTTTTATTAACCTTGGTCATTAGATTGTCCATTAATTTTTAGCTTCAATACATACATCTAGCTAGCTTATATGAGTCATATTATGTCAGGCTCATCTTTTAATATTATATCCCCTCTTTCTTTAGAAGTTTACATTTGTGTACATATATGTATATGTATATATATATATATATATATATATATTTGTTTGCTGTTCCTGACGAAGGTCCTGGTTTAGGACCAAAACGTTGAACGTTTGCATCATATACAAACCCTGAGTGTGCCAGTTTTTACCTTTTGCTTTATATATAAAATGCTAAAAATGGGTTGGTTTACTGTTACTTTAATTTTATTTTTTTGTTTAATTTTTTAGCATGGCTGTGGAAACTTTGTGCGTGTAATTCAGAATTTCAACCGAACACATTTGTATGTATGTGGCAGTGGCGCATTCAGCCCTGTTTGTACATATATCAATAGAGGCCGTAGGTCTGAGGTACAGTAAGTGCTCATTTTCATTTAAAAGTACTATTCTCTATAATGATTTGTATGATTTTACATCCTTTCAATTGAAGCCTTTAGAATACAGAAATTTGTTTAAGATCTGTGTGGGAATATTAATTGGTATGGAAGAATGGAATCGGTTTTCTTGATTGGGAACGCAGTACAATTAGGGGTAATTTTCCCTCATTCTCAGGGTTTATGAACAGACTTTAAGGAGAATTAATCCTAAACAAAGGTCTTTATACCAGCCCAACATTTATTGGCAATCTGTGTATCTAAAATTGCCACTAGTAGCTTTCCATCTTCTTTAGCTGATTTAACAGCATATGCTCTGTCCTAACTTACCATATACAGTGTATATACAAGACATAATTTTTTTTTTTTTTTTTATCAATTCTTTATTTTCGATTTTCAGTAGTAGGGTAGGGTACAGAAAAAAAAAGGGGGGGAGGGGGGGGTAGTTTCCAAACATTTGCATATTATTCTCCACATTTGTACATTTACAAGACATAATTTAACAGCAGTTCAGAAACCAGTGTGATTTGCATCAGCTCTGTAGTATCAGTTTATATGACAGGTGATTTTTTTTTACTTGAAAATGTGAGACTACCCCTAAGCTTAGCTTAGACAATGCATACAGACTGAGCATGTAAGGGGCAAATTTACTATTATTCCCCATAATTAGCTCGACCAAATTCGCAATTCGATAAGTATTTGACCATCGAATGCTTATCGAATTGTTTTAGGCTATCATTTTGCTCGATATCCGATTTCTCAATGAATTCGTATGATCGGATATCGATCGTTCGATTTCACGAAAAAAACGTGAAATTGAATTTGAGCGTCTGAAAAATTTGTACGATCAAATGATCCGATCGTATGAATGGTATTCGAGCAGGACTTAGCCTCAGAAGCCTATGGGGAGCTCCCCATAGGCTTCTATTACAATTCCGTAGGTTCAATCTGGCGTAGGTAGTCGAATAATGTTAAAATTTTTATTTCTTCGATCATCGAATGATCGAATTATTGAATATCCGATCATTCGATATTCGATGATCGAAGAAGCCAAATATCACTTTACGATTTCACGAAAAATTTGTACAATCGTTATTCGATCGGATTCGATCGAACTTCGATCATTTCACGTGAATTTCGTAAATTGGCCCCTAAGTGTCACTCCTAATAGAAAGCAAGATGATGGGTTCCTTTGCACAACTTTAAATCATAAGATCCAAAAGTTAAACTCCAAGCCCCCTTATTGTGGTTCAGTATATGCCAAGCATGACATTTTTCAGGGCAACATAAAGGTTTATTTTGAGTGTTACAAACTGTTATAATGTCAGTAAAACTGATATATTTAATTAATGATTTTGTTAATACATTTCTGTTCTGGTCCTAAAAAGATGTGGGTGTTTATCTGGACGGTATGTCTGAAAAGTCACAGAAAAACCTCATTATGCACTATGAAGTTAAAACTCAAAGATATTATTCAGATTTCAAACAACAAAAGCCAATTTAAAGGCATGTTATGTAGAGTTGTTGGCTAGAATATGTAGCATTGTAATCGGTCTGTAGTTTTAAATTGCTTTCTTTCTAAATGGATAACTATTTCACAATATAACTAGTATTTGCACTTTACATTAACTATTTACAACCACTGCAGACATTCTCAAACCTTTTATTGTTTTATTGTGAAGCATTATTTTTGTTGATACTCCTGTTGGCATCAGGGTCACAGATATGATAAAGTATAACTGTGATATGACTAATAATGTGATTTAATACAGTGTTTAACTTAAACATACTGTTTCTCTGTAATTTAACTCTGGAAGGGGGCATTTGTATTGTATGATAGCTTCTGGGTTTATGTAAAGTATGCCATAATGTATAAGCAACACTAGAACACTTTTGGGAGCAACAAATCTGGCAGTCTAGGAAAGCCGAATTAATTTTTTTAATGTATTATTAATTTTTTAATTAATTTAACTATTACCGGGAACTATAGTATGTAATTAAGGTAAATTTAGCTTAAGATGTATTGAAATGCTAGATAATATACCTTCAAAGGTTAAATGTTAGTCTCATTACTAACATGCAACAATATAGTTTGCCTATACAGGATATCTTCCGGAAATAATAATACAGGATATATACAATTTTCATTTGAAATTTGACTCAAACATCTTTCATAATTATATCAGAACGAGGTTTATTCAATGGTGTATATTACTTTACAATACAATGAATAATAGTGGAAGTTCATCTTTAAATTACAGTAACTTCAAGTTCACCATAAACAGTTGTATACTTAGACAAACTGCAGATAATTTTTTTTAGGTAGTTTTAGGATATTTTTTAGGCAGGTAGTTTTAAATTAGTGTTTTTATTCTGCAACTGAATCTGAAGAAAACAGCACTGTGATTGTTTCACTGATTCTGACAGCCAAGCTTAGTTTAAATTAGGAATTCACGAAATACAGGATTCAGTTTGGGATTTGGTCAGGATTCGGCGTATTTCAGCAGGATTCGAATTAAGCCGAATCCTTCTACCCAACTGAACTGAATCCGAATTTGCATATGCAAATTAGGGACGGGGAGGGAAAATTTTTGCAATGGATTCGGGGGGTTCTGCCAAATCCAAAATAGTGGATTCACTGCATCCCTAGTTTGATTTATAGACTGAAATGAGAAATGAATAGGACCATAATGGAAAAACAAGTGAAATTATAATAGTGATTTACCATGATGGATCAATAAGTTCACTTCTGTTTCAGCCTGGTCTCTGTCATTAGCAAACAGAATTATGCTCTCTATGCCAATGCCAAGACCCAAGGCTGGGAATAGAAGTGACTTGACCAAAGATGGAGTGCAGCAACCCACCACACCGTGGTTGAGGAGGGGCTGTGCTGTGAAGCTGAAGGTAGAAACTCCAGGGGTTTATTAAGCTATATATTTGTTTAACTGCTGCATTCTAAATGCTCATAGTATTTGTTCCATCTGATAGGATCGTATTTTTGCAATTGATTACAAGAATGAATCAGGCAAAGGACGTTGCTCTTTTAACCCCAAAGTGAACACGGTTTCAGTTATGATTAGTAAGTATAACATTTAAAAACCATGGTTATAAATAATTTAATTTGTAAAATGATCAGTCTACTTTCAGATAGCTTTCAGTTGCATTATCAAAATCATAGTCCATTAACCTTTTTCTGTTTAGGAAACGTCATTTATTTTAATAGCTTATTTGAATTTTTTATGATTGGCATCTGATATACTTATAACTCTGAATTTGTTTCTCTGAAAGATTTGGTATTTATGAAATTTCATTATAGATTTTAATGCAAAAAGTGCCTTGTACTGGCAAGAGTTCCATTAAAATAATATAATATATAACTAGGTAAACTAATATAAAGTGGGAACCCTGTTTTGCTGTTCATCAGTCACTTCAAGGTTTCCTAATATGGCCACCCAAGTTGTAGGCCAAATTAAGCTGTTCTACTCACATTGATCTCAGGCCAAGCAACTGGATCATTATAAAATGTTATTCCTTTGTTCACAACTCTGTGGCCTAATAAATGGGTAAAGCACCATTTTAAACACAATCTTGTTTGTGGCTATTATCTTCCTTTCCCAGTGGAGATTAGGGAAATTTGCTGTGCACACAAATGGGAAGATGTATGAATGCTCAAGAGTATTGGTTTGGGCAAAATGATGGCAGCATTCATAAATCTGCCTCTGTTAGTGAAGTATTGGCTCAGAATTATTTAAAGTCTTAACACGTTTGACATTGCATTGGAAAAGTGTAGATTATCCAAATTAAAGAGAATATTTGCTATTTATAAAGAGGTTTGATTTTCTGTTTCCCTAGAACTGATTCAGCACTTGAAGATTCACTTATTTTTTGCGGCTGTTTGGACAAGTCATTCTGGTCTGATCATTTTGACTTGTACAACACCACCAGCACACACTGGCCTCTCTGAATTGTACTACATAATGCTTTGTTAGGGTTTGGAAGCTTATACAGAGAGGTAACTGTTAATTGTTTAGTTCCCAGGTGCCTATAATAAAAAACAAGATATAGTGTAATATGCCTTTTACTGTTGGAATATGCACTTTAGACTCACATATTAGTTTCTTGAATGAAAGCCTACCAGTAGTCTTTGACGCAGGTGTAAACTGTGTAGCCTCACAAGGCAGTGTTTTTCAGCATTTCCCTTATTCAAGAATTTGTATTGCATCATGATGTAGTGCTTCAGGGCACACCCCTTGCTTGCAGAAGGGGAGTGCCCCAAAATGTTATGTCATGATGCCAAGCATAAGATAACCATTTCGGACCAAGGTTCAATGACCACATATTCTATGCAGGCCTGTCTAGAAAGGACTGCTTCACAACCTGATATGGTCTTCAGCCAAATATTTATTCTTGGCCCCTGCATGGGCCAATAAGCATCAGTCAGAAGAAAGAGAAAGGACTGCTTCACAACCTGATATGGTCTTAGAGGGCAAGGAAAGGCAAAGAAATAAAATCCCATTTTTACTTTCTTTAATGAAAAAGAAATCTATCTCCAATATACTTTAATTTAAAAATGTGTACCATTTTTATAAGAAACCTGACTGTATGCAGTGAAATTCTCCCTTCATTTAGTGCTGAGGATAGGAATTGTCAGACGGTCCCTAACTTCTGGCAGGGAAACAATCATACTTATGAACAGCAGGGGGAGCTCCTGCCTTACTTACCAGCCATGCAGAACTAAAACAGCTTTGTTTTTTGATCATTTAGGATGATCCCTAAGCAGCACAGACCATACTGAGCATGTGCAGTGGCAGTGTCAGACAAAGATGTATAACAAAGTTACAAGATGACAGCCCCCTGTGGCCAACTTTGAAAGTATAAATAATTTGTTTGATTAGGCCTGTGGTGCAGTAAGTTCATGTTTATGTTTAGTATACAAAATACAGCATTTCTAGCCTTATTCTATTTTAGACTTTCCTTGCCCTTTAAGCCAAATATTTATTCTCTGCCCCTGCATGGGCCAATAAGCTTCAGTCAGAAGAAAGAGTGGGCCAACAGGCAGTACTGTGCATGTATGGCCAGACTTAGTCATCGCATACCCATAATGTACAGAACACAGTGTACCTAAGTAGTCAAATTTGATCACGTGAATTGGAGCAGTTGATTAAAATATCTTGGAGGTCCAAATCGTAACTGAACACAGTCCTGATGTTAATCAATGACTGGAAATCCATAGTTCAGCACAAAAAGTGGTCATAAAAAGATGTTGCTCTTCGGTTGACCATGGACATTCGATATAGATTGCAATATAAAGACTTCCACTGATATAGAGATATATACCATAGCCTTGTTTTGTTAAGCTTAATAGTTGACATTACTTACTAAGAAATTATAGTTTCCATTTAACTATCGGTCAGTTCTTCAGTAACAAAGGATAGCAAGCAGTTGAATTTAACAAGCTTTAAACTGATTAAACAAAATTGTTGCAACATCTTGTCACTTATAGGGGCACATTTTCCAAAACTCAAATTAATTTTATTTTATTATGAAAAAAATCCAACCAAACTCCCTTCCATGATTTTAACTCATTTATCAATATTGATTCTTGGAAAAATCACAAGAAAATCGCCACAACAAAGTTTCACATTAATTCGAATTGTACGATTTGAGTTTTTGTTGCAAAACCTCAGATTTTTTGGATTATCCAGTGCAGATCACAATGTGAAGGAACAACTTCAGGGACATCTGCCATTGACTTCTACATGACCTTGACAGGTTTATTTTTCCATGAAAAATTCCGCTTTTCCCCCCTAAATTCAATCCATACACTCTGCACCAGGAAGAAGGGGAAACAAGCTGCTGATAACACAGAAACCAGAGCAGACTTGCAGCAGGGACTAGGGTACATTAATCTGGGGGGCTGTTTAGAGCAAATTTACAGAAAGAAAAAGAAAAACATTTACTTTTCCTTTAATATAGGGATACAGTGAATAGTGATTAACAAGTTGGAGTCTTAGTTAACAGGAACATGTGTCCACAATGGTAAGTTATGGTTTCAGTCATTTTTCTATCTCATTTGAACAGATGAAGAGTTATTTTCCGGAATGTATATAGACTTCATGGGCACTGACTCGGCCATATTCCGAAGTCTCACAAAACGCAATGCAGTCAGAACAGATCAGCACAACTCCAAATGGCTGAGTGGTGAGTTTTTTTAACATTTCTGCTCATCTTAAGAAATGTGATAGTATTCTGTATTGCACTGTAACTGCAGTTTATTTGCAATTCAGCAATAAGAGTGCATAATGGCACAAAAGATGTAGGTTTTGTGTAATTTGACTATTTTTCAACTCATGTTTGTAGGAGAGGGATAATTTAGATGATTTTTTTTTTATTTTCCTGCTGTGAGCAATAGAATCGAAATAAAGATATGTAAAAGTATACAATTATAAAATCAATAGACTGATGCTGGATGAATCTCTCCAATACATAGTTTTAGATGTGGCTAATATCACAAGAGTAGATTAAGTGTTAGTTGCTCAGATAAATCTGAATTTTACAGGTTATGACCTGCCATCTACTATCAAACTTATGCTTTAGGCATAATGTTCATTGGATGTCTAAGCATATACTAGTAGCACAATAAATGTGCCCAAAAGATTAGCTATGGCACAACAGTACATGTTTTGGGTACATACAGGTCAGGTTTATAAAAATGATAATAAAATCTTAAATATCTCTTTCTCCCTTGCTTGGTAATGAATGCCATTGAGGAGTAAATTTGCTAGTGGTGTTCCCTAAAATGAAGTAATTTATATTTTCTGGCAGTGCTTTTCTGAATTTCAGTCTGACAATAATGATCTATACTCTTTGTGTGTATGCATTTATATGCAAACATTTGTTTAAGATCACTTTAGATAGTAATTATAGCTGTTCATATTTTTTTAATCAGAGCCAATCTTTGTGGATGCACAGCTACTTCCAGATGGAACAGATCCCAATGACGCAAAGGTTTATTTCTTCTTGAAGGAGCGACTGACTGATAACAGTGGAAGCACAAAGCAAATACATTCCATGATAGCAAGAGTCTGCCCTGTAAGATGTCTTTATTAATTTATAGCAGACTATAGAATCTAATAAAATCTAATAATTATAGAAAGTCTGTTCTGTGTAAGTTAATTTCCTGTACCTGGTGAGCAAAGGAATGAGCAATATAAACGAATAAACAGGTTCCTGTCTGCTGTATGTGCATTTCAGATATGGCTATTTAAACTCCTGTTATTTCTGCCTTTATTATTATGGTGGTCTCTGCTCATTCAATAAACCAGAGGCATGGATAAAATACAGTTACATTTTTCTTTTTAGAATATAATGGATTAATGACCTTGTCATGTCAGGACAGTATTAAGCTGGCATTGTAAAGGTTTAACACTGGAGACATTTGGTTTTGGGTCCACAAAGAGACCCTTAATTAGACATTTCCACAGGGGGGAGGGCTATGGAAAGGTGCTATCCATATCTGCTAAAATAACAACAATTACTGAGTGAAGATAATTGGCTATATTGGAGGTTGTTGCTACTTCAATTAACATAATATAAAACAAGAAACTTCATCCCCTGAAAGCATTGGATACAATTAAAATGGCGCTGTTTATTTGTCAACCATGCCAACACATACATATTAAAAACATATTAAAACTCTAAGACTCTTGTAAGAGCAGGGGCCCCTCACTTGAAATAAAAAGTCCACCAAAAATTAATACAATGTCTTCACAATATTGCCACTCCTATTTGTAAGCTTGATATATGCATATTGAAAAGGTTTCAAGGAGAGGTACATCAGCTGCACACTAATTATGTATGCATCAGTGTGATTAAGCTTGCTTCCTCGAGGATAAGTGTTCAATATAAGTCACTCATTATTGCTGGGAGACTTCTGTTCACAGGATCAGAGAGGGGCCCCTTCTTCCACAGGGGCCTTCGCTTTTCAACAGCCGTCTTGCTGTCTCTTGACAAAGCTACGCTGAGTAGCAGTTGAGAAACGAAGGCCTCTGTGGAAGAATGGGCCCCTCTCTTATCCTGTGAACAGAAGTCTCCCAGCAATAATCTCTCCCCAGGCGCATACTGAGTGAATCTGAAAGATGTACTGCTTGTTGGAGATGTAATGAGATGGAGGTTTTAACAGAAGTTACAGGGAGTTTATGGAACAGTAGGAGTTTAATCTCAAGCTTATCTATATTACTTCTGCAGTGGCGGATAAGTATTGGCACTGTGTGTAATGATCTTATTCAACATGGTGTTAAGCATTGATCTATAACTCATACTCTAGATAATCTAGACATTTAAGGATATGAACAACACACTGATCTTTTATTGAATTAACTTGGATATTAATATAAGCACCACAATGGGATTTCTTTTTACAAATAGGAGACCAATTATGGTATGCAAGACATTATCTATGGCTCATCATTGAAAAAGCAAGCTTAAAGGACGTCAACCCAAAAAATTACCTTTTGCCTAATAAAAGAATTATAAGCAACTTTGCAAAATTAATTTATTAAAAAATGTTGGTGCTTTAAAAGTTATTTGTAAATGTAATTGCTATTGAAAACAGCATTTCCATAATTCCTGGTTCTTACATTTTAAACAATGTTGCAAAGGCAGTCTCCTCTAGCAAGACAGGTCTGTTAAAGGAGTTGTTCACCTTTGAGTTAACTTTTAGTATAATGTAGAGAGTGATATTCTGAGACAATTTGCAATTGGTTTTCATTTTTTATTGTTTGTGGTTTTATAGTTATTTAGCTTTTTATTCAGCAGCTCTCTAGTTTGCAGTGTCAGCAATTTGGTTTCTAGGGTACAAATTACCCTAGCAACCCTGCATTGATTTCAATAATAGACTGGAATATGAATAGGAAAGGGACTGAATAGAAAGATGAGTAATAAAAAGTGGCAATAACAATACATGTGTAGCCTTACAGAGCATTTGTTTTTAGATGGTGTCAGTGACCCCCATTTGAAAGCTGCAAAGAAATATAAGAAAACTGCAAATCATTAAAACCAAGAAAAGACCAATTGAAAAGTTTCTTAGAATTGACCCTTCTACAATATATTAAAAGTTAACTTGAAGGTGAACAATCCCTTTAATTAGTTGTCTTATGTTACATTGTTTCAAAAGCCAGAGCCACCAGTACAGAGAATAGAAAGGGACAGACAAACACTGCTTTCAATAGCAATACATGTACAAATAAATTAAAAACCATAGAAAATGTGTAATGAATGTATATTGAAAAGTTGCTTAGAATCATGTTTTCTTTTATTAGGCAAAAAGGTTGACGTCCTTTAATCCCAATGGTGCTTTCATAATCTTCACATTCTCATAACTCACATATTGGTTTTGAGGAAGTCACATGCTTCCAAATGGAACCAAAAAGGGTCAGCCTATACCCACCAGTTAGGAGAGATGGTTCCTGGGAAATTGGGACACCAATTGAGACACCCCTCATGTTTGGTGTCATTCTGATCAGCCACTTGCCCCTGGTTTCATTATACTATTGGGCACTTGCAAGTCCCAATATTATATTGCAGAAAACTGGCATAAAACCCAGAACCACCTTCAGGGGCTAATTAATCCTGGGCACTCCAACCTCATGCAGGTAATGAAGGTGAGGGAGGGTTTCCCAGCAGGCCCTACAAAGTTGGGGAGATGTAACATGGCAGCTCATACTTTGTGAACTCACCTTTGTGGAAGTATGTGCCCAGGTTTCCAAATCTTGCCTCAGGAGGACACAAAGAAATTCTAGCTTGGTATGTATAGAGTTTCTCAGTGTTCTATTCCCTTTTTATTTTATATACTGTTTGTATTTTGTACATGTAAAAACTTTTTTTTTTAATAAATGCACTGTTTGTAATATTAAATATAACACTTAATAAGTTTTCGCCCGTTTTAAAACTCGTGCATAAGTGTATTAACTTTTTCTATTTGTGGAAAGGGAAAGTTACTTATTTTTATGCGAAATAACTAGTATGGCAAGCAGGAAAGTGTATTTGAATGTAAATTAACACTTTGGCTGCTGGAGTGTGTGTTGAACTAGTAGGATCTAACCCTGACTATCTATTGTAGGAGTGTTTTATGCATTGGTGTATTTTGAGTTATTACCAGTTATAGAGAGCAGGGGAATAGCCACATTAGGTTTGTATCACCTGTTAATTTTTACATTAATGCAGTTTTATTATACTTTATGTATTCTGAAGGAAAAGGCAAAACAATTAATTTGAACTTTATTCAGAGTATACTGAGTGTGCATACCCAAAGGATCTCATATTACTCATATGACAGCTGAATAAGGCTTGTAGACAATTCTTACTTTTAAAGGGAACCTTTCACCAAGACACAAAAGGCTGTATAATAAGTCCTTTTCAAATTAAACATGAAATTCTATTCTATTTTTTTATTAAAGCATTCGTAGCTGTTTTAATCTCATTTAAAAATGTCAGCTGTCAATCAAATATTGTCTGCCCCTCCTCTATACCTTAGACATGGGGATGGACATCAGGTTCCCCATTCTTCTGCTCAAACAAGATTCTCAGATGATGCAAGGCTTGCCTTAATAACAATGTCCACAAAATGGCTCCTGTCATCTTGCTATAATTATGGATTCCCAGACTGAAGGAAACAAGATTCAAGTAATTTATATAGTGTAATAAAGTTCATTGTCCTTGATTAATACTAATATTTTTTGGGTGACAGGTCCCCTTTCAATACAATGTAAATAATTTTAATATAAACTAGAGTTCAGATATTTTTTATTTTTAAAATGGTTCTGCAAGTGTTAAACTGCTGGTGTGCTTCAAACCTAATCAGTCCATTTGATTTGCCTGTAGTTCTCACTAGCACCACAGCTGTTATTCAGTTGCTCAGTAAATTAATACTCTAGGTATTCCTTACAATTAATGTATTTAAAAGATGTGGGCAAAACATAGCCAAAACATGTTAGTAATGTACAGTAGAAGGCCACTTCAGCTGCAATGGCTGTTTGGGGAGGCACACGGCTGCAGTTTCAACCCCCAAGGCATCTGTTTGTTGGCTTGCTTCTTCTGGAAGCATTTCGATAATTTTACCTTCTATAATAGTATCTGAAATGTTCAGTCTAATATCAGTTATGGGATTTTCTTTTTTTCAGAATGATATTGGTGGACAAAGAAGCCTTGTTAATAAGTGGACTACATTTTTGAAGGCTAGACTGGTATGCTCAGTGATGGATGATGATGGAACAGAAACCTATTTTGATGAATTAGGTACAGCCATTTAGCAGGTTAAAGGAAGCCAGAATAACACTAATTAAATTAAATGTTGAGATTGAAATTTCAGATAGCTTGACATTACTTTGAGATAATCATTATGCTACCTGATAGCTTCCATTTTCTGTAAAAAATACACATAGGACCTATAGCTGATGGAAAGGAAAAACAAAAGAGGTAGGATTTAACAGTCTGAAGTGTAGTCTCATGCCTGAAAAAGTTTATTTGAGCATTCATGGTTCATGTCCGCTTTTATATTTAATTCAGTGGGAGCCATAAGATTAGCCCATAGGTGTTTATATCAGGCTGAAAAACACTAATTGCCCATGTGTGTTGCACTGGCTTTATACTGTTCATAGGTTTCTGATAAAGTCAACAATTTAGAGAAATTAAATTCTATGTAGAATTATACTTAGAGTGAAGGCACACAGAGCTACTAGTAGCAGCTTGTTGTCACTGCTACAAAAATAGACAATGCTGATAATTTACTGATAATTGTTTCTACATGTGTTTTAGCAGATGCAATTCTCAGTATTGTCTATGGCAGGGTATTTCCTGCTGCTTTTGTAGCAGTGACAAGTAGCTAATACTATTAGCTCTTTGTGTCTTCACCCTTAAGTGAGTAGTTGCTTACTTTAACATATGAATGCCTCCCATACCTGTCCAGTTCCAAAGCTAACCAGCTCTAACTGTCCAGTTCCAAAGCTAACTGCTTTAGCTGCTTTGTATAAACTATCTTGCATTGGCGTAACTAAATATAACTGGGCCTCCCAGCAAATTGATTTTAGGCCCCCCAAAATAACCAGAGGTTGTTCTGTTTTACCAATATATTAAAATTACTCATTAATTTGGGCCTTATGGACTCGTTATACCTCCCAGGCCCCCCAGCCGTAGTGTCTGCTTCCTCCGTAGTTACATCCCTGCTGCCTTGCTTTCGAACTGTTCAGGTGTGCCTGAGGCACCTACATAATGCATTAAATGCTGAACAGAAATTCATAATGTATTTTTAAGTACCTTGTGAATGCATCTGTTGGTAGTAAACATGCATAAAATAAATGTTTGTGCATGCTGAATTTGGAATTCAACTTTAACTGTCATCCCAAATTTAGCAGTTTCTGCAGTACCAAGTTCTATTGACGCCCTAGGTCCAGCGTCCAGCTGTCCTGTTTTCCCACCTCCACCAGTTGAGCATTTTATGCTAAATTATGAACATGGACTTGTGGGTGGATTAGGCTCCTACAAATGGCATCTTTAAGCTTTTTCCTGATCTGATTTATTTGAGTTATTTTAATGATAAATATGGCAAAATCGTGAATGGGAGTTTGATCAAGCTTTTTAAATTTCTAAATATGATATAAAATCGTTTTTTAATAAATAACCCCTTAATTTCATTTACTTTGTATATTTTTGCTTTCTGAAAAGGCATCCAACTTTTTCTTTAAACTAACAAATGCATGTGGCAGTACCCACACTTAGGGGCTGATTTACTAAGGGTTGAATTAAAATTCGAATAAAATTAGAATTTCAAATATTCAAATTAATTTTGGGCTACTTCGACTATAGAATAGCACAAAGTTAGATTTGTATTGAAAAATTTTGAATATTCGTATTTTGAAAGTACTGGCCCTTTAAAAATCCTTCAAATTCGACTATTCCCCAGCTTAAAGCTGCCAAATTGTAATTTTAGTCTATGGGGGACCTCACAGATCTTGGCAAAAACTTTTACCAAGTTCTGAGAATTCAAAGGATTTTGGTGAAAATCCTTTTAATTCAATCGAATACGGCCAGTCTTTGATCGAAAATGACCCATCCAAAAAAAAATCGAAGTTCGAATTTCGCAGTATTTTCCACTTCAAAATTAGACCCTTAGTAAATCAGCCCCTTAATGAACAGAATAATGGGTTGCTGGCACTTTCCAGGTTGAACTCTTCCTTCCACTCTCCCCACCCACAACTTTACACCGCTGGCTTCTGCCTCCAGCAGCTTTTAGTTATAGACTTGTCTGACCCTTTTGTAACACCAGAAATGGGCAGGTCAGGCACAGCCATACAGGGTCAGGTAGGGGTTGAGATGGGTCAGGTGTGGGTTTTTGTCAGAAAACACCTTTGCTAAATCAGCCCCTTATACATGTTTTGTGCTGATTTTGTGAAGCAGCACTTTCACCTAAGATCAGCTTGCACTTATTTATACAAATTTAAATATAAATTGTTCATCTTTTCCTTTTTAAAAATGTTAAACAATATTTTCTGTTTTGCAGAGGATGTCTTTCTAATGGAAACAGACAATCCTAGGACTACACTTGTGTATGGAATTTTCACAACATCGAGGTATTCAAATATTTAAACTATTTGCATAAATGCATTATATATAACGGGGCAATCATAAAACGTAAAAATCTTTAACCAATTTAGTTGAAAGTGCAGTCAGATCTTTCTAAGGAGCTGAAGCTTCTTTTCAGTTTAGAAGTGTTTTAGAAAGGTTTTAGTAGTATTTAAAAGGTAAATAGAATAAAGAATGCAGTGGCATGTACAGTAAGTTATGTTAGGAAAATTATTGTTGCATTTAAAAACAATGTAAATTAGAGTATCCAAAAGGTAAAGTCATATGAGGCAATACATGGCATTCCCTAAATGGGTATATCATAGCAATGCAGAAATATTCTAACTATGTTAAAAATGAAGTAATGATTCTAGAAGATGATATGGGTTAGGGTGTAGTTGGCATTTGGAAGTTAATGCAAACACTGTCTGTTGTATCATATTTATATAACACATGTAGATATATGTTATGTATACATGTGTGTATATTTATATATGAAACGTTTTTTTATTGGAAACACCTTAGACATGACATTTCTCATAGCAATATGTTTTTTAATCATATCTCTTATCTCTATCTTAACATCCGTTTAAGAGATTGTTTGGTAGTGGACTTAATATGTTTTAGTTTTTAAGAAGCTACATCTTGTAGCCAAGACTGTTCCATGGCAGACTGTAGGTGGGTGGCCTCCTGCTTAACATATAGCAGTCCCCCCTTGTAAGCTGAGTTTTTATCTAGTTGGGAGATTTATACCTTTCCAAAAGCTCAGTTTTCTTTGGCAGTTATTATTGGTCCACTGATGTATACATTTCTTAAAACATTATTTACCTAGATTGTTTATTAGAATGTATTATATTTTAGCATTTTTATTATTCATTGTTTAAAACATAAAATGTATCCAGTCTGTATAAATGTACATTTTATATACATATTCTACTTAAAAGTCTCATTGATGCTGTCAATTAACATTTTCTTTTCTTATTTACTTATAAATTTTGACTTGAAAAACATAGTGTGCCTGTTAGACAGTATGGTAACAGAGAGGACAATAGCATGATATATTCAACTGGTCTTGGGTGGGAGTATGCCACAGCAATCCAAAGCAATACATAATAATTAAAATATGTTTGTTAATTAGGAGTAAACAAGACTCTTTGCTACCAAGAGGTACACATGAATCCCCCAGAGCAGCAATCTGACATGGCTGATTTAAAGAAAACTTATTGAAAAGGATAGAGAGAATACAATTCCTACAAGCTTTATTTTGCTCAGTGGGCTCTATTTGTTGAAGCGAATTATGTTTATTTGGAGAATGAACTACCAAAATTTAACAAAGATAAATAGGAACTCTTTAGTAAAATAAAAAGACCTGAGTGTTAGGAAGTCTGGACCAGTTGGTAGCCAGTAGTTAGGATTTCATTTTGCTATGTAAACCTTGAAACATGTGGATTTAATCATAAGATATTTGTCTCTGAATAAAACAAATGGAACGGTGAAAAGTGAACACTTCAAAAATGTGTGACTTTATAGGGTTTTTGTACAGTGGTTGTAATATTGCCAAAAAAAAGTATGGATTAAACAGAAGGTTTAGCAAATGAACTAACTTATGTGTTAAAAGGAGAAGGAAAGGCTGGAGGCACTTGGGGGTGCCAAATGTTAGGCACCTGAAACCTGCACCGGGTTGGGGTTATACGAGTGAGCACCATGGATCGATCTACTTCCGTTTTCTTCTGTCTTTGATTTCCCTGGACCAATGCATGTATAGTTTAACAAAAAAGCCAAATTTTTTGTTAAAGTTTGCCTCTTCGTTCCACTGCACATGCACAGCCATGCGAAGACAGAAGAAGACAGAAGTAGATCTCTCAGTGGTTCTGACTCAGGCAGGTAGATACAATCACTCCGGGGTGCCTAACGGTTGGCACCCCCCAAGTGCCTCCAGCCTTTCCTTCTCCGATAATAAAATGGTATATGTGCTTCTTCGTAGTTAAAGTGAATTGTAATAAAGAAGGGTAGCAAACGTAGGTAGTAATAATTTCTATCTTTAGACATTAATAGACAATGTAATAAGAGTCTTATTTACCTACATATAGGTACCTATAGCAACCAATCAGCTGACCAGTAAACTGGACCAGATGGTTGATATGGGTTACTAACAGCATTTATTACAGTAACCAATTAGGAGGTTCTTAAACAGGAGGGGATTTAGCAAAACTTGAAAACCCTTCTTAATATTTCCCAGCACATCTTGTGTGCACATTGCATAGGCTTTTTCACAGTTTCCTAGTTCTTAGGAACTATTTAATTCTTAGTTTCAGTGGAATGGTGAATTGAAGTTTTCCATACAAATTACAGACTTATTTTGGTTTGAATGCATCTCAACGTTTTGGCTCCTGATATTTATTTGTGGAAAACACCTTTCTTGGGAATGATGCAAGAATGAGTATTTGAAAATATCAAACTGTGAGGAAAAAAACTCTTACTACATTTTAGCATTTGTACGCCACCTACAACATATCTTCCAGTAAAACAAAATGGCCCACCCAATGATTGATCTTTCCAAACAAGTGATCATATTTCTAACATGGTAATGTTTCATTGTTCCTAACAAGTGTAATGCCACCTTAAATGTAGACTGTATAGTAGTGTGCATAATAGATGTTTTCCTGTCTTGCCAAAGCAAAATACCTTGTCTTTTGTTAATTTGATATCATTCAAAATAAAGCTGAACATGACAGTGTGTCAGTCTGATATAATATCTTGTGCCAAAGACATTTTTAAATTGAAAGTATTTTATTTATTTTTAGAGCTGAGGCACACATTTCAGAAATGTAAATTACAATACTATCAAATGGATGTAAAGTATTTTTACATTTCGTTGTTGACTGGTCCATTAACAAATAAAACAAATAACAGAGGTTACAAATATGTCCCATGTTAAGAAAATCAAGTCAAATGTGTATTAGAATGAAAAGAAGACAGATGCACTATATGGTTATTTCAACTACCTGAGTTTAGTATTGGAGTATGACTTATGCTTTAGGGTTTGCAGAAGTGAAGTGTATACATAAGAATGTGTTAAATCTCTTCTGGAATTTGCATAAATTACATAGCACCATTACGTCTTTGTGGAATGCAGTACATTTAAAAAAAAAAAACTCAAACTTCCCTGAATATTCAATGGAGTCCATTGTATGCTTTCATTAAAAAATATATTTTATTGCACTTGGTAACCTTCTTATTTGTAATGCTTTCAATGTAGTTACACTCAGTATTCCATATTTAAGATAATTAGTAGCCACAATTTGCATGTAAGTGTTATCTGTTGTAAACTAAGGCCTCAAAATCACAAGCTTTCCATATAACCAAGCACCAGCTACAGATTAGTCCACCCTATTCATGTTTTTACTTTTTAGAATATGATTTAAATGTACAGTTTTTCCCATTTAAAATATATTTGAGCTTATTAGATTCCAATTTCTGTTTTTTGTTTTTTTTGAATGATGCAAGTATATTGCAGTATTTTGATTCAAATGTTCTCTAATATATCATTTTTGTTTTCAGTTCTGTATTTAAAGGATCTGCAGTTTGTGTTTACCACATGTCAGACATCCAGACTGTATTTAATGGACCATTTGCACACAAAGAGGGTCCAAATCACCAACTGATTCCATACCAGGGTAGAATTCCATACCCAAGGCCTGGAACAGTAAGTTACAGAAATATTTTTGTGTTCTTGAAAATGTTTATTTCAGTTGTTTGAAGCAGGCTGTAGAGTTGATCACATTCTGAACTGATTTGGGTTACTAGAGCTTAGCCCTGCTTCTTAAACTTAAACAGTTAGAGGAAAGACTTGAATTTGAGTCCTTTAAAAAAGGCAATTTGCATCATACTGTTAAAATATTATATTTCCTGTTTAGTTTGAAGAAGAGCAGTTTAATAGTCAAAAATTTTAAATTTTACTTTTTAAAAAACATTTAAATTTTAAAATTAACCATTTTCGTTTTGTGCTTGTTTTAGTGTCCCGGAGGTGCATTCACCCCAAATATGAGATCAACCAAAGAGTTTCCAGATGATGTTGTCACCTTTATAAGGAATCACCCTCTTATGTTTAACTCTATCTATCCAGCACTTAAGAGGCCACTTCTTACAAGGACAGGAACTGACTACAAGTTTACTAAAATAGTTGTAGACAGAGTAAATGCAGCAGATGGGAAATATCATGTCTTATTCCTTGGAACAGGTACGAAAATAAATAATATATTCTGTATTACTACTATAGGTATATTTATTGGTATGATTGTTTTAAAGTGGACCTGTCACCCCAAAATTTTTTTCAAAATCCTATTTTATCACATTAGTCAACCAAAATGAACATTAATTACACTATAGACATTATTTTAATCTTCTTTTCTTCAGTCTGGGAATTCATAATTATAGCAAGGAGGCGGGAGCCATTTTGTGGACACTGTTATTAAGGCAAGCCTTGCATCATCTCAGAATCTTGTTTGTGCACCAGAATGGGAGACCCGATGTCCATCCCCATGTCCTGGCTACACAGTTAAATGGTTAAGAGAACTGGGGAATGTGTGGAGAGCAGTGGCATCTATGAAGTACTGAATGGAAAATGAAAGTAATTATCTGCCCCGCCTCTATGCCTAAGGCATAGAGGAGTGGCAGACAATATTTGATTGACAGCTGATATTTTAAAATGAGCTTAAAACAGCTATAAATGCTTTAATAGAAAACAGAAATTGGTTTTCATGTTTAATTTGAAAAGGACTTTTATTATACAGATTTTTGTGTCTGGGTGACGGGTCCACTTTAAGGAACAGCACAGCTATGCCAAATAGTTGTGGTTTTCCCCATGGGGACTTGAATATGCATATGATTTGTGCAATGAAAATGTACTTTTAAGTTACTATATGTGTGTTATATATTTTTTCAGATGATTAGGATTTGTTGGATACAGCAGTTATAGGCAGAAATTGTATTGTATGTTGTTAATTTCTCTACTATACTTATGACCAGATATTATGACCATATATTACCATATATATGGTTGTTGGTTCCTTACTACAGTGCTTACTGTTTGTGTTTTATTACATAGTAATATAACCCTATTTTGGTTACTGTCTCTTCATATAGCAACTCACCCTTGGCAATCCAGAGGCCCTGAGTCCCTTTTGTGTATAAAATGTACCGGGAACTGGGAATTACAGCGCAGTGCCTCCACCTAGGGAGCACTGAGGAATCCCCTCAGGGGGATTCCACTAGGAATAATAAAACACAGTTTGCAAATTAAACAAATATAAACTTTTTATAAACTGCCGTAAAACTTGGGCAAACAAATACACCATGCACTCCTACGCTGGGGACACGTAGGACACTACCTAAATTACTATTAGGTACTTAACTGTTGCTCCAACACAGTGTTTTTTAATATCAAAGTCCCAATCCTCTGGAAGGAACCTTTCACGCAGTTAAAATGAAATGTCCTTTCCCCAGAGCTCTTGTTCCCCGGGTAGCACTACCATTTCACAAAAGTACCTCTCCCTTTGGAATTTAGCAGCAGCTCCCACACAGCATGAAAAATACACAAGACCTGTCTTCACTTTGGGCCCCACGCTTGGATCCATGCCAGTATCCTCTCTTGGGTGGCTCACTCACCGGGGTGCTCTCGGAGGCAGTCACACTGGAGATTACTGGCAGCTTTGCAACAGGATTAATCTCAACAGTGGCACCTTTCTTCTCCTGAGTTTCTAGCAGCTTGGCAGATGACAGGCTGGGCTCAGTCTGTACCTCCACAGATTCCACAGATTTAACAGCTTCTCTGTACTTGACAGTCTTAAAGCTACTTGTGCTGGTTCTGTTCAGCTCTCTTGGAAACTGGTACATTTGTCTCCAAAGTCAGACACACACTCTCTCCCAAGGATGCACTGGGGTACCCAGCCAATCTGATCACTGTCAAGCCTGTAACTGGGCTGGATGATGTCACAGGCAGAAAAACAGGGGAAGGATTCCTCTTGGCCCCTACAGTAATATAGTAAGTTAGGCTGAAAAAAGACACGTCCATCAAGTTCAACATTTTAACTTTTTTTTAAGCTGCCTAACTGCTAGTTGATCCAGAGGAAGGCAAAAAAAAAAAAACATGTCCGATTTGATTCAGGGAGGAAAAATTTCTTCATGACTCCAGAATGACTATACTTTGGATCAACTTGTACTATGAGCTATCGTCCATAACCCTGTATTCCCTCACTTGCTAAAAAGCCATCCAACTCCTCCTTAAAGCTATCTAATTTATCAGCCAGTACAACTGATTCAGGGAGTGAATTCCACATCTTCACTGTAAAAAAAAAAAACCCTTCTGAATATTTAGGCAGAACCTATTTTTTTTTTAATTGGAATGGGTGAACGTGTGTCAGCTGGAAAGACCTACTGGTAAATAAAGCATTAGAGAGATTATTATATGATCCCCTTATATATATATTTATATATAGTTATCATATGTCCCCTTAAGCACCTCTTGTCCAACGTGAACATCCCTCGTTTGGCCAGTCTTTCCTCATAGCCATAAAATTAGCCATAAAAGAGTAAGTGAAATTTGTAGATAAAAATTATTCCCTGTAATCTACTGGGGCTTCCCTTAACTTTGGGATCATGGAGTAAGATATATTTATAGCCAGATTTTATTCTATAAAATAAAAAAAATCTAGTTTCTTAACTATTCATAGAAGTGACCATACTTCATATTTTACCCAGTTTTTTCAAGACTTCCTAGATTGAAAGCTATTTGGAACAAGTACCTTATTTCTTTTAATAGGTTTTATACAGGTATGGAACCTATTATCCAGAATGCTTGGGACCTGGGGATTTCCAGATAATGGATCTTTCTGTAATTTGGATCTTCACACCTTAAGACTATGAGAAAATTCTAAAAACATTAAATAAACCCAATAGGCAGGTTTTACTTCCAATAAGAATTAATTATATTTTAGTTGGGATCAAGTACAAGGCACTGTTTTATTATTACAGAGATAAAAGAAATCATTTTTAAAAATGTGGATTATTTGATTATAATACACAAAAGCCGTAAATATCTTGTAAATTATATCCTTATAAACGGTGAGTTCTGATGTCATCAGTTATAAACAGTGAGTTCTGATGTAATTTCTGTCACATGACTCCCTGAAACTTGTGTATTATAATAAATAAAGTACCCCCAGTTGCAAAATATGAGGATATTAGAAGTTACCGCGGAGTTCCATGGCCTGTATAAAAACACTCGGCCTTCGGCCTCGTGTTTTTATATGGTCATGAAACTCCTCGGTAACTTATAATATCCTTATATTTTACAAGAGGGGGTACTTTATTCACTATATAATGTAGTCTGTGGGAGACCACCTTTCCATAATACGGAACTTTCTGGATAACAGGTTTCCGGATAACAGGTCTCATACCTGTATATTGATTTGCATGTTATAATATAGGGAAGAAGAGAGGGAAAACAGTGGGTACAGTGGTATGTCAATATATTATTGAAAAAAAAGAAATTTGAGCAAGGGTAATTCTTTACAAAGAATTCATATCCTGAAGGTATCAAGAATAACAATAGTTATTTTTATGCAGACAGTATTTAGGTTGCCCAAACTATTAGCCCATAAGAGAAAACACTTTTTCAAAATAGGAGATTATTTCAGTAGTAGGCCTCGGTTAGCCAGTTTAGGGTCTACGGGTTTCCCCTTCTACCTCCCCCAATGCACAGATGAGCATATCTAATTTTCTGCAAAGACATAATATGTAGTTTGTTGGGGGTAGAAAGATATTTTTCTGAAATTTCAACTCATGATGGTTATTTCTGTAGTTTTGGTTGTGAATTGGTGAAATATTTGCGAAATGAGTCGCGTCCCGGTTTTGAGGCGCGTAGCGTCGTTTTCGGCGCGTCATTTCGATTATCTTTGTTTTCTAGCTACAGTACCAACTTAGAAAATACATGCTTCTTGACTTGAATGCCTTGAATTTTAATAAAATTTCTTAAAATTATTACAGTAGGTCCATTTTTGCTTTATGGTTAAAGATTTTATTAAATCTATAGCTTGTTGGCACAACCATCCTATGCATAACCCACTGATTTAGTAAAGTTAATTTGTAGTTGTCATGGAAACTGCTTACTTTTGCCCCATGGTTTTAACTTTGAATGTAGCGAATAAGAGCATATTTTACAAATTGTCCTTTTCTGATTTTCTGCGTTTATTTAGAGCACAGCATTGACATGATGAATATGATTTTATTTTTGCCGATAATCTTTAGTTGTCTTGTCCCTGTATGTTAGCCACCCACCCAATTAGACTGTAAGCTTTATGGAACATGAGCCTTCCTACTGTCTCTTATTTCATATCACTTAAAGGAAACCTGTCATGATTGAGTTAACACTAGGAAGGAAATAAAACTTTTAAAACAAACCACATACCCCTATTTATTATGCTCAAATCTCACTAATTCTCAATTTATAACTACTTTTCAAATGTCCATGAGACACTAACTGAAGCCCTGACTTTCCAGAAAGTCAGGAGAGCAAAGCATCATGGGTAGAATCAGTACTGCAGACTCCTCTCACGATATCACCAGTTTGTGCAGTTGTTAGTGGCTGGAGTAGCCCACACAATCTGAATAGAACAATAGAAGGTGTTTCAAATAATTCCCATAGAATATCAAGTCCTGGTGTGACATGAGTTATACAGAGCTTGTCTATCATAGAGTATACTCTGACTAAGCATGAATGAGATTTGGCAGTTTGGCACAGCCCACACACGGAAAACAAAGGGGTGTTTAAACATGGCAGCGCCTATGAAGCCCTTTTTACATGAAGGATATTTTCTAATCCGTTTCAGATATAGACAAAAACAGCTGACTAAAGGGTTTAA
Source organism: Xenopus borealis (assembly GCA_024363595.1). NCBI lineage: Eukaryota > Metazoa > Chordata > Amphibia > Anura > Pipidae > Xenopus > Xenopus borealis. The sequence goes on along the minus strand of CM044435.1, from coordinate 70,558,716 downwards.
CTAAGGATGGAAAAGAAATATTTTACTCATGTCTCAAGGTGACAGGTCCTCTTTAAGCACTGTGTCCTTATATGAGCTCTGGTGCTGCAGCTACTTAGCTCTTTACAAATACATACAGGGGCAGATTTACAAAATTCACGTGAATAGATCGCAGTTCAATCCAATTCCGATCGTACGATTTTATTGGATATTCAAATATGCAAATTTGGCCACTTCGATCATCGAATACCGAAAATTCGACTTTATCGAATAAATCGAATGATCAGATATTCAATAATTCGACCATTCAATGATCGAAGTACTTTAACTTTAAAATTTTATTCGACTGCCTACTTTGCCAGATTGAACCTACCGAATTGCAATAGAAGCCTATGGGAAGCCCCCCATAGGCTTTTTTTCCTATCACCTGCTCGAATACCATTCGTACGATCGAACTCCTCGATCGTTCGAATCGTACAAATTTTTCGACTGATCGGAGGAAATTTTACGATTTTTTCGTGAAATTGAACGATCGGTATTCGATTGTACGATTTCATTGAGAAATCAAATATCGAGGTAAAAATAGCCCAAAACTGTTCAATAATCATTTAATAGTCAAATGCTTATCGGATTTCAGCCGAATAATTGTAAATCTGCCCCACAGAGTCACAAGATTTCTTATAATAAACCCTTTCAGGAAGTAAAAATATAGCTGCTATCAAAACGGACCAGATTTTAGGTACCTTATTTCTACCATTCACTGAAACACATGGTACTTCCCTATGTATTTCCATTTTAAATAACAATAATTGTGCCCTTTCGTTTTTAGTAAGTGTAATTTTAAGGCTAAAATTCCTGCACTGCTTATACTTTAATAGGAGCAGTGAGTCCGTACTGTTTGTGGTGTACTTTGCTGTGTGGGCATGGGCATTGACTGCTATTGAGCAATAAAGGTGAAGTTTTAGGCATGAATGTTTTAGTACTTACACTGTCTTTGCCTGAACTGGTTGGCATGAGGGGGACTGAAGCATGTGGCAGCATACCCATCTCGTATCTTTGGGATCCCTTAGATATTTTTTTGAGTGTTATTGCTATTTAACCAACCTGCAGGAACCTCACTTAATATTTTTTGCATTGATTTCTATAGCTCAATTTTTTGGTGTCTACATTTTAAATAATAACATAAATTATAATAACTTGCACCTTGTAAAGCACTCTGTACACTGTATGGTGTTACATAAATATACAAATACAATACAATATTTCAAAGAAATGGCATCTGCATGGTATGTATGGTAATTAAACCTGAAGAATTTGGTTTTTAGCCCACAAGTGAATTGTCAGTTGATATGGAGAGCCAGTCAAATGTGCTTGACCTCATATAGATCACTCCAAAATTCCTCTTCTCAGAGTATTTCTAATTCATATATGTGCACTGCATGCAAACAAAAAATAAAAATCTTGACTTCTGTTACAATATGTTTTGATGCCAGCAGGTCAGGTCTTCATATCACACTTAACCTTCTTCTTTAACAAACTTCAATTTTCAAATAGCATTTATAATTACAACTCTTATTTTCCTTCTTTACATAATGTATTGATGCCAAATTATTATCTGCATGAGTCACATGTTTGTCTTATACACATCTGCTAACAGTGTGCAAAATATGAATTCTGTTCCCAAAAATGGATATGTACTTTTTAATACATCAGAGAACTGAAACTTCTGTGAAGTACTGCCATCCCCTTGATCTTTCATATACTGCATTGCATTATAATCTGCAAATTAATTTCTCTTTAAATCAGCATATAAACAGCTGTGTGTTTATAATGAAAATACACTGTACTACTAAAATATAGAATAAAAAAGGCATAGTAGTACTTTAGCCCACATTTGTAATAAAAGGCAAAATATTTGCCCAGGTGCAGTAATACTGTACATAGCATAATAAGATATTTGCTTTTACGTAGCTAACCAGCAGATGCTTACTGTTTATTGGTTTGTATAGCTGATTAGACCAGTACCAAACTTTGCTCGTTTTATTATATTTGCCCATTAGATGGTTACATAATTAAAATTTGCTACTGGTATAATCACCAGCAGAGCTGGGCCAACCTGACCAGCCACCTAGCTCCTCCCCCATGTACATGCTGGAATGTTGGGACACCGGAGAGAGCGACGCACTCGGCAGTGTAGGAAACAGGACTAGGGGTAAGCGTGTGGAAGAGGTAGGTGCCCCTTCACCTTTGTGCGTTACGCACATGCCTCTTCTGCCTTCCCCTGGTTCCAGCCTTGAACACTAGTAGTAACCACACAGTTGGTAACATTTATTAGTCACCTGGCAAAAATCTTGTTGGTTGTTATAGATTACTGCACCTGCACAGATTTAGTTTCTCTAATTACATATGGAGTTAAACGTTTGAATGATATCTTATCATCTGAACCAAAACATGAATTCTTTAGCACTGTTCCATAAAAACAATTAGACAAGTTAACGTAGAACTGTAATTGCAGCTGGTGCAGTAGGATGTGTAAATGATCTCAAACTATTGTTCTTTAGGGGTAACTTGTTAAATTTTAGATTATGTGAGCATTTTTAGACCTCGAATGAACTCACAACTGGAATGGTTTCTAATTTAAGAAAAAAATTTAAATGGAAAAAACTTGAATCAGCAAAAACTCAATTCGATCGAGTTTCCTGAGGAAAAAACCTCTAACTGATAGAATTTTCAAGTGAAACTGTCCAAAAAAACATTGTGAAGGCTATTAGCTTCTTCAAATGGTTTTAAGTGACCTCTGCCATTGACTCCTACATGACTTTGATAAGTTTAAGATGATGTATTTTTGGATTCATGCTATTTCCAGGGTCAAGGCATAATACATCTCAAAACATTTGAGTTTTTTCAAAAATTCTATTTTTTTTTACTCGAAAAATAAGTTTGACTCAAAAATAGCCATGGAAAACACAACTCAAACCTTACTTAATGTTGACTTGATGGTCTAACCCTTTGTTAGGACATCTCATAGCTCATAACAAAGTTTAAGATAACAAAAAATAATTGCTTTGAAAATATCTAGGAAGTCATATTTATTGGCCTAGTCATCACTCAATTGTAATATACTATTAATGATGTTAATGCTGGGCTTTCAGGTATATCTATAAGAGAAAAGAGTAAATGAGAATACTCCTAAAATCTCACCCTCCCAGTTTGATAAACCATTGCTCTAGTGGCTTTTGCAATGTATTGTAGAGTCTAGAGGAATGTTCAGTGACTTGCGAGCACAAGCAAAAACATATTGCAGAGCTAAAAAATTACATAAGATTGTCACAACCCACTGGCAACTCTAAGGGCCACTATTGCTTCATTTGCCTTTGAAGTCTTCCTATGTGGGATCTTTACCTGGAAAACATGGCAGTTGTTTGGGTGAGGCAAGTTGTAATGTTTCTGTCTGTTAGAAATGCTTAGAGCTTCCACAATGCTTTTATCAAAGAATAATTTTCTCTTAAAATGTTTTATCTTATATAAAACATTAAAAAACAAATTTTGAATTTCAGTACTTTGAACTTTGATCTAAATTTCCGTACTGAATTTCTTATTCTGAAAAATGACTGAATCTGTTGTGTCTGAATAGTTATTCAAGGCCCTGTAGGGAAGAAAAACATCTGTATTGAATAACATTAGTCATTAGCTTCCAACACTTTCTATTTCTGAGGTTAATAAAGAGAGGTACTATTTCTCTAGAGTGCTTTATTAATATTAGCTAAATAATATATCTGATTAGAATATGTAACCCTTTGTGTTCATCACAGTTTACTTGCCAGGAATCCTGATAGAAACAATGAATCTACAATGTTGGAATACAAAGGATAGTGAAACAGAAGTAGATTCTAAAATATTTGGCACTTAAACAAAGGCTGCTATCAATTCATATTTCATAAGGAAGCCATGTGTTCGTTTGTGTTTTTTTTTACAGTGAGCTTTTTGTTTATTTTAAGTAATCATTCTGGGGATGCTGTGTTAGAAAGGTATACAGTAAATGTGTGCTTAAACTCAGACTCTAGCAGAATGGAACAATTGCTAAATATTATTCTATTGCAAGGTATGAGTAATTTCTTCCAGTGGAATTTCTGATAATTGCTTGGAAGGATTCGGTGTAGTTGTAGAGGATAGCGTAGAGCTGAACTGGACATCTGGTGCCAATTAGAAATGTCCTTTAATGCAGTAACACTTTCTGTAGTTGAGATGTTGCCAGAAATGTCTGTCACTACCTGTGGCCTACCTAGTGTGGAAAAGTTAATCCACATCCAAAATTCTATTTTAAACCCTATTTGTTTCAAGGCCAAAATAAAGATATGTTCTTTGCCTCTGTTCTTTAGTACCTCACATGCATTTTCTTTAGTATTACATTGGTACTAAAAATGTGTTTGTTTTTAATTCACTTGTTGGAAGACAATATACTGTACTTTATTGGCAACTGGGTTTAGCCAAGTATTCTTATAGCAGATTAATCACTTACATGAAAAGGACAGACAGAGAGACAGATAATTTTACACATACTGTATAGATTGAATTGTACTGGTATTGTCTGGAGGCTTTTTTCTTATGCTGCAACAGAACAACGATAATGTGCAGTTGAACAGGTGGCATTAGCCTCACTTTTATCTGCAAGCAGTTACCCATAATCTGTTAAGGGAAAACTAGCCTATCAAGGTCCCATATGACCAGAAGAAAGCTGTAGAGAAGGACAAAATAAGCTTTGTACTGTATGATAATTGTGGACAGGGCCACCACTATAAATAACGGGAGCCCCGTACAACAAAATTTTTGGGGCCTACCCCAGATCCCGCCCACTCCACACCACAGTTAAAACACCACACAGACATTGGCACTAAAAGGGCTAACCCCCCCCACACACACACAAGTTATAAAAAGCTATTGATGGTCAGGGCCCCCTTATAAGTTAAAGAAAACTTTGGCACCAGGGCCCCCATAAAAGTTTTTGGGCACCAGAAAATATTTAAAAAAAAAACATTTGTTGGCAGGGGCCTATAGAGTATTACAATACTACATTGGTGGCCAGGGGATTAAAAAAAAATTGGTGTTCAGTATTGAACTTGTGGCTTCATGACGTCAACTTTGCCTTCCTTCGTGACTTCGGGTCTTTTTGCTGCTTCAGGACTTCAATTTCAGCTGTTTTTGTGACTTCAAGTCTTTTCATCGCTTCGGGTCTTTATGCCGCTTTGAGAATTCGGGTCTTTTTGGGACTTTGGGACGTTTTGACACTTTCGGGACTTCAGCTGTTTAGAAAAGTGCAGCATACCCGCGCCCTCTCTTCAGGTCCGGGCCCAGTACAGGAGTACCCCCTGATGGTGACCTTGAATGTGGCTATTTTCTTATATATCTCTATTTGATTGTATCCAATAATCAAAAAATGATATATTACTTGAAAGTAATATTTACATATACCAATGTAGTAGGTGAACATACCAATATTCTTTCAGATATGTTGCTGTAGGATATATATGTTAGAGTGTTACTTTACCCTTCATAATAAATGTAGTTTTGTGTAGTGCAAATCTAGCCATGTAGTTCCCAAACCTAGGCGGCCCAAACACTATCACTTTGCGGGTATCTGACCTGACCCAATGCAAGAGTCTATTGCATAGTACTTCCATTTATGTCATCTTTTGGCCAATGCAATAAACTTGCTAACTGTAATTAATATTTCAATTACTGTATCTTTTAAAAACTTAAATTTACTTTTTAGACAAAGGGACTGTTCAGAAGGTTGTTGTTGTTCCTGCTAATGGTTCAGCAAGTGGGGAACTCATCCTGGAAGAAATGGAAGTTTTTAAGGTTTGGTATTCTTTCCTAATATTAAATGCATGTTTATATACTGTATAAACATGTTGGCTGCTGAAAAAAGAGAGTGCTATTGTTAACTTGTATCTAACACTGAAATGTACAAATAATAATGCTTCAAAAGTGCACTGCTTAAAACAAGCTTCCTGTTCATTTCTCAGGAAGATGTCATGATCATGTTTTACTAAAGGTAATCTAGTCTACACTAACAAATATGAGGAAATAGTGCCTGTCCAGTAACATTTCATTAGTAAATGTCCCACATAAGTAATATGGTATGTGTTCACTGGTATGTGGCGGTTCAACTTGTCTTTCACTGGAGTGTAATCTGACTGACATCAGCAGACGTGCGTGGTTTAGTGCTGCAATTCGTATGTCACTTATAGTGTCAAATCAGAAGTATTTCTAAGTTGCACAAATTAACATGAGGAAATATTAAACATCCTGAATTGCCCTTCACATTTGTTCATGTAATAAGACATTAATTGGACACCTGTATGTTCTAATAAAAATTAAGCAAACTGCTCAAGTATGCTAGATGGTACTATAAAACTATATGTGACCTCTGTATAAAAGCTATGATTCTAAATATGAATTATATTTTATTTTCGTAGTTTGCTCCTATCACATGTTGTCAAAGTGTCCAATCATCCACTTTGTTGGCAACTTTGAAAATTGACTCACATACAGTAATGTGCTAAGCTAGAATAAAGTGATTTCATTTTAGCAGATAGTAATTATAATGAATAAACCCAAAAAACGAATATGGCTTGAAATGCCATATTTTCTGTTGCTATGCTACTTCTTTGTGAACCTTTAACTTTCAATAAATGACTTATGAAATCTGTGTACAGTGAGTTTAGTGTTTTAATAGCAACACTTAAAATGTCCAAGCTGTAAGGGACATATTTTGAGTAGAACTAAGATGTTCTTTCCTGATAATATGCATGTCCTCTCAAACCTTGACCCCATGGCCAGTTAAGTGGTAGGCAAGGAATACTACTGAATTCTCATAGGTAAAAATAGATCCTGACAACGAGCTTTCCAACACACAATACTGTAGGTAATTGTAGTTGCTTCGATGGATAAAATTATTATTTCTTTGCAGTTCTGAACACAATATGCCAGCAAAACACTGACTAGGTGATAAATGTCCCAAACAAACTGTCAAATTTTTTGTTTATTTAACTTGATCTTGGATCGTCCAAAGGGTTTAGAATGTTATTTATCTCCAGTATGCTTTAAATACAAAGAAGTGAATTATTTTATTTAATATATAAAGCAAGAAAATGTTTTCATTCAGAGCTCTTTTGAATTTTAGAGTCATGCTCCTATAACCTCTATGAAGATTTCTTCAAAAAAGGTAAATATTGCACTTTTTTTTAGGATGAATATAAGCAACTAATATATTTATGTTTTGTCATTTGCATGTTTACAGTTTTTGTGAAAACTGCAAGAATGTGAGGTCCTACCTTACAGTGAGAAAGTAATGTCTAGTCTTACCGACTGCCTTTGTATACCTCAAACAAGTATTACATATGTTTAAGTTTTCCTTAAATTAACAATGATTTCTCCAACATATTTCTACATTTCATTTCATATAATACCTCTAGGATATACATTGTTTCAATATTCTTATTAATTGTCTCTGTAGGCTACTGTTTTCTCAGATGTCAGTGGACTGTACTCAGCTCTGACAGACAGGGAACTTGTATGTATATGGCTAATGTCACACACAGTGCTTTCTCTACCACCATAACATTGGCAGAGAAATACTGTTTAATTTCCTGTGTAAAAAGTAAAACCATTGTATTATACATAGCTTGTGTGTTATCTGCTATGTAAACATATGTCTAATAGCCCAATTTCAACTTTAGCTGCTGCCTCAGTGGCTCCATAACAACATATTTCAATGAGTCCAAATATAATTCACTTGGGTGCCTACTATACTGAAAAAATTGTGATGGATCTCCACAGCACTGGATCTTTATTTATCCACATTAAAAGACACACAATATTATCCTCCTGACACGTTTCAGCCATTTCAGCCCTTAAAGGGAAACTGTCCTGGGAACAAATATTTTTTTTAAACGCATCAGTTAATAGTGCTGCTCCAGTAGACTTCTGCATTGAAATCCATTTCTCAAAAGAGCAAACAGATTTTTTTTTTATATTCAGTTTTTAAATCTGACATGGGGCTAGACATTTTGTCAGTTTTCCAGCTGCCCCTGGTCATGTGACTTGTGCCAACACTTTAGGAGTGAACTGCTTTCTGGCAGGCTGTTATTTTTCCTTCTCAATGTAACTGAATAGTACGCAGTGGGACATGGGTTTTACTATTGAGTGCTGTTCTTAGATCTACCAGGCAGCTGGGAGCTGTTATCTGGTTACCTTCTCATTGTTCTTTTGTTAGGCTGCTGGGTGGGGGAAAGGGGGGGTGATATCACTCCAACTTGCAGTACAGCAGTAAAGAGTGATTGAAGTTTATCAGAGCACAAGTCACATGACAGGCTTGATTACTATAATGCCCACCCTCAGAAATTTGCTTTTCATTGTCCTTTTAGGTATATGTACACAATTTAGTACGATCTGCCAATTCAAAATTTCATGATCAACTTGAAAGACAATGAGCTGTGTTCCACTTAAGGCTTTGTATGGGATCCATAAGGGACCACATTGCATTATCCAATTGTTGGCCTGATGACTATGTGGTCATATCCGCAAAATTTGTTCTCATGCTGACCTGGCTAAATACGTGTATATAATTTGGCCAGGCTTATAAATATGCTCTTTTAAGTACCGTATCTTATTAGTCATCTGATGAGCTGTGCTGTCTATTTGCATCCAATTAAAGCACAGCTGAGACCTGTTTTAGCACAGCTGCAATCTATTCATGGGTTTTATAAACCCTATGCTTTCAATGCATTATTGACTAAGAGGTTATTGTACAACAACAATATTCATAGTTTGCTTTTTTTTTTGTTTGTTTGACATTTCTAGCCCAGACATTTCAGACTCATGATGTTCTTAATTTTTGAATTCCATTAACCCTTCTACTTTAATTTCCTTCTTTGTGTAGAGAAATGCAACTAAACTGGTCAAAGGGATGGAGGATTTAAACTATGAGGGTAGATTGTCATGGTTGGGGATGTTTTATCTGGGAAAAAACACTCTTGCAAGGAGACATGATTACATGTATATAATAGACAAATAGCAGGGGATCTTTTTAATCATAAAGCAGTAGAGGTGGTTCTTCACAGTGAAGACAGTGGGGTTGTGGAATGCCCTGTGATGTTGTGATGGCAGATTCTATTAAGAGTGGCTTTGATGATTTCTTAATTGTGTGTAATATTTAAAGCTGTTGTGAAACTATTACCTACAATTTGTATTGATATATGTGAGAGCATAGATAGATTGATTATGTGTATATTTGTGCACTGGGGATCATTGCGGGTTGAACTTGATATGTTTCAGTCTTTTTTTTTTAACCCAACCTAACTAACGACGTAACTCCTTGTAAAGAGTCTTTGGATTTCATTCTGTACCTTTCTGAATTTTCTTTTCGAGCCTGTTTCTGTTGTATGATCTCATGCTTGGACATGAGCCTATTCCAATAGTTTAGTATGTGCCTCTCATTTATCAGTCTGCTGTTATGCAGCTCTTTTAGCTTTAGAGCTAAGGTATACAGGATATTTTTTGCAATGCTGTTGGAATTACAGAACACATCCTACAAGTCAGATGTAGTTACATGGGTTAAAATATAATGGGACGGATACAAAAATATGATGAGTAAATTAATGTAAGATTTGCCATCCAACAGGACACTCCTGATAAAATCAAGATAGAATCTTATTGTGTCTGCCAAAATGTTTTATCATTGAAATACATTGAGTGTTGGATATAGATGCATGAAGACAACACACCAACTGACTTTATCTGATCCAACTTACATTACAGTTGTGGGGATCAGATTTTGAAGGATTGTACAATTCTGTTGCATGGCAAGAGTTTATGGATCAGCTTAAATCTGAACCACAAAATCTAGCGTGAAGTTTAGCTCTTACACTTTTTTAGCCCTTGTAAAAAAACTGAGAATCTCACTCAATTACTGGAATACTAATAATCCAAAAACATATTAAATAAATGATAAAGAAAAGTTAAACAGTTGAAATAGATCCATCTGTAATATACTAAAATTTAAAATGAAGATGAAGGTGAAGTTCCCCTTTTCATTTGCACAGCAACTTAACAGAATGAAACACAGCTCCAATCGCTTCCTGCCTTACTTAATATGTAAATGTAAAATTTAGAGGATTTCAACTATAGGAACAACCATAGGAGACCGACCATGGCGTGGGTCCTGTGTAGCTGTTCTTGTTATGTTTCAACTACTAATATTTATTTAGAATGTACATAATGCAATGGTGTATACAAAATGCATGTTACTGTTGGAAAAGCAAAGACAGAGTGAAATGTGTGCAGTTTATTAGGTAACTGTGTCACGATTCTCTGCCTACACAAGATTCTGCTCTGTCTAGCCATGCTTCAGACTGAATTAAAAGCCCATATTTTATCTCTGAATCAGCCATCGCTGCATGTTGGCACTCTCTGAAAATCTCAGCAGTAGATACATTAATAATTTAACCCTTTATGCTAGGAATCGTAGAATATGATTTCCTGACATGAGAATACAAGTGCTTTATATTGTGTGCTTCCATGTTTATATTTGATCTGCTCTGCATTGCATATTGTCTATCAACACATAAACTTTGCAGTTGTAGTATATTTTATTGTTTTCTAGGGATGCACTAAATCCCAGCACGTTTGCAGGGTTCAGATTTGATCACATTTTTTAAATTATTCATGCAAGTTTAATCTGAAACCATAATTGTTCAGGTAACTGAACAATTAATGTTTTTTTTTTTTTTTAATTGTTCTCACATTTGATTATATTTGGATTCTGTGTTTGGCTGAATCCGAAATTTATGGATTTGTTGCTTACTTATTTTCAGTTGATCCATCTTGATTTAAAACCGTTTAAACAAAACCAATTAATACATACAAATATTTTTGGTTATTAATTGAATATTTAACAGCTAATCTGTATTGTGTTTGCGTTACAGCAACAACTTTATGTAAGCTCAGAAGAAGGCATTACCCAATTGTCTTTACATCGCTGCCACATTTATGGTACTGCCTGTGCTGACTGTTGCCTTGCCAGGGACCCATATTGTGCCTGGGATGGAAAGTTTTGTTCCAGATTTTATCCGTCAGGAAAAAGGTAGGATACTGAATGTTTGTTGGTGTCCATTACTGACAGTAACAGTTTACTGTATTATACATAGCAAATAATAAGAATAAGAACATAAGACTATTACTATATTATATTGAGTCTGAGGGCCATTGAACTGTATGTTGATATCCAAATTACACAATTAAGCGGTGATTATATGACAATGTGATTAGATGACAATACTAAGGGTGTTATTTATCAAAGGTCAAGTGTTTTCTTTACCTTGAATGAACCCGAATGACCTCGAAACTCGAATGGTATCTTATTCAAGATCGAACTCGAACGGCAAAAACCCAAATGTGTGAGTTCAAGTTCCGAAACCCAAAAAGTCAAACTGATTCAGCCAAAAAAAAGCTTGAACTTATGGAATTGAGTTCTTGCCCAAACCCTCCAAAAAGAACACAAACATCAAGTAGGCTATTAACCTCTTCAAATGGTTGAAGGGACCTCTACCATTGACTTTTAAATAACCTCAATGGGTTTTAGGTGGTGTATTTTTGGATTCAAGCTATTTCCAGGATTGGGGAATAATACATTTTTTTTAAAAAAAATTTTAACCAGACAATGTGAGTTTAATAAATCTGCCCCTAATTATTATTTAAGAGTATGCTTTGCAGGATATTCATGGCTGTAGATAAAAACATGTTTCTTTACTAAAATATATTTTTACTGCTACACAAATTAGTGATGTGTAGGTCGACAAAAAGTTGGCCCACACCTGACCCTAACACACCTGCTCCCACCCCTACTCAGCAAGGCCCTCTTTTTATAGAGCAGCACCCGACCCACCATCTATGATGTCACAAAGGGGGTTCCATGGGTTTTGGGCTGACCACCACATTGCAAACACAAATATAGGCAATACCACCTACATATGGGGGTGCACCCCATGCACCCTTATTAGTCATATTCTCTGGGGCCATGGGCTGAGCAGGATTTATGTAGCAGAAAAAGGACATATACTTTTTCACTGGAGCGGCATATGTACATGTTCGGGTATACACAGAAAGACTTCAACAGAAGCCTATACAAAGACAAATTTAGCCTGGGAAACATGTTTTCGATACAGGGATAGCACCATTAAAGCCAGAGTTAAGAAGACAAATAAACATGATCAGAAATTGTAGGGCTAATTTATGATCAATAGTTGCTAAAATATATGCACAATTGCACCCAATAAAATGGCATTTATAAATGCAAATCAATTTGCACTTATCTACCCCAGATATGTGTGCAAGTTTACAAGCTGCACCCTATTGGTAAATCAGGCGCAAAACCGAGCATGCTGCAGGATTCTGGTACCTAATACCTGCCTTGCCAGTGACATATCAACATGGTATTAAATACAGGTCCCTGTCTTTTGCCCTCAGTTGAAACACATGTAAGGGTACACCCATGTACAGACAACTTTTTGCCCCTTTACTTGCAGTTGCATCTTGTGCCCATTATTTTTTGAAGACAAACATATTGTTTGAACTAACAATGTGGATGTATGATCTTGGACACATACACACAAATAGCAACAGGCGTGAGAATGCACATGCACAGACAGGTTGCAGAGGAGGAATGGACTCCCAATACAAGGGCTACCTAACTTGGTTACCAAGCAGGCCATGCTTTTTACATTGCACTTTTATAATATATGATATAGATCAACTTTGCTATATTTTTGTTAGCTGAACCTAAAATAATTGAATATATTTTTATTGCAGTAAAATAATTTTAATTATTATTATTAATAATGTCATCCTTTTGCCTACTGGAATGTACATATTTCTTACCCTTTTTCACAATCTTACATAATGTTTTTAAATAATTTGTTACACATGACCTTTTGCTATCACCTTTTATTCTGCCGTGCACTTCTAGTTTGCCTTATTCACTTTCGCTCTTTGTTGAATGTCTTCATTCTCTTTCTCTCTGTTATGGCCGCTCTGCAGTTTGATTTCATATGCTGATGTCTTTTCCCTTTCCACATATCCATTTGATATCACTTTGTGTCTTGTTTTTCACTTTAATGAGAGAAGCAGGTGTAATTTGTGAACTTATACATTTGGAGGAAAAGTGAGTCCTTTTTCAGAGATGTCTGGGAACTCAATTATTTAAAAAATCTACTTAATTACATTTTATTTTTATTTTACACCAAAATTCATAGGAGAAGTCGAAGACAAGATGTGAAGCATGGAAATCCAGTTACCCAGTGTCGTGGATTTAATTTAAAAGGTATGGTATAATTTCCATGTCCAAATGTCAGGAAACAATCAACCCTTTGGCAGAAGTGGGGGTTGTTGTCTTATTTAACATTGCACTCCATACAGTAGATTGGATTCATGTATATAAACTATTTAACCTTAAAATGCATGCAGCACTAAATGCTGGACTCCACTGCACCTAGCAACCACATTTTATTAAATATTCCAGTTTTATGAGCAATATATATATATATATTATGAGCAATATATATATATATATATATATATATATATATATATATATATATATATATATGAAATCCGTTTTATATTAAGACTACCAGATCTTACAGATCTTAGCAATTTGAGTACTTTTTAAAATTCTAGGTATGAAAGAGACAAAATTGAAAAGCAAGTAAGTAATAGAAAAAAATAAATAAAAAGTGAAAACTAAATTTGATAATTTGCTATATTACTTTCATTTTCTAGAAAGTGATTGTAACTGTTTCCATAATTTTGCCCTTAAAAACATGTATCATTGAATGTAATAACTTTGTCACATGCATACTATGGAACTGCTAAATTATATTTGGCTCTGGCAATAAAAGTATTTGTATCCACAGACTTCCAGCAAAGAGTTTTAAGTTACACTAGTAGGAATTTTATGGGGATGCTAAGTGTTTGCATGCATGAGAGAGTATGGAAATGTCCTGCTTTGAGAGCATGCCCAGGAACTAGAATATCAGGGGGATCCTTATTATACAGAAGTAGCAAATTTGTATGCAGTGCAATGCACTTGAGACACAGGGCAAATAGAAAGCTAGTGAATAAGACAAAGGTAGAAGGTATGATGGGTGGCATGAATATAATTTAGGCATCAAGGGGCACATTACCAAGATCTGAGACCAACATACTGTAGCTTTTATTTGTTTTTTATTGTTTGTCATGCTAGAATATAAATTAGTTCTGCATGATTCACTTAATTAACTCTATGCCGTTACTGATTAATAAACGTATTTAGCATTATTGCTTCATTTAGAGAAAAGGAACTAAACCGCTTAGTCAACATTATTTATTTTGCAGCAAGATACTACCCTGCATTTTATTTACTCCAAGCTGCAGCGGTGCTTTCCTCTCACCTATATAATACACCTGCATCTGGCTGCAGTGCAATAGCTGGTAGTTTTAATCATCTGAGGTATGGCACTTAAATCACCTACATCATACTTAGGCATTTTCATTAGATTACACAATTTAGGGGCTGATTTACTAAGGTTCGAAGTGAAATTCGACCATCGAAGTGAAATACTTCATACTTTATTTATTTTATACTAAATACCATTTAGTGAAATGTCTTCATTAAATATCTTAGCAAGTCCAGTTGCTTTGAGTTTCTTTTGATATATATATACCATGACCTGAATGAATGAGAATTTTCATAGTCATCGAAGTCAAAGTATTTTTTTTTTAAATTTGACTATTCTGCAGTCAAAGTAAAATTGTTCGATCAAACTATTTAATTTCGACAAAAAAAATGCTCTAGATGGTCCCCATAGGCTAATATAGGACTTCAGCAGGTTTAATTTGGCGAAGTATTGAAGTTTAAGTTTTTTTTTTTAAAGAGACTGTACTTCGATTATTGAATGTTCGAATTTTCGAACGATTTTTATTTTGAGTCGAAGTCGTAGTATCCAAAGTATCAAAGTATACAAAAAATTACTTCGATTTTAGAATTTTTTTACTTCAAAATTCCCTCTATTTTACATCGACCCTTAGTAAATCAGCCCCTTAGTGTTTTCTTCTTGATTTACCCTACCTGATCTGGGAGTTTTGGTGCATTTGGTCACTGCATTAAAATGTGAGCAACAAAACTCCCTGTCTGCCTTAAATATTCCTAGCAGCTGAGAGAAATACCATAATAAACTTTAATTATAGTGCTGAAACAAGCAAAACATTATCAGAGTTAAAGGTGATCTTTTACACTTGTCCACAGGAGTTGCCCATCTTGGTTCTTGTTAAAGGGGTTGTTCACCTTCAAACAACTAGTTGTTTTCAGATAAATCTCAAGAAATAATGTTTTCCAATGACTTACTATTTTCAGTATGTGTTCTTATATTGAAGTGTTGGGGGAGGGGGGTCACCAACCCTGTAAACTGTTCTAAATGGATGCATTTAGTTGATCCATTTCTTATCTTTGTCCCTGCTATGCAGAATCTCTGAGTTTCATTAAAGGCAGCTGTTAGAATTGATACAACAGTTGCTAATACTCCAGAGATGCTGCTGAGAAATGGATCAACTAAATGTTGCAAAATTGTAACTATTCAGAGTCTGCACTTGAATTACTGAGCTGCCAGACTCAAACACCAGAGACACAAACGTTCAACTTTAAGCTTAGATTTTGGAAAAAAGCTGCTGAATTGATAAGTGTTTGAAAGGTAAACAACCCCTTTAAGCCCTGCTTTCAATGTCATTGACACTGCACATTGTTTGTGTCCTCTTGATAGCTGTTAAGAACCTAAGCCATGGGGTTGTCAAAAACCTCAAGAACCTTCAGTCATACAAGCTGATGCTAAAAGAAAACAATTGAATATTTAATATTCCTGACACTAAAAAATTTGAATAGAATTTGAATAGAATTTAAATTGAGTTTTCCTCCAGAAAACAATTTGAATGTCAGGAAGGCAATTAACATTTTCAAATGGTTTAACTAATGTATGCCATTGACATGTAAATGATCTCGTCGGCTTGTAGGTGGCGAATATTCAAATTAGAATGGTTTCCAGGGTCAAGGTGTGATAAATCTAACATTCAAATTTACATTCAAATTTGAATGTGTGAATTTTGACACCAAAAAAATTCAAAATTCTGAATTTACTCTTTGACCCTTAATTAATCTTCCTCCTTAATGTTATTGAGGTTTAGCTGTATTTAAAAAAAACAGATTTATAGTGAGAATAATATGAATTGTTGTATCAAATTATGTCAAGTGTGAGTTGTACTGATAAATACAATGATCGAGACAAGCCAATAGTAATTCATTGAAATGTATTACAGCAGAATACTATATAGCAATCAGTGGGACATTTGTGTAGATCACTTTTTTTCAGATTTTCTTCTGTTGAATTTTAATATTCGCTTTTGTGATTTAACAGCTAGAACTAGTTTCAGGTTCAGCATAAAAGTGATATATAAGGTTACACATTTACAGCTTGCCCAGTAATGTTTTGGAAAAAGAACAAATAATTCCTCAGACCACATAACCTTAACATGCAGCAGAGTTTCCTATAACCAATACCCTTGGCATTTTACTTTATATTTACATTTTCCAGGCTCCATTCATCACTTAGTAATAGTTGACTTTGCAATCATGGGTTCTCCAGCTAATGATGGCTTTAAACTTATGATGTGGAAAATATATGTAGCGTGTAGGTAGACATTTTATGGTTATTTTTTTCCTTTTTAGAATATAGGAACACTGCAGAAATTGTTCAGTATGGTGTTAGAAACAATACAACTTTCCTGGAGTGCATTGCTAAGTCTCCACAGGCTTCTGTCAAGTGGCTGCTGCAGAAAGATAATGATCGGAGGAAAGAGGTGAGTTGTAGCACTGAATTCACTTCAAATTCACATGCTTATATACAAGAACCCGTTTCTTATGTTTTGTATCTTGAAGCTCAAAGTATAGAATATATAAATGTTTAAGCAGACATAAAGTACTAAGCTTTCTTATAACAGGTCCCATACCTGTATTACATATCGTCCCATACAAGATAGTTACATATCCATAAAATGGATTAAAAAAATAGATCTGTTCTTATTTAGGGCCTGTAATCCTGTTCTGCTTCATGTAGAGAATCACAACAGTAAATTTGGTTAGCATTCTTCAACATTTAGGCTGCTCCCATGCACATCACCTACAGTATTCCTGAAAGAGGAGCAAATAGCAGTGCTGTATCAGATGCATCCTGAAAGCTTCACAAATTGATACACACTGGAAGTTTTTAATGAGGAACTGATAAACATTCAAAAGTTTGTGAATTTAATATTGACAGGTTTTGTTATTCCTACTTTAGCAACATTTTAAAATGAGGCTACACTTAATCTGTAAATAATCATGTATCATACAATTTATGGGACATTAAAGAGCACCCAGCACAGTGGAGGCTGAAAGACACTTGTACAAGTCTCAGTTTGAAGCAAAAGAAAACAACTGAAGGATGATATCATTACAGTCGGCTTTGAAGCTCTTTGCTCATCAGTTGGAAACCCCTTTTCATGAGCCAGTTGTTAATAAAATGATGTCAGTCTGTGCTAGCAGCCAGTGCACTTATGGCCAAAAAAAGCTCTTGAGTCTGTTGTTTACGTCAGGTACTAGTGACACTAAAGCTCTCTAACTAAAATTGACTTTAGTGAATACTTTATGTTGATTTAGGGCTCGAAGAATCATCCAGTTTACATTTAGTGCACTCAATTCATAACTAGATAAAGCCCTACCAAGTATATTGTGGGTCTCATATTCTACTTACTAATCCAACCCATAGAAATGTTTAGCTTCTGCTTGTACCTGGTGTTGATGCTGTGTGAAACACTGAAGGACTGAACTTTATTAAACAGTGTCTTTTATCAATTCAGATTAGCTATGTAATGTCAAAACTGTCATCTGGGGAAGGATCAGTCTTTCTAAGCAATAAAAACAAGCAGTCATGAAAGCTGATCCTGCTCTCAGATGTCACTTTCACACACTGTAGCTACTGTGGATTACCTAAAAATGACAGTTATCTGTCAAATTAAGTTCATCAGAGCAAGACAATCTCAGTTATCACAGTGCAGCAAAGCAGGGTTATTAGGCAGCATGCATATAGTTCTATACAGGTGCCACTTTCACTTATACGTTGTAAATGGAGGTTTCATCGACATGACACAAGTTCACATACAGTTTGATGCCTCAGAGAGATAAGCAGCCATATATAAGATGCAGACAGTTATTTCGTTTTATTACATTATAAAGCAATTTTTTTCAAGCGTATGTGTGCTTTATTGTTAAATCAGTAGTTCTTTAAAAAATGGTGCTCTTACAGCAAATGAAACAGAGCCCATTAAATATCTAAAAAGACTTGAAGAAAACCATTATCTATTTTGGTTTGCAAATTGATTTGCAGAGTTTTTGCAGTTTTTGGCAGCTTCATTACCTGAAACATATGGATATCTGACAAATACCTCAATCACTCAATCACAGATGTAACTCTAAAAAGTGTCTGCAATCTGGTTTGATCATTTCTGTATTTTGCTTTCCTTATTATTTGACTTTGTGAGTATAATCATATATTGTTATATGGGCATGGTTGCATTTTTATTGTTTAATACTTTTATTGCCCCAGATACGTTATTTCCATTCTTCTAAAATATCTTTTTTGAAACAAAGACCCTCCTTGTTACTGCTTCTAAACATTTTGGAATTGCAGACTATTCCAGCTTGCCTTAAATCATCAATTGTACTATCTGCCTAGACAATACCAGCCTCATTGTCTGGAAATGAGACCTCAGAGTGCCAAATTTTAGATCAAGCTCAAATGTACTTTGCAGAAAAAGATCTAAAGTTCATTTTAAGATTCAGAACGTGCCAGATAGAAGCCATACTTGATAAAGCCGTGTGTCAGAAACAAAAGCACAATGGTGTCTTTGTTTAGGACAGTCTACAATGCATAAAATACATGTCTGTGCTCTTGTCGGTAATATATTATATTGGTATTCTGCATTATATTCTCATTCTCTATTAATGGAGTTTTCTATATGTGATACCCCCCAAATTTGATGGTCGAATCTCGAAGTTTTTTCACTTCGTAATTCAACCATTAGTAAATATGCCCCATAGTTTTTGCACCTTTTTATTGTACTATATTGCCATTTTTAGAAATGATGCCATTTTTTTGAATGAAGTGCTGTTTTTGCCTGGCATGCACTTTGAGTGGGTTAAAGGAACAGTAACATCAAAAATTTTTACAAAAAAATTCGTTAGAATACAACAACAAAAAAAACACCAAGACAAATTCAAATTTAAAATAGCAAAGCCTTTATTAAGAAATAACTTACAGAAATTCCACTTCCAGTCCTCTTCAGAAAAGGCGACAGGGCGACATCCATGCTGCAGCTCTCGATTTATCTTCCCTGGCTATTCATTGACAGTGTGTCCTCTCATGAGCAGCAGTAGGAAGGCGATGTTGGTGGGGCTCTGTCTGTCCTTCTGTCAACAGACTGCTGCTGTATGTGGGTGCAGGGAGCCGGGCAGCAGTTGGAGTCGGGCCTGCGCAGAGATAGCTTGTTCCGCACGGAAACTGATCATCCTGCGTGTAATCAGATCGCCCAGATCTTATATTCCTCTGCGATGCTTCCGTCTGTCTTCCCCCCATTTCATAAGTTACCTGTGTGTCATTGCTACCTTGCCCTGGGTTTTACTTTCAGGCGCTGTAGACCGCGGTGGCACTTTGTACCCTGTTTGTGGGGTTTGCAAGCTGCGTCCCTCTTACTGTTGTATAAGCCAAATAGTGTTTGTAGCATGCAGGGTGCATTCTATACTGTCCCATTGCCCTTACGAAGGAGCTTATTGAAAGTACACTTCGCTAATCAGAGTACCAGTTTCAGAAGACTAACCGATGCGGGTGCTGGGAGCCGGGGCCAGGCAGCAGCGGGAGTCGTGCCTGCAGCTTCCTGCGCAGAGATGGCTTGTTCTGCATGGAAACCGATCATCCTGCGTGTAGCCAGCTCTCCCTGATCTATACATTCCTCTCTGTGCGACTCGGGATTAAGCGATGCTTCTGTCTGTCTGCCCATGTGTCATTGCTACCTTGGGCTGGGTTTTGTGCCCTGTTTGTGTCTGTCCTTGTGCCGTGTTTGTGTCTGTCTAAAACCCAGCACCCGCATCGGTTAGTCTTCTGAAACTGGTACTCTGATTAGCGAAGTGTACTTTCAATGAGCTCCTCAAGAGCTGCAGCATGGATGGTCGCCCTGTCGCCTTTTCTGAAGAGGACAGGAAATTGAATTTCTGTAAGTTATTTCTTAAAGTGGACCCGTCACCCCAAAAAAATATTCAAAATTATATTTTATCACATTAGTCAAGCAAAATGAACATTAATTACACTATAGAAATTATTTTATTCTTGTTTCCTTCAGTCTGGGAATTCATAATTCTAGCAAGCAGGCAGGAGCCATTTTGTGGACACTGTTATTAAGGCAAGCCTTGCATCATCTCAGAATCTTGTTTGTGCACCAGAATGGGGGAACCGATGTCCATCCCCATGTTGTGGGTACACAATTAAATGGTTAAGAGAACTGGGGGAATGTGTGGGGAGCAGTGACATCTAGGAAGTGCTGAATGGAAAGTGAAAGTAATTGTCTGCCCCGCCTCTATGCCTAAGGCATAGAGGAGTGGCAAACAATATTTGATTGGCAGCTGAGATCTTTAAATGAGCTTAAAACAGCTATGAATGCTTTAATAAAAATTTGAAATTGGTTTTCATGTTTAATTTGAAAAGGACTTTTATTATACAGATTTTTGTGTCTGGGTGATGGGTCCACTTTAATAAAGGCTTTGCTATTTTAAATTTGAATTTCGTTGTATGCTAACGAATTTTTTTGTAAAAATTTTTGATGTTACTGTTCCTTTAAAGACATTAAGGAGTGTTGTCTGTCTTTAATTTTTTTTTTTTTTTTACAGTATCCACTGTATATATCATATTTGCTTTTCAGTGTAATGATGGTACTTTGAAAATGAATGGCTGGTTCTTGATATCATATTCCTTATCAATTACAGGTGAAATTAAATGAAAGGATCATTGCTACTGGTCAAGGACTCCTTATTCGGTCTGTCCAGGAAATGGATGAAGGCCTCTATCATTGTGTTGCTACAGAAAACACCTTCAAGCAGACAATAGCAAAGGTTAATTTGAAAGTTCTAGAGCCAGAGCTAGTCACATTCATGACTGACAAATCTCAGTGGCTTTGGGCCAGCACTTTGAGTGGAATGCAGTTCAATCCAAAAGATCTCACAGGTGCATTTAGTCACTCAGAAATGCAAATAATTAACCAGTACTGCAAAGAGAGTCGGCAGAAAACCCGACAAGAAGCAGAAAATCAAAAAATGAGAGGGGACTATAGCAAATTAAAGGTTCTTTTGAACACCAGAAAAAGTAGGAATCGAAGAAATCATTTCCCTGGATCATAGGTCTGCAAGGTTCCTTGTTTAGGGCAATACTATATTTTTGTTCTTTACAACTATTTTAAGTGAAAATACTTAAATAATCTTATAAACCATGGGATATTTATAAGCACAACATCTTTTGAATAAACATCTCAGAATGTGTTTTTAACACCTACAGTAATTTGCATGGCCCTAAAGCATCCAACGCAATACCGATTCCTTAACCTTATTTATTAGATTGCATTTCAGGTAGAAAATAAAATGAATGCTCAGTATTTTTGTCTGAATACACACTTATGCTCTTTGTTTTGTTTACAGAGAAAATATAGGGTTCGGTCATTGCATTTGTTGAGTATGTAGTTGTTTAGAAACCTATCATTTGTTAAACAAAAATAAGAAAATAACATTTCTGTCATAAATTAGTGACTTTTGTTCTAGGTTGGTACACTATGGACTGGAATGAATAGCAATGTTGGAATCTGGAGGCAAGCACTACTGGTTATCAGTGGGCTGGAACATGGCTGAAAATAGGTCTAGTGCCGTTGGATGGCTGGAAATCCTATTAAACACATGGTAGAAATTAATTGTGAGGATCTAGAAAGTTTTTTTTTCATAGTCTTAACCATTTCTAATCTGTAGAATTTAGCAAAGAATATTATTTATGGTATAATTTTATAAAACATAAATGTATCAATTGTTCTCAAACTGTGCTCACATCACCATTGTATCTTTTTATACATTTCACTGTGCTATATACAGTAGTGTCACCTTTGTGTAGCAATGGCAGTATTTCAAAGGGAGCAATATGTAAATGTATTTTGGGAACACCTATCCTACTCACTTACTATTTTTATTAGTAAAAAAAAAACAGAAGTGCAGTGCAGGACCAGCAACTAGGCAAACAATCTGCAAGCCAATCAGTGCGGCTCAGCGAGCTGCTTCTATGTAGAAGAGATTTATATACTCTATTTTCAAGAACAACTTATCAAAATCTACAGCTACTTAAACCAAGACCACCGTGCATCCTCATATTTTACAATCATACTAAAATAATGTAATTTGTGGGAGTTCTGTTTAATAATATTTTAATGGTAAAGTCGTACTGTGTAATGTTATAGATGAGGTAGACTTTAATCATGACTTTGGTGCACATAACTTACAATTCATATGTGGCAGGTGCTTCAATGAAAATATCCAAATCCCATAACATACTCCTTTTAATGCGCTGTCTTTGTTTTCGTATATCCAGCTCTTCTACTTTATAGTATTGCAGATGGGCAAATATGCAACTTTTTTTTTTTCTTACAGAACCCAAACTACGTCATGCACAAATAAAATAGATTACACTGTGTCAATATTCTAATGCTAGTTGAACTGAAAGGTCCTTGTTTTATGTTACTACATAGTGGGGCAAACCTGCTGTCTGTCTAAGTAATATTTTTAGAATCTTTATATTAAATCATCTTGTAGCTAACTCAGCCCTAGCGACTCTACAAAGTCTTCAAAGGTTTTACCAAATGTTAACATTGTACGTACACTAATCAAATACAGGACCCACACAGTGTGACGATGCATGAATAATATCTTCCTGGCGATCAATGCATACTTCTGTACTGTATAAATGAACTGTAGCAGCTGCTAATGTATACAGTAGAATATGAACTCAGACCATGTATGTACATGCTGCACTTAGGAAACTAATTACTGTAGAGTATGAATGTTGATTAGACTTTTATATTTCGTTGACTTTATGCACACACATTTTTACAAATGTATACACTGAAAGCATTTAGCAGCCATATTTCATCTAGCCTCTTCTATACTTCATACTTAATGCACTATAATGGCATTTGTACATATAACAGAAGCATAATGGTTGTAGCTGTGTGCTTTCAAAATGTCCACCAGCCTATTTTAATTTGATGGGGATTAATATTGTTTTTTCCATTTCTGAAACCTATTTTGGTTCATTGGATTGAATCTGCTTTCCAGTATCCTGTGAATAAAATTACAATGTAATTATAATTGCAACTGTTTGCATGACACTGATTTGAAAACTTTATCATTAGAAAAACATGCTTAGTGTTCTATTCAGACCACTTATAAGCACCCCTTAAAAGCCAACATTTATGTCAAATTGTTTTCATGGCTCTACATGACAAATTTGATTTGGTAGTGTTGGTAGAATTATACAGCTACGAAAGCAGTGGCATGCCACTGTGCAACCAGTCTAACTGCCATCTATATATGCAAACTATAATATAACTATAAATGTGTTCTGAATAGAACAACTCTCAGAAGTGGCAAACCCCATTCTGGTAACATTTGATTTGTTTGGTAAAATGATGCTTATACAAGACTTTTAGCTACTACTCTAGATTTTTGTATTGAACTGGATTTAGGAGAAGTTAATATGTGTAAAGCACAAATTGTATGTGCATCCAGTTCAAATGTAAGATGCAACTATCATTAAACCTGTTAAAAATTAGTTTTTGTGATATAATGATATATGCTATTAGTAGCAATGCCCAAATAGTCTGCATGAAGAATTAGTGCACCACATAGGGAGAAGGAAAGGCCTAATTACTTGGGGGTGGCAAAAGGTAGGCATATATATATATATATATATATATATATATATACTTACCTCACACTCCAGGCTGGTGCACCTATCAGCAGAAAACTGCACTGGTCTGGGGGTTCATACAGCTAGTACCATGGAGCGATTGGCTTCCTTCTTCTTTCTACAAATTTTCCAGGGCAGATGCATGTGCAGTAGAATGAAATAGACGACTTCTTTAAAGTTCCACTTTTCTCAAAGAAAGAAGAAGTCAGAAGCAATACACTCTGTGGTGCTCACTGGTAGAAATCCCCCGGGCCAGTGCAGTTTTCTGCTGATAGGAGCACCAGTCCAGGGTGTGAGGTAAGTACATACAATCGCTTGGCGTGCCTAACTTTTGGCATCCCCAAGTAAATAGAGCCTTTCCTTCTCTTTTAAGGAGAGAGTTTAAAATGAGCTACATGAGTAAATTGAGTTTATTTATTTGTATTTATTCAGTATTCCTGCTACAGGTACTCAAAAAAAATGTTACATGTATGTATGTTTGGGACCTGGTGTTTTCCATAGTCCAGAACAACATGTCGGAAGTCTACTAAAAAAATGTTATTAAATAAATTCAGTAATTTTTCTTAATAATCATTGTTTTACCACCAATATAAATGTATGCAATTTAGTTACCATCAAGTGCAAGATACCTTTTTATTATTACAGAGAAAGAGGAAATGATTTAAAAAAAAAAACTATTTGGTTAGAATGGGCTCTATGGGAGATGCAAACAATTTAACCACCGCACTCCCACAGTTTACTCACACTGCTTGTAGTGGTGCTGGATCTCCGTAGACCAGGCAAGGTCCCCTAGCAACAGCAAAATTGAAGAAATCGGATCCGCACACACACTCTATTGCATTTGAAGGGAGGGTTGTCCCCCCGAAACGTTGAACCTTTCGTGAAATAAAAGGGGAAGCTCCCCAACTGCTATAGAGTGTGTGTGTGGATCCGATTTCTTCAATTTTGCTGTCTCTATGGGAGATGGCCTTCCTGTAATTTGTAGATTCATGGAAATTATGTTTTGAGATAATATGACAGAATATGCTACAAATGATGATACCGCGGTTTATTTTTATCACCTAAATAGCTATTTATGGTGGTTGGCAGGTTTGCTAAATATTTTAATAGTTTAACACCATTAAACCCTCCCTTTTTCATGCTAAATTCAGTTTAATGGTTGTGTTGTTGCATGTATTCCAGTATACTTCTATTACCATCCATTTCCATGCACTCGTATTTAACCTCACCTCTTGCCCAACAGGCTATGCCCTGTATGCTGCCTTAATATTGAGCAGAAACTCTTACAAGTTTGTCATGGAAAATTCTGGTACTGTAATAACTATGCTCAACATTTAGAAAAAACTCTTGAGCTGTGACTGTTGCAAGTATATTTCATTAGAAATCCTTATGTTCACAGTTGACCTTATTTGCCTAATTCTAATAAGTTTGCACTCTAGTATCCTGTGGAACATTTAGGGGCAAATTTACTATTATTCCCCAAAAATCCTACGAATTTATTCGAAATTTGATAAGCATTAGACTATCGAATGCTTATCGTATAGTTTTAGGCTATCATTTTGCTCGATATTCTATTTCTCGATTAATTCGTACGATCGGACACCGATTGTTCGATATTTACGAAAAAATCATACTTTTTCCTTCGAGCCTTTGAAAAATTAGTACGATTCGAACGCTTCGATCGTACGAATGGTATTCGAGCAGGACTTAGTCAAAGAAGCCTATGGTGGGGGGTGGGGGGTTCCCATAGGCTTCTATTGCAATTCGGTAGGTTCAATGTGGCTAAGTAGGCATTCGAAGAATTTTAAAATTTTTATTCCTTCAATCATCGAATATCCGATCATTCGATCTATTTGATAATTCGGTATTCTATGATCGAAGAGGCCTTATTTGAATATTCGAATATCCGATTAAATCATACGATTGTAATTCGATCATATTCGATCGAACTACAATCTATTTACGTGAATTTTGTAAATTTGCCCCTTAAACTTGGAATATTAATTTTAAATATTTGACTGATGCAGGCATTTGCTTTACAACCGATAGCTTAAGTACATTGTACACCTTAAAATCATTTTTTTAAGCTTTGTTCATTATGAGAGTCACAAGGCCTATTTTTATGTGATGGCAAGTGTCATTTCCTCCCATCATCATCTGACATCAACCCCTCTCATATCAACACTTATGCTTTTAAATACTTCTTTTCCTGACTCACAGGCTTCATTGAAGGCCATAGCTCCACATTAATGGTTGTTCTAAAGAACACCGACTTGCCTGCCTGTTGGGAATATTTCTTCAGAGCACAGTGTCTTGATACTAAATCAGCTCATAGATTTTATGCTAAACCAGTCATTGCACAGGGACATGGCTTTGTAGAATGATTAGCATTAAAATGTTTACTATTCAGTATGCCAAATACTACATGAACATTGACCCAGTGCATATTCATGGCATCCTTATATTTTGGCCATAGACTGTTTCTCCTGTTTGTTGGAGAAGCGTAACTTTTGTTTTAATAAATGTGTAAAATACTTTGAATTTGTTGCTATTATAACTTAGAATGTAATAAGTGTTTTTTTTTGCTATTTAATTTGTTTTTCATGTGATTTTTAAAAAATACTTTGTAAATATATATATATATATATTATTGTTTTAATAAATGAAACTATTTCCGTTGGGAATAGTACAGCTAACACATTATATTTATCCAGCTATTTTATGTTGTATGTTTTAAGTTTGTTGGCATTGATTCAGTTGCATTTTGTGCATATTTTTATGGAACAGCTCGATGAAACTGTTGTTACAGTGAATATTCTCTTTAAAGACCAAGGAGTCAGTGGGACAAGGTACTTAACTATAATAACATTTACTCTTTAGACACATTGACACACCGTCTGACTTTTCTAAGGCACACTTCTGATTTTGTGCTGTTGAATTCATTGTATCACTTCTGTTTCTGATTGCATTAATCTTTTGAAATAAAAGATGTAGAAAAGCTCATAGTGACCTGTTTTTAAAGCGTGTTTGCTGGAAGCAATTTACACAAATAAAAATGTTCCTTGTATAAAAAAATACACATTTGTTGCCTTTCATTGAATGTCTTCATTTGACCAGTCAACCACATTCTGTGTAGGAGTTTTCTGTTTTGGGGAGGCACATTTATTAAAGGAAAAGTAAACTTTTTTTTTCTATCTGTAAATTTGCTCTAAACGGCCCCCCAGATTAATTTACCTTAGTCCCTGCTGCAAGTCTGCTCTGGTTTCTGTGTTATCAGCAGCTTGTTTCCCCTTCTTCCTGGTGCAGAGTGAAGCCCCGCCCCTTAGCTTACTGAGCTGTCCTTATCTCTTTGACTAGTCGGAGAGATCATTTGCATACTGTGACATAGCAGAGAGGAAGGAACCAGTGTGTGCCTGTATTCATATATGTCATGTCTATAAAGTATGTCAATAAGTGAATGTGCAAGTGTAGCTATCAGAGCCACAGAATGGACATTGAATAAGATAATGATCACAGTTAAACTCTGAACAAGATAAGAGATGCTTAATTCTATTGAATTCTGCTATTGGTGATATTATTCAAGGGTTTTTTAACCCTCGAATTCGACCATCGGATATTTACTGAATTTTAACAATTCGAATTCGAGGGGTTTTAACGAAATTCGATAAATCGAATTAATTAATTAAAAAAATCAGTCAATAAACTTGTTCGAATTGAACAATTCAAATTATTTTAACCGTTCAATCGAAATTTTTTTTATTCTACCTAAAAAAGCAGAAATAACCCTATGGGAACTTCCCATAGGGTTATACGGCAATTCGGTAGGTTTAATCTGGCAAACTAGGCAATCGAATTACAATTTAAAGGGCAAGTAATTCGACCATCAAATGGTCGAATGATCGAATAGATTTTTATTTGATCTATTCGAATCATTCAATTCGATCGCATTTTTTAAATTCGATGATAGAAGTGACCACAAAAACTATTCAAAAATTCGAATTCAAATTTTTTTAAAATTTGATCGAATTTCGATCATTCATATGAATTTATTTAATCTGCCCCTATGTCTTTATATTGTATTGTCTTAATAGTGCTGAAAAATCAGCACTCATCAGGTGCATACGATGAAGATTTTTAAGAGTCTTTTATTTTACTATTTTAGCATGATCTCAGATATAGTTTCAGAAGCTACAGTACCTAATAATTTTAAGTTCCAAAGCTTCCTTTTCTAAAGACATCTGTTAGATATTAGCTAGTATTATTTCAAGTATAACAAAGCCAAGGAAAGACCTGAGCTCTTTTGGTTAGATATAAATACTTAAAGGAACAGTAACATCAAAAAAAAATTTAAATTCATTATAATACAACGAATAAAAAACACCAAGACTAATTAAAATTTTAAATTGCAAAGCCTTTATTAAGAAATAACTTACCGAAACTCCACTTCCGCTCCTCTTCAGAAAAGGCGACATGGCGTCCATCCATAGTGCAGCGCTGGATTTCTCCTCCCTGGCTGGACGGTGCTGGAAAGCTGTGGCAGCAAGCGATGCTTAGCGAGAATGCTCCAGGGCAGGCGGCAGGGCTCACAGACATCGCAGGTTGTCTCTTTATTCCCTCTGCATCCAGCCAGGATGACCGGCACGGAGACGATTGCAATGCCCCTGGCAGGCCCAGAGCTCTTGGGAAACTTGAACAGCAGACAGCTGCAGCTACACGGTGCGCTCCTGGCTGGAGCTGGTGCGCCGCTCTTCTGTGCAGTCAGCCACGGGACTCACTCCTCCTCCGCTGAGCATTGCATGCTGCTGGTGCTTGTCATAGTGTCCAACTTCAACTACTTCTACCACGGAAGACTGAGGGAGAGGAGCAGGCTCAGTACCTGCACGTGGGCAGCTGCCAGCACCTGTCCTCTGATTTGGATCTGAAGAAGGCGATCTAGCTGGTAGCGCAACGTTTATCTGCTGCTGTATCTGCTTCTGTGCAGTCACCCACGGGACTCACTGCTCCTGCGCTGATAATTGCACCCAGAGGGGATGAAGCGACAATCAAGGTGCAGCAGACAGTGGCAGATACATTGTGCGATCCTGGCTGGAGCGGCTGCGCCTTCCTTCTGTGCAGCCACCCATAGGACTCGCTCCTCCTGCGCTGATAGATGCACCAAGCCGTGCCGGTCATCCTGGCTGAATGCAGAGGGGATAAAGAGACAACCAGCGATGTCTGTGAGCCCTGCCGCCTGCGCTGCCACCCGCCCTGGGGCACTCTTGCTAAGCATCACCTGCTGCCACAGCTTTCCAGCACCGACCAGCCAGGGAGGAGAAATCCAGCGCTGCACTATGGATGGTCGCCATGTCGCCTTTTCTGAAGAGGAGCGGAAGTGGAGTTTCGGTAAGTTATTTCTTAATAAAGGCTTTGCAATTTAAATTTTTAATTTGTCTTGGTGTTTTTTATTCGTTGTATTCTAACGAATTTTTTAAAAAACATTTTTGATGTTACTGTTCCTTTAAGCAAAAATAGAAAAACAATTATGCACCAGAGGAAGCACAGACCAAAACACTAATACAAAGCACAGTAGGCTGATTCCAAGAAGCCTGCATTGAAGCAAGTAAACAATGAGTAGTTAGGCAATGCCAAACCAACAAGCAGTTGACAGCTAAGTTCCTACCAGTATAACCACTAACCACATTTGAGCATTGCATCCGCCCCAAATTACTGTTCTCCTCTTGGAATGAGTTTCATTCCTTTCCTGATCTATATTTTTTTCACCCTAGGGTTTTACATTCCAGTTATGATTTGGGTTCAAAAATTGACCCAAACCTCACAAGAATTTGCATTTGCAAATGGCAAAGAAGATGGTGTATGATAAACATTTCAGCTTTCATAATGGAAATCTTGTTTATTTTAAAAACTCTCTTTAAAGTTCTATTATGTAATGCCAAAATGATGTCACTTATATTTAACCACATTGATGAGTCATTTTAAAGTTAACCAAAAGCTATCTCTGGCTTGCACATTATCTTTCATATCTTCAGCCTGATCTCATCCTACTACAGTGAGTAAACCTTCATAGAAACAGAAAATAAAATGTTCTTATCTTTGCAGATTTTTTTCTAATCCTGTGTTATTAAACCCCTTTATCAGATAGGTTGCAATGCATTGGATAATACTAATATGTTGCTGAATATATTGGTCAGCAATGCTTTCAACCAAATTAACTCTTTCTTGCTACTGACTACAGTACACGCAGCACGGCACCAGATAGAGATATATTATAACATGCATACTGTAGATCTGGTTTTTTGCTCTTAAATGCTACTAATAGTGCATGATTGGTGATTAGTGAAGTACGGGTATGGGATCTGTTATCCAGAAACCTTTTATCCAGAATGCTCCAAGTTATGTTAAGGCTGTCTACCATAGACTACATTACAATAAGATAATCCAAATTTTTAAAAATGATTTCCATTTTCTCTGTATGATGATTTTCTAGTAGAATAATGGCATGAAGATCCAAAACCCCTGGTCCCATACCTGTACTAAAATGCATTTGATTACAAATGATTGTCAGTTAAAGTGAGTTCAATGCACTTGTTCAGCCAAATAATCATGGGGAAAGATGTATTCACAACTTTGCTTGAATCCTAGAAATTGCCATAAATAGTGATGGGCGAATCTCACCTGTTTCGCTTCGCCGAAATATTCGCGAAATTGGCGAAAAAATTCACGAAACGAGTCGCGCATCGTTTTTTATGCGTGGCGCGTCGATTTTGGCACGCGTCGTTTGCGTCGCGTCATTTTCGACGCGCGTCGCGTCAAAAACGACGCACAACTTGTTTTTTTTTTTTTTGCCGAATTTTTGCTGGCGAATTTTTGCTGGTGTTTCCCGAATTTATTCGCCAGCGGCGAATCATGGGAATTCGCCACGAATTCGCCCATCACTAGCCATAAACTGTATCTATTTTCACAATCATGTTTTTTTAATTGCAGTTAGTAGAGATTTATTTTAAATAAAATCAAAACCAAAAAAAATGACACCCAACACTGCCCATGCCACCCCAACATTCAGTTGGATTCAGCATTTAAGCCAGTTGATAAACTAAGGTTTTTACACAATTTCTTAGCTTGCTTGAAAAAAGTGTAAAATTTGTAAAGCGAGCCACTTTCATACACAGGTTGATTAAAGGCAATATCTACCCAAACACTGTTGTTTAGTTTTCCCCCATAAATCCGTTAAAAGTGTCAGTGGTATATGAAGTTGTTTTTAGATGTAACTGATATTAAAAGCGGTTATAAATCTGGTTGTTGATAGTCTCTGCACCACAAATGCTCATTGTAGTGCTGTATAAAACAGAGAAAGCTGCCATGTGATGTGCAAGGATTCTGTAAGTTTTTAGAACAGTGAAACCACTTGCTGCCAGAGAACAGTGATAACTGAGGGTTCCTATTTGAACATGTGGTGGCAGCAATTATCATTAAAATTCCACAGATTGACACATCACATTCCTAAGCTATCCCTGCCTGACAGCACCATTCAAAACATTGGGAACATGCAGGAGGTAGGGAAGGACCACCATGATTCTAACTGAGAGGAATGAGCAGTGGAATGATACCATAATAACCCTAAACATGGCAGTACAGCAGTAACATGCAGGACATGTAACACAAATAGCGTGTATCACATGAGGCTTCAAATGCAAAATCATAAGCAGAATATTTATTTCTTAAAAGTTCTGATTTTCTGTGAATTTATAAATATTCATACAATAATGTGATTTGTAAATGACATGTAAATGAGCCTCAACATCAGGAGAGGAAATCTGCAGTTTGCCTTTTGTAAGCATCAGGAACTGCTGGAGGTGAAAGTGTCCATTGATTGACATTAGTATAGAAATTGGTATATATTGTTTCTATATAGATAGAAACAATAGATACTGTATGTATTGTATAGATAGGTCTGTATAAGCATTCTAAATATTTGCTTTAATTGTTTTATCTACAGGTGGCTGAACAAGGCTTAACAAAGTGATCACTGGTTGATTGCCATGGATTACTGCCCAAGTGGAAATTTACCCGATGTTGGGAAATGAGGCCTCTGGTATTTTGCCAGACCAGGTCTGCAGATTAGACATTCGGGATCTGAAGGAAGTTGAGGGAACATTTAAATGTGCTCTAACTGTACATTTATGTAGGGACCCAAAAGTTTAATGGCCCCTGTGGCTTTATCCTCCTACCAGTGCCTCATTTCCTTGTTGACCATATTCTGCATCACTGTGACATGGGGCTTTTCAGGGGATGGTCCTTCTTCTTTGGCTTGCAGCAGTTGGTCTGGCTGGATGTCAACAAGGCCTCTAAAGTGTTAGGCCTTAAATGAATAAACCCCTTTAGAGAAGTCGGAGAACAGGGACCCCGTGAATGAGGTTAGCGAGTGTGCAGGATAGCCACTGTTATAGCTCTTTCTAGGATGAGTGAGTCAGTGAGCATTAGCTATCAAGAGCAGCTTTGAGCTCCACCTAGGAGGATAGCTTGCCTGTAGTGAAGGGACCACAGTACTGACCATGGAAACAGGTTATTGTTCTATCTCTGTTCAACATCTATAGTAGGGAAAAGTTTATAAGAAAAGGCATCAGTTGGCGCAGCCTTGCAAAGTGTCAGACGTGTGTTTGGGTGCAAAAACCTGTGCATGTGTATTAATGTTCATAGTTCCAACACAGTCTGCTAATGTCAGGCTAAGAACCATAGTGTATAGTTTTGGATCAAATTAAAAATCCTGTTTCACCTCCTTGCATTGTTTGATTTTGCAAGAGCAATAAAATGTAACATAACATTGTTAGTAGTTTTTAGTCTGAAATGAGACTGGAAAGAATACTGTACAAATTAAATAAGACAATATACAAATATACAAATTTTGTCAGTAAAATTAGGCAAGCGTGCATCTCTGGTTTCTGAACTGCAACACTGACATCTAGTGGTTTTCTTTGTTTTTGTTTTTTTTTTATTGATCGACTGCATAATTGTATTTTACTTTTCTAGTCTGCATTATCTTATTCAGCCCCTTTACACTTACAGTTTCTCATCTTACTGAATAAACAATTGCCTCCAAAACTGTTCTCTGGGATTTTATTTATTTTAAATACTAACTCTCAGATGTATTTTTAGCTTGCCATTACAAGTGTAAGGAAAAAAGGAAGAAATAAATGACGATGCTCACATAAGTATCCGATGTTCTCACTAATATTTTGTAGAGCCACCAATTACAGCAGTAGCAGTATTTTGGGGGTAAGCAAGTACCTGCTTTGAACACAGTTTGGGACTGGCTTCATGTTTTTCAAGTTAGTTGTATAATACCTCGTTTAACTTCAGTTTTTCCAACAGGTGTGCAGGCTGAGAGATACCTAGAATCAGAAAATAGGGCACAGATACATATACACAAAGAAACATCCACAAACAGAGGGTGCAACAAACACCCAGTGTTAATAAAAGTTCTGAATATTAGTCACACTCTCACATTGTTTATAGATTAGAAAACCACATTACACTATTTAAATTACATAATGTAAGCACTTGTCTGCCACAGATACCACAGCTAAAATGCAGCACCTCTAGACACTGTGAACTCTTTGCCTACAAATAACATACAGTAGGTACTGCATCATGAGCAAGCAAAGTGACAACCTGCAATGTACTGACTACATTTCCATTACAGGAGAAATGCCCAGCAAGGTCTTTCCTCAATTGACTCATAAGTCTAACTGGAAAGCATTAAACCAGTTCACTGTTTCTGTATTACAGGTATGTGACCTATTATCCAGATTGCTTGGGACCTGAATTATTCTGGATAACAGATTTTTCCATAATTCAGATCTTCATACCTTAAGTCTACTAGAAAATCATTTAAACATTAAATAAACAAAATCGGCTAGTTTTGCTTTGAATAAGGATTAATTATATCCTAGTTTGGATCAAGTACAAGGTACTGTTTTATTATTACCAAGAAAAAGGCAATCCTTTTTTAAAATTTGGATAGAATGGAGTCTAATATGGGAGAAGGCCATTTGGAAATGGAGGTGGTAAAAAATACTAGGGATGCACTGAATCCACTTTTTGAATTCAGCCGAATCCCTGAATCCTTCATGAAAGATTCAACCTAATAATGATCTGAATCCTAATTTGCATATGCAAATTAGGGTCAGGAAAGGAAAAGGTAGGAGCATTGTTTTTTACTTCCTTGTTTTGTGACAAAACTTAAAGTGATTTCCCCACACCTAATTTACATATGCAAATTTGGATTTGGTTTGGCCACATGTTCAAAAAGACAGAATCTTGGCCGAATCTTGGATTCTGTGCACCCCTAAAAAATACTACATAAATAGGGTAGATATAGATATGTAGATCACACAATCCACTGTGTGAGCATTAATCAACATGAATGGCAAGTGTTCATTTAACGACCAATTACAACGTGTTGCAAATATAGTAAAAAATATTGGTCAATAATTTTAAAAGATCAGTCTTCTGCCAATGAGCCAACCAATTTGAATGGCAACTCGGCATTTAACCAATAATTACAAAGTATTTGCAAAATATAGCAAAAGATATTGGTCAATAATCTTAAATGATCCCAACATAAAAGCTTTAGTACTACAAAACTTTTGTTATATGTAGAAACATTTTTAAAAAATCTAAAAAGTATGTTAGACCTTACAGTTTTCAAATAACTTTAAAATGAGAGAGGGTAAGATTATGCATTTTTTTTAGCCTGAAGAAAGTGCAGTCTTTCAAAATTGGATGAAATCATTCCAAATACATAATTGATCATTGCATTACTTACTGGATAGGGACAGAAATAATTAATGTTGTGCTATACATAGGAAAAGATGTGGTTATTTTGTAATGCAGAGATGACTGATGAAGTAGATTTAATTTTAGATTGTATATGTTGGCAGGATTTTGTTTATAATAATTCTGAAGGATTGTTTGTTTTTTCCAGAAAATGTTTGATGGTGTGCTAAACATGATTGGAATAGTGTTTGTAATTGCAATATGTGAAAGGATTTAAAAAAAAAAAAAAAGACAAGGAGTGGCCCCTGGAGGGCATACTTGAGAAAGTGCAAGCGTGTGATGTGTGTAGAAGTCTTTTTGACCTACAATCCAGTGCAACAAAAATGTTGGGACATAAGGCAAGATAAGAAGAATATGTGAGTAGGTTTGTACACCACTGGATATTTTCTTGTGAGGGGTTGAAATAAAATCTGCATAATCTGTAAATATTAGTAACACTTAAAAATAGCAATTTTTGAAGACTAAAAAAAAATATGATTTTACTAGGTAAATTAAAAGTCCTGCAGCAGGAAAATCCTTTTTAAGGGAAAACCCTAAAGAGATTATTTATCAAAGGTTGAGATTGTGAGTTTTTTTATACCGAGAATGAACTCACAACATGTATGTCTTCTGATTTATGAAGAAACTCCAATCAGTGTAGTCTAGATGAAAAATTCCAATACTCGAATTGAATGAGTTTTCGGGGGAAAACTTTTGAACAAAACCCACAGAAAAAACTTGAACATTATGAAAGCTACAAACATTCAAATAGTTCAAGGGACCCCTGCCATTGACTTCTACATGACCTCAACAAGCTTTAGCTGGAGTAAGCTATTTCCAAATTCAGGGTATAATAAATCTTGAAAAATTCACACTAGCGTGCAAGGTTGTTAAATACAGTAGAAGATATAAGGGAAAATTCCTTACATACCATGATTTTTTTTATGGATGTCCCTAAGAGCCACATGAACTAGTGGGTGTTTTCTTCTTATGTTATTGTATATTCAGGAGCTGTTTCAAAGCTAAAGTACAAAGACTGCCCACGCCCTGTATAATTTTCTTCTCTATTCTGAAGCGATTATGTTGTGGTGACACTAGTAATGAGACCCTCAGTTTTGAATAGTTAGAACTTCCATACTTAGGACGTCAAGTCTTCCTGCTCATGGTGAATTTGTTTCTTCTATTTGTTTAAAAAATCCTTTCAGTTTACTATATATTAAGAGTTTGTGATTATGTTTACAGTAGCAGTGCTAATTACATGATCCATATTGCCATCTTATTCCGCTTCTTCAATATGCTCTTGCTGGACCCTGAGGGCACGTGCACAGTGGAGGCTTTTTTTTAGGCATGCAGTCCTTGACCAGAATGTAGAGAAGATACTGAAAGAAGAAGTTGGCAGTTTGATGCTCCTACAGCAGTACCACCAGCATGTGCTCTTTTCAGTGAACAGGAGCACCATCTTCATCGAATTTTTCATGAATTTATTCGCCGGAGGTGAATCACGGAACTTTGCCACGAATTCGCCCCACGAATTCGCCCCTTCACTAGCACCAGCCAAATGTATCAAGCCAGCAATAATAACATTTTGTCACCTCACCAATGAATGTCCCTTCCTTTCTCCTTTAAAACAAACATAAAGAAGTGTTTCTGTTTTTAAGAAAGGTGATTAAAGCAGTGATTTTCAACCTTGTGCCTCCAGCTGTTAAGGAACTACAAGTCCCACAATGCAATGAAGGAGTCTGACAGCCACAGTCAGGCAAATGCATTGTGGGACTTGTAGTTTCTTAACAGCTGGAGGCACAAGGTTGAAAATCACTGGATTAAAGGAATTGAGTTAAAACTGAGGTTCTAAATGTGTTGTTTTTAAATAAGACATTTGTGTGACTTGAAAGTGAAGGGTTTTACCTTATAGCCTTTGGTTGTGATTGACACTTATTACATGTCATGAAAGAAATGTCAGTCCTACTTATCTTGTGATACAGAGACACTCAAGGTTAACTTGGGTCTGATTCGAATACATGAAATTAACAAGATAGTGTTTAGCCTTTGACTTCTTTGATAAGGCATACAGTGATACAAAAGCAATATTTAACAGTTCACAGTTTTGCCCTTATATTATACCATGCAGAAACAGAAACAACAAATGCTTAGAAAGAGAAAAAGTGTCCTTGTTATTTATTAACCCTCTTAAATATGTTAAGTGTTGCCAAACTTACAGGAAATGTAAAACCAAAAAATGTGCTGCATCATTTTTCATTACATATGGAAACCAAAAAAGCTCCTCTGAAATACATTAAGCATCTTCTGCAAAACATACATAGGTACAGTAGATTAAGGGATTTATAAGTGATCCATCACATTTAAAATAGTAGAGGAATATTTCAAACAATAACTTTTATAAAATGTGCTATAATAAGTATTACACATGGATCCATTACTATTGTTGCCCCCCCCCCCCCCCCCCCCCCCCCCCATATATAAAACCGCCTGGAGAAAAACAGCTACATCAAGCATTGCCAAAAGGTTTCACTCAGGATGTGAAGGCTAATGTCAGTTGTAAGAGGGACACTACAGATTTCTTTGGGCAGCTACAATTCCTTGCCAGAATATGGAAACTGAGAGAACTGGGAAGAGCTATGTGATTTCTGTGTTGAAGAGGGGTCCTCTTTATTTAATGCACCTGTTGTACGACTTGTGTAGGCAGGGCCACAGGGGAAACAATCATCCCAGGACAGGAGGAATTCTAAGGTCCAGCACTGTTGAACTTTCTGGATTTGTTGGGCACTCAATAAAGGCCTGTCCCTCTCATCTTTTTCCATGTTTAAATTCATTGGTGGTCAATAGCTAATTCATTTGGTTGCATCCCATATGTACTTATGACACCACTACACAAGGGACACAACCTTATAAGACTGCCTGTGGCCTGGCATAATTCAGAAAGGAGTGAGCCATTGTTGGCGCAGGACATCTCTGAGTAGGATGAAAAAAAGTACTGAAAGCCCCCACTGGCGAAGAGGATAAAGAAGGCGTCACAAAGGAGGAGGAATACTATAAATGTTCCAATAAACACTAATGATCTTTTTTTCTTGTACCCCCGGCAACCAATATTATATTAGCAGGGACCCTGTCCACCAGTGTGTTTTTTTTATTAGCCCCCTAGCCACCAATGTCATTTTAGTAAGGGCCCTGACCACCAATGTAGGGGAGAAAGTATTTGTCAAACTGTCCTTGATTTACACACTTCCAGAGGTGTAGATTTCTTGTTGGCAGTGACTTGATGAATTTACAACCCCCTTTGACATTTTGTTTCT
Organism: Xenopus borealis; assembly: GCA_024363595.1. NCBI lineage: Eukaryota > Metazoa > Chordata > Amphibia > Anura > Pipidae > Xenopus > Xenopus borealis. The sequence goes on along the minus strand of CM044435.1, from coordinate 70,520,444 downwards.
ATTTTAACTGTATACTTATCTTCTAAAAATAAAGTTGTATATATGTTGTGGTATTTATTCACAATAATCAAAGTCCTTATTGATGGCTTTTGGGGTTGGTCACAGGCAGTCACTGTTAATGCCCTTTATATTTTTCAGTGCTTAGTTATCAATCTATTATTATTATTATTATTAATAACATCCATCTATAAAATACCAACACTTTCCAGAGTATTGGACAATAAAGGGATTCATACATTTAACATACAAGTATACATACAAAACAACCAATGGAAGAGGTAAAGAGGGCCCTTGTCTGTCAATTTTGGCTTTTAGATAATTTATCTCCTAGTAAGTTTACTTTTGTAGGTGAAAGGTAATGTCTAACAATGAAGCTATAGACAAGTCATAGTTTATGGTAATTGGGAAACTAGGAGATCTGTGGCCGTGGAAAATCTACACTGCTGGTGGTAGGCAAAACTCCATAAAATAACTATGCCGTTCTCTAAAATTTGGATTGCTGCAGTGTAAAACATTTTAATGAATGTCTATACCTGCTGGATTTTGCTGAGGTATGTCTCTTACCCAGTGATTTTCAACCTTGTGCCTACAGCTGTTAAGGAACTACAAGTCCCACAATGCAATGAAGGAGTCTGACAGCCACAGTCAGGCAAATGCATTGTGGGACTTGTAGTTTCTTAACAGCTGGAGGCACAAGGTTGAAAATCACTGCTCTTACCCATGTCTTTTCACTGAGGCCTCCATTTACTAAGGTTTTTGCCACCATTCACTCCTCTCTATGGAGTCCAAAGAACCCTGACTGAACTGACATTCCTGGGCCAATTTACCCAGGGTGCATGCCTGTACTAGGATGATATAATCATTCTCCCACCCATGGCTCTTACAGACTCATTCCTCTGGACAGGTTGATACCTAACAGAAGTAAGGGAAGGAATACATCCATACATTTATTTTGTTAGGCGTTAATAAAGGAGGACCTAGATGTCCTAAAAGAATGATTTGGAAATATTATTATTATATTATTACTCTAATAAACAAAAGTTCTTCAGACTACAGAAACAACTTAAAAAATATTGGTGGGGGAAAATAAATAATCCCCAAGAGAATACTATGCTTAACAGTGTATAAAGACATTTGTATCCAATGTGTACTACCATTTAAAAGTGAACCTGTCACCTGATGCTTGGAAAATTATACATTTTAGTTAATAAACACGAATCAGTAAGTGTACAAAAGGCAAAAGATAATGTGAACTTTCACTCTGTAATACCAAGAGTCAGGGGCTTATGGGCAAACACTCTTACTAAATTGTTGTTGTTGTTGATTGCATTGGTTAGAAGTAAGCCCCGAGTAAAGGTTATTTGCTTGTTTATAAATAACCCCTGGAACATACTCTAATATTGTTTTGATACCTGCACTATAAAGGGTTTGGGGTTTAGACAATATACTGCCAAAATGAACCAAAGGAACATAAATTGAAGAAAATATTACCAAACAATTTACACCAGTATAAAGAAGAATCTAGCTATAGCCCTAGAAATGTGCAGGAAAGCTGATAATTGGATATTTTAGGTAAAGTGTTGAGTGAAGAAAGCACTGTCTAATGTTTCCAAAAGTGTACGGCAGCTACTTAATTTGTAGTTCTACATTTATAATACACAGTTTATCTTTAAAATAAATATTAAAAACAAAATACAAATAATTGTTCACTCTTTATTTTGTTTGCAACATTGTTAAAGTCACATATTGAAATCCAGGCTTTGTGATCCAAAAACTTCAGGTTGTTTGTTATGCACACATGGTTTCATGCTTTGAATATGCATTATCATCTCATTATTGTCCTTTTTCCTCAATGATGACATTTTCATTTCATAAGAATAGGCTTTTGGGGGCTAACATTTCTTTTAGAATGAAGTCCAGTTCAAAAGTAACATATATCATAAAGGTAATTTCATACCAAATTAGGACTAACAGTATGTTTTAGCATGGAGAATGATTACTCCTGCGGCATCAGACAGTTGTTTTTTCTTGTTTTCTGGGCTGTCCTTCTGACTCGTTATGCATGTTTACCTAAAACAGAAAATTAGCTTAAAGTCATATATGATGCATTATTAGAATGTCAGTATCTGTTTAAAAAATAGCACAATGGCATTGGCTACCAACACTTTGAGCCACTTGTTGTCCTCTACAAAGCTCTCTGGGGGCAGGAGCATGGCAGGTGAAGATGATCCACAGCCAAAGAGTTGGGGAAAGTCTGTGAAGCTGACCATCCTTGTTTTTGCAAACCATGGTGTGCTAGTCTGAAGATTGCAGGGCTGCCATCAGAATTGTGGGGTCTTGTACCAGTTATTTTCTGGGGCCAAGTATTTGGCCTGACCATGACCTTATATATGCTACACAAAAGATCAACTTTTAAGTTTAACTTGATGGATGTAGTTTTTTATTTTTATTTTTTTTTTTTATATATAGCTCATATAATTCACCAATAGAGTACAAGTTATTACAGAGATAATGTTACTCTGTAATAACTAGTTCATATATATATATATGTTTATATATATGTTTATTAATTGAGTTATGCGCTACTAAATAAGTAATGTTTGGATGACCAGTAGACTTCACCCAAGTTGAAACACCCCTGCCTTCCCATTACCCTACTCAGAGTTGTCATTGCTCGATAAATAATTCATGTAAGCTCCTATATATGTTTTGTATACGTCTATGTTATTCACATCATTTTGTATATAACGTAAAAAGTAAGTTTCACACATTTTAATTTAAGATTACATAGGATTATTCGTACACAATTTATGTAACTTTATGCTGCCCGGCTATGGCCTTCCCCCAAAAAAGTCCCTTTTGTCTCTCCCAGCGACAGCCTTATGCATACAGTAGATGACTTTCACTGTATATAAGTAGTTTGTGGCTTCAATCACAGAGCATGGAATACACCCGATAGCAGAAACAACAGCAAGGGAAATTCTAAACCTCTCTTATGCCAAATAAATAACCCCCAAAATGCTAACAATTGCATTAGATTTCTCATAAATCAATCCTGTAGACATAAACACATAAGACAGATTGTTGTATTTGTTCAGAATTTTAAAATATTCCTACCTGTTTTTGGAGCCTCTGACACACAGGGTAATAGAGCAGGCGAGAAAAGTAACTGACCCAATACAAATGAGTAGTATCCGCAATACCTCTAGCACCGTCATGGGGGTAGTCACACTGGATTTAAACATGTTTGCAGAATCATCCCCAATAAGTGCAGTCTAGAAAGAAATAATGTGTAAATTTCAACAAAAGAAGCCTATTTATAAAGATAAAACCATATATAGTGAATAAAAGGGTAATTTTAATTTCTGCACCCTACTGCAATTCAACCAGATTAGAATTGGAAGCTTTGTTATCCTCACTTGCTAAATATTGATTCCACATTTCTTAAAATTATCTAATGTATCTGCCAGTTAGAGTCCTTCATGAGTCTCGGACCTAGACATATAAAGAAAAAAATAAGTAAAGGAGTAGAGTTAACTTGTATTCTTCCCTGAAACCTGACCTATAGGCCTCAGAATGACACTCTTACCTGTATCTACAAGACCTACCTACAACCTGCAAAAAATTGTATTTGTGGGTAATCCCTGGGTATATGTGGATATCTGACCCAATACAGGACTGTTGATACTGTAAGGAACAAAATATTAAGGTTTTCTTCACGGCACCAACAATTTTTTTCAGATTTCAGGGGTGACACCCATAATATTGTATATGTGTTTTGATATTTGTTCTGAATTAATGACACTTTTCTGACAGTAATATCAGTTATATTTGCATTTGTTTGCTTAAAACATGCAGGAGCATGAGGAAACTGGAAATCAGATTTTGTAGAAAACCAAAGACATATGTTTATTTCTACTACATACTCACCTCATTTAACCATGCAACAGGGAACACAAACTCTGACTGGAGCTTTGACATCACACTGCAAGAGAGATAACTCATGAGCAATCATTAACTCTGTCTATTACAATCTCTATTGTTACATTATAATTTCACATTTCTAAATCACATATAATCACACAGCTAGAGTGCTCTACTAGTGAGGGGGTGGATAAGTAATTGGGCATGAACAGTAGCAGACCATTAGGGGGACCTGACCAATCAGGGCAAACAGAGTAAAAAGACATAAAAAGGTTGCCCCATGGCCTAACAATGTTGGGCTATATATTATTGTTGCTAAATATTTAATACTGGCAGCAGTGTTAGCACCACATAAGCCAGTCAAATATGTTGGATGGCAATCCTACTAGTACATACTTATTTGCAACATTTTAGTGATATAATATATATAGTACACTTGTCTTTCAACTTAAATGACTATGTTTCTCTAACACATAAATTAATTAGATACTTACTCTATTTTGTCTGTAGGTTTAAACATTACATTGACCTGAAGCCTTTTGGCGAAATGCATTGTAAATCCAGTTATCTGAAATAAGCAAGTATTAATTTACATTTATGTTTGTAATATACTACACGAAAATAGGTAGAACATATCCACATATCCAATAGAAATGCCGACAATTCTGTTTAATTTTCCATTATTATAGACATACTTCATCTTACTAATTGTCAGTGTCAATTTCCACATATTACTACAGTATATACGCATAGCAGGCACCAGGCTGTATGGGTCACAGAACAAGTAGGAAAAATTCCTAGTCAAGGGCAGTCATACTGCTGTATATAACAGGATCAAAAATAAAAAATTTGGGGCATACTTATAGGCTTACAATGGCTAAAATACTTCTAATGCAAAGCCAACCCTGATAGTGTTGGCACAAAAATTATAGACCATTAATTTATGTTGACAATGTAGACCCATTCTCTGGACAGTACAAGGAGTTAGCACACAAATTATAGACCGGTGAGCTGTATTTGTAAATGAGTTGTTCTATCTTAAATGTGAAACTGTGTCACCTCTTATCAAGAAATATGCTTTGATATGAGTTTCTCAATACCTTAAGGTATACAACTGATTAAATATAGTCATCTAGTCATTTCTGTGATTTGGTTTGTTGAATTGTTATTGTTGTACAAGTTTATTGAAAGATGGGATAAAATAATATTAGTTAGAATATTAGTTAGATTCTGAGAAATTGTAGGCTCTCAATGAGTCATAAACCCAAACATAGAAGGAGAATCACAAAAGTGTGCAAGGCCTTGTGGGAATTGAAGAAATGAGTAGAAATGCTACTACTTATTTCTGTGGTACATGTAGTTAGGGCCAGAATTGCAGGAAAAAGCAAAAAGCAGACATAATTGGGTCTATTTATCATGCTGAGTAAAAAACGTATTGAAGCCTTGCCGGTGATGTTGTCCAGAGAAACCAATCAGCAATTAAATTTCAACAGTTGGAAAACAAATGCAACAATCTGATTGGTTTCTATGAGTAACATTACTTGTAATGTTTCACTCCACTTTTAACACAGCATGATAAATAGACCCATTATGTTCAATATCAATATCAGAATAATGTTTAGAATTACATGTTCTTTCATTATGCAAAATGTTATATTTTGATATATTCTCCTTCTAAGCATATGAAGTAATAAAAGCGTGTACAAGGTATGGGTTTTAGCTTACTGGTTCAACATCTACGAAGGTCTCATGTTCTTCTTTGCTGGGCTTTAGGCCACTCACAGAATCAAGAAAGTAGTCACTTCCATACAGAAAGTGTGGAAGAGAAAGGAAAATTGGCTTTCCTAAAGTAAAGTGGCAAATATTAGTAAAGTAAATTGTGATGTACAGATTTAAAGGGAAGGCATCACAAGCAAAATGAAAGGAGCTTCAATTCATTTTAATATAATATACTGTTAACCTTCACTGGTACAAACTACATTATTTTTTAAAAGAAAATAATTCTTAATAGATTTTCTGCTGTGTAAAGAATATGAAATAGGGCAGAAGGGGACAGTTTTACATAAATAATACATATGCTCTGTAGAATACTTAACCAGAGCTAAACAGGGGTCAGATATCATTCATGGCTCTATAGTACATAACTGTAGAATGGAAATTGTTGAATATTAGGTTGGACATTTTGTGCCAAGAAAGTTTATAGTCAGAGATTTGAAATATAACATTGATATTTCCTTCTATAATAAGAGTACCAATGCTGCTTTATATAAATACCTTAAATATGTTAAAGGACAAAGAAAATCTAAAATAGAATAAGGCTAGAAATGCTGTATTTTGTATACTAAACAAAACATGAACTTACTGCCCCAGAAGCCCAATCAAACAAATGATTTATACTTTCAAAGTTTGGCACAGGGAGCTGTCATCTTGTAACTTTGTTATACATCTTTGCAAGACCAAGACTGCACACATGCTCAGTGTGATCTGGGCTGCTAAGGGATCGTCATAAATTACAGCTTATTAATCAGAATATACAGACTGCACTGGGTCCTGTGTTGTCATGTAATCTAATTTTATAGTTTTTGTATTGTTTAATACAAACTTTCTCCAACTCTGCAGAATCAATGGCTGCAGCAAAATACTTCTCCAAAAAGAATCCCAGTTTATCTGTTCAAATCTGGTTCTATGATCTGTGTCCCTGCAGCTGGACTTGGGAACATTAAAAGGTATGTAAAGGAAAAGAAATAAAATCCAATACAAATCTCTATACAGTCTTGCAAGCTGCTGGAGTTCTGCATGGCTGGGAAGTAAGGTGGGGGGCTCCCCCTGCTGTTCATAAGGATGATCAAAAAATCTAAATTTAATGCAACCAAACAGACAATTGCATCAGCTTGGAAATCTCACATTCTACAATATAATTAAGACAAGGACAGGTTTTTGAGGGTATACTTACATGAAAAATGAACAACTCAATCTTAATTAAATATAAACAATTTCTTAAAATACGACATCCCTGGCAAATCTACTCTCAACTTGATCACCCTTGAGATAGAGAGTTAATAGATTGCTTGACAAATGTACTTATATATGCCCAGACTGGTATTATCTTTCTTTGTTTCATTTTTCTCTTTAACCCTTTCTTTTTGTTGTTCTTCTCTTTTTGTGGTTCAGTCCAAACTTTCTTATACTATTATTATGACTTTTTCATTTGTTCACCTGACAAACACAATTCCAAGGCCAAGTACCTTCATACTAGGTACTGCCATTGTGTATTCATGACCATTTTAATGTTGCTAGCCTATTTTCTGCCTCATTCATGCACTTTGTCAAAATGTGTTAAAAACTGTTGTTAAAAATATAAATAAAAATAATAATATTTCCAAATTATGGTGTTACTGATCTTATCATAAAAAATCTGTAGGCTATATGGTGAAAAATTAAAAGGAATGCCAAAATTCTGATCTTTCCATCTCTATAATATTGTGTATTTGTTTTACCTTTTAAGCCAGTAGCATGACATTTTTCTTCTACAGCATTATTCCGATTATGTTTCTAATATATTTTTCTTGTTCTACTGGCCTTGGTTAGATGCAGTCAAAGCAAATCAATACCAAAGGATATGCTTGAGCTACATTTTTGTACAAGAATGTTCTTTTGGACGCCTTTCTAAAATCTAATATATTCATGTACTTTAATGTGATAACAGCATAGGACAAAGCAGCAAGAGACACATGAAAAGGTAGCCTGCATAATCCAAGAGATTTCCAGGTGGGTCTAAACTGCAATACTCACTCTAGTCTATCTAGTGGATTTCCTGCAAGCCCTATGGTTTGGTTTGCCTGACTTTACTATAGGATATGGCAGGAAGTTCAAAGCATTATCTCCTGTTCATTCACAGAGTTGAATGTGGCAGAAAATGACCTCCATTTGACACCCAGTTAGCACTAAGAAATCATGACAGGGGTTATAAACATTTTAAAGCAGTATCTCCTGCAAATATTTTATGGCTACTATGGATGGGTCAAAGAGGCTTTGAGAGCTTAAAAATAGTTCTGCAACTATGAAATACCTTGATTTCCTTTTTCAACTAAGTTTAATATTCTGGCAAATATTTGCTTTCTGAAACAATATGCATTAATGATTTTTACAACACAAATTTGGGAAACAATGCATCTTACCCCCTTGGCAGTTTCTGAGATCCAGAACACCAGCAGCAGTACAATTTCTTAAAAGGTCAAAATCTTTGCAATAACAGTGGTTCTCTGGATTTTTTGTAGGTGAGGCAAGTGCATCATCTGGTACCACAAACCGATACAGCTTTATTCCTTTCAGCATATACTCTTTCTCAAATACTCCATAAATAGATCTATTGTAAAATAAAACGTTATTGAATCAGGAAATGTGTTTAAAACAGTTTGCAAAGTGATTGCTGGCCTTTTTGTACAGACCAATGGCCTATACCTTTACTAAACTCTTAAGTGCTCTGGCCACTTACTGCCTTTAGCCTCAGGGATACGGTGTTGATGCATTTATATGCAAGTGGCAGTAGTAGTGAACAAACAGATTTTAAGGAATATATTCTGTAACAGTATTTATAAAGCATTTCAACTGTAAAACATTTTAACTGCGGTTAGAAGGTTGGAATACCTTTGCTGGCATAGTTCAGGGGTATGTTTCTATTTGTCACCTGTACTGTATTAAGTAGCATCAGTCTCTTTTCATTGGGTTACTGCTTAGCCTGTTATACATGATTACTATTTGCTAATAATGAAATGATGTAATCTGTATATACCCCAATGCCCTTATATATAAAGATATGAGCAGTATAATTCGAATTACAGTGCTGTTGCAGTATGCACTTACCTACATATTTCAGAAGAAAAGAAGAAGAGTTTTTTATCTTTTTTAACAGAAGGAGGAAATGAAGCGGCATCTGCAAAATCCAGTATATACATATGAGAAGAAATATACACAATTAATGAATCATCAAAAAAAAAAATAAAAGTACAGGTAGGGGAATGCAATCATTTATCTGGAAACCCATTATTCAGAAAGCTCCAAACAATTGGAAGGTCATCTCACATAGAGCCAATATTAATCAAATAATAATTTTTTTTTAAATGATTTTCTTTTTCTCTGTAATAATAAAACAGTACATTTTACTTGATCCCAGCTAAGTTATAATTAATCTTCATTGGAGGCAATACAATCCTATTGTATATCTGTGTATAGTGTGTTTGTACCTACCTGTACCATTGATCATGTCACAATAGGTATCATTCCAGTATGGAAGTGCACTAAAAAGAGAGAAAGATAATTATATTTTAACAAGAGTCCCCAACCTTGTTTCCTGTGAGCCACATTGAAATGTAAACAAAAGTTGGAAAGCAACATAAACAAGCAAAAAGTTCCTGGGGTGCCAAAGAAGGGAGGTGATTGGCAATTAGTAGTCCCTATATGGACTTGCAGCCTACATGATACTCTGTTTGGCAGTACACATGTTTTTTATGCATCTAAAGCTTGTTTTCAAGCCAATAATTAAAAAAATAAGCACCTGTGTTGAGGCCACATTCAATGGGTTGGTGAGCAACTTGTTGCTCATGAGCCACTGGATGGGGATCACTCTTCTAAAGGAAGAATGGTAGAAAATGTGCTTAACAGATAATTTACATATATATTTTTACCTCAACTAAGAGGCAAGAATGGAGAATCTCCTTTATTATATTTATTTGATTGACTACAGGATTTGTTTCAGAGTGAGGACTGAGAGTTTATTTCACTCCACTGAAAGAAGCAAAATAGGTGGAAAAAATATCTTAAACTGAAAAGTCCTACCTATCAAATAGTTAGGGGAGGTAAAACTTTTAACCTTTCAGCTGGCTAGTAAGGGGATAGAGGTTCTTTAGATTATTGATTTTTTTTACCATTGGATGGTTTGTGAATAGAAAATCAAACTAAAGGGGTAATTTATAGTATGCAAAAGTCCAGTGTGCAAAGTGCAACTTTGGATGAAATCATCATTGTGTTACCCACAATAGTGCATTTTTGTCATAACTGATGCACGATGGAACCCTGGAGCTATTGTCTGCAATATGAACCTGGCTCTCGCAAAAATTAGTTCAGTGCTGTCTGGTGCACAATGGTAGTGGTCCAGCAACCCAAAATCCAATATCTAGAATGCAGAAATTAAATGTGCAGGGTGTTCCTTGCTTGCATTAGCTCTGTGTGCCTTTTGATAATTTGCCTCTAGACCCTGGAGCTATTGCCAGGTCCAAGGTAGTGTAGCGCTAGGGTTCCACAGCATCAATAGCTGTTGTGCACTGTTAATCCAAAAGGACAGGATGGACCCATTGGCAACCATTTAGAAGAGATGGAGCATGTTCAGAGCAAGTACCTAAATAGATTTGTCAGTATGCTCTTTACATTGCATCCATTTTAGAACTTTGCAGCATTCATAAATGCATTCATAATGACCCAAAAATATTAATATGCCAAAATGGAAACACAGCACCCTTTGACTTACAGCCAAGTAAAATTTGGATTCTATCAAAATGTTTTTATATAGGAACAGACCAGGTAAGTTAAAGTCTTGATTATGAAATAATTGAAGAAAAAAATAAGGAGGGGATTTGAATAAGTTACCTTTCTCCCTTATATCTGTCAATTATTGCAACATTACTTATGTCACTTTTTCCATTGTAAACATTATAAATACCATCAGCCGTTCCATTATTCTGAGAAAAGAAATAAAAAGGGCAATTTATGTCAGCAGATGATAGGACATTGTAGAATAAAAAATATTAAATTACACAATTCATGTGGTTATAAATATGACTCAGCACTTAAAAGATTAAAACAGCATAAATGTAGTTTAGAACTTTGAAAAGCCTTCACTTCTTATGAAATATTAGCCTAGATGACTGAATTATAAATGGATTACAAGGAATATAATTCTGTGTGATAACACCTGCTATCACAAGTTTCATCAAGTTGGATAATATAATTTTGCCCTAATGTGGAAGGATCTGCTTATCTTGACAGAAGGCAGTTAACAACCTTCTTGTCATTTATATGTCAGATGCTACACTGAAATCAGCTGCATCTGTTTTTTTATTTCACTCAAAGGGCACTTGGTTACAGTCTTCCTCTCATAGTACAAAAAGACCCTTGCTATAATTAATTAGGGGAGATTGCATAAAAACCCTCCCCCATTTGACACCAAATAGATAGAAATTGATGCAGAATTTGCAGGTGTAAGACAGCAGCTTAATTTATTATCAATACACAAAACAGTTTTAGCCAACTTTGAGATCAATATAATTTACACAAACAGATATATGAACATAGTTACTTAGCTACTAAAGGCTGCATTATAGTTAGCAAAACACACAATACATTTAAACTGACACTAACCATTTGAACAACCCAGTACCAAGGCTGTAACTAAACATCTGCTTCTAACTTCCCTGCCTACTGTGACTATTTGCCCCCAAAACCTAGCTCCAGGCCTTACCCTCCAGCACCCTAATCTATTTAACCTCATTTTTGGCTCCCCATTATCTATCTATGTATCTACCATTGCTTTTTAATCTATTTTCCTGAACTGATCAATAGACACTGTCAGAGTGCAATGAGTTCCATAGCAGTTATATCTCTATATGGGGGGAAAACACTAAAGAATATGGGAAAAACTCTGCACAGTATGATCAGATTTGGGCTCATGCAGTTTTAGGCTTGGATTTCATAGCAGATAAGTTTTATTAATTTAGCCCCAACAATTTTTCCCTATCCTTATTTACAGTGCTGTTTAGGTTTTTTTTTTTGGTTACAATAGACACCTTCACATTTCATAAAAATGTGTTTCTCCTGTTGCTCTTCAGCTGGGAAACAACTACGACTAGACTGTCAGTTTGTACTGTTATCAGATTATTTCACCATCTGATTAGGTTGAGGTTGATCCCTCTTCCCTATACAATCGCCTTCATTTTCTACATACCGGATAGAATAGTCCAGTGGTTTTATCAAGAGAAGCAATTGGAATTTTTTCTAAAAATGGATCTTTATAGCCCCATAACAGTTCTTTTACGCTTCTGAGTTGGAACAATGATGAATTTGAAGATTTAATAAGGGTATTCAAAAGTCCTTGAATATTCGGGAACATAGCAGGAGCTGCCTAAAAGAGAAGCAAATAACAACAAAAGAAGTAAAATTGCTGTTGAAAACTATTGTACAGAAAGAAATTGTAAAATAGAGTGTAATGTATTTATAACTTAATTTAACTTAGGCTGAATACAACCCATTGAAATCAATTAGATGAATTTAGGAGGCAACATTTCTGGGGAAATACAATATTTCACACACATGTCAACATTCATTACACTGTATTTTCCGTAAAATATTTGTAAAATCAATTTTAATAGGAGCTGCACATTGGTCTTACACTCTCTCTGCAAATCTCACTCGCTTTGGTTATGTGTGCATCTTTTTATTTCCAAAGTGTTCACAGCAATGTACAGTACAACTAATAATACAGGAGCAAACATACCCTGTGATAATACAAGAGTCAAAGCAAATATACAATAAAAGATAAATATAAAATATAACTACAATGTAAAATCAGTTCTAAGTGCTGAGTGTAAAGTAATGAGGTCCCTTTCCCATACAGCTTACAAACTGGTTACATAGTTAAGTTGGGTTGAAAAAAGACCACAATCTATCAATTTCAACCCCTCCAAATGAAACCCAGTGCATGTATATATACACATAATTATACACATATATAAACTATATACCTATGCTAAACTAACTGTAGATCTTAAAGGGATTCTATAATGATTTTAATTTCTAAATTACACATGTACATTGCAAGGAATGTATTCTGCTATTGAAAGTGTTATTCCGGAAAACATTTTTTAGTTATATTATTGGAGGAGTGCAACATTATCTGCTACAGAAGATGAGGGCCTCTGCTATAAACAAAGTGCCTGTACACCTAATAAAATTAGTTTTACAGTTTGGTCATAGAGCAGGGAACTACTTACAGCAACAGCGAGATTTAAAACAGTGTATGTGTCCTCTTCTGAACCATACGACCCCTCCCTTTGAAAGATGGCTCCATTTGGCTGCCAGTATGAGACCGTATAGTTCTGATGTTGTGTAATGTTTTCTTTAGGAAGAAAACGGACACTTTGGATCATGAGGAAAAAATGAAGAGTTCAATTAGTTAAAAGGTTAAAATGAAAGTAAAATTGAACAGATTATACGTCTATGGCACTTGGGGTGATTCAAAGTGCTTTAACACTGGGCAAAAAATACGTTTTTTTGCATTATTTGATAGCATTGACTACAGTGACGTGCTAGGGTGACCCCTGTGTCCGGATGAATTCTATTGAAATGAACAAGGGACTATTCTGAACTTTTGTCAACCACCCACAGACATGAAAATTGCATAATTCTCTGAATCACCTCAAATGCCATTGCCTATGTAGCTGTACTTCTTTATTAGCCCTTTCCCTCATATTCCCAGGTGCAGTAACCCATAGCAACCATTAAGATATTTACCTTTAAACTGGTTACTAGTAAATGCTTTCTGTTGATTGGTTACTATATGTGACTACATTTGCACTTTTTTATTACATAACTCCGCTTTCTCTTCAGCAATAAAGCACAGTTTGCATTTTGCCAAAAGCCTCCAGCTTATTGGCAGAGTAAAATATTGTCTTCTTTTTTGTGTTTAAATATTGGTTATTTATTGTCACTCCATTGTGGGCAATTTCTTTTACATGGCATATGGTGCCATTATTATTTTTTTTAAAGACAATTTACAAATTACATATTCAGGGCTGCGTTAAAATATAATTTTACAAAGGTTTGTATTATAACAGTGCTTAAATACATAAAAATACCTTTAGAGACAAGTGGTTAAGCACCTATGTTGGTGAACGAGCCCTACAATTAGCCAGCTATAGACAGACAGATTGTCCAGTAGCATTCACTTTAATTCAGCCTTTTTGACATGGGGACCTACACTTATTTTTACACTTGTTTGTTGGTAGAGACCATCACTCAGGTTGGCAGTGAGCTAATAATCTGGCTTCTCTGTTTGTGGTTGCCCCCCCTAAACAAATAGTATGGGATTCAATGACTTGATGGTGACTCTAATAGTCTGAGATATGAATTCTTATGGCTATTGAAAAATCACATAATATCAGTAGCAAAAAAGGTTGATAAATTCTTTATTGTTTATAAATATTCTCTAAGCCTCTAATTGTGACATGTGACAAACAAAATAAGTATTAAACAAATACATATTTATAAATATAACACCTTGGAGTCCTTTGTCCACTGCAAAGGCATTTACGTTTATATCAAGGCACATCTATCACTATGTTTAAAATGTAATTATTCCCTGCTTTATCTCTGCAGAAATCTATCTGAAAAAACACTATATATATATATATATATATATATATATATATATATATGTGTGTGTATATATGGAATAATCATAGAAACTGCCATTTTTAAAGAATCAGCATAAAAAAATCTAGTAGCACAGTAAAAGACTGATTATGGCGGGTGGAAAATATGGGCCATCAGTTTCTTTCTTCTGCTATGAAATCTTAAGATAAGTGCATATCTAGAGGTGCCACATTTGTGCATTATTTTTCCTCCCTGCTAATACCATTGGAATCATTTTTTCCAGCCAGAATACATTTTTCCAGCCAGGGCAGTAAACTACAGACTAAGTGACAACTATGTACATCACAGCTGCTTAACTGGGGGCCCATGGGCCAGATGTCATCCTTCAATGGAATTTTATGACTCAGAGCCTGCCTAAGGAAGTAATGTTGTCGGTTCTGACCTAAGCACATATTAAATATCAGTTAACCCCGCTACCATATGGAAAAAGACAGTGCTCAGTTACAATAATTGAAGAGAAATCAGCTTTGTTAAGATTTCAGAAGGCATGATTAAATTGCCTTTACTGCAAATTGTTATTTTTAAAATTCAGCATTGAATATTATGGGTGTGACGTTCAAAGGTTTATTATTCTTGCAACATATTATCTCAAGTGCTATTTGTTCTATTAGACTAAAACAGAAAATGTAAAATTAAAAGAGTCAAAGAAAAGAGACTGGATTTATTAGCATGCGAAAGTCAAGTCAGTGTATTTCCTGGCAAGTAAGTGAGGCTAGTTATCTTGTCTGCTTATCAACAAAAAGAAAGGTTACTGCGTCATTAAAGTGCAATGGCAGGTCACCAAGCAAATTGCAGCACATCAGCCGAAATCCAATTGCCCAGGCAGTGTCCATAAAGATCATTTATCTGCCTTTCTCTAAATTAAATAAAATAAATATATATATATATATATATATATATATATATATATATATATAATGGTGCAGAATGTGTTGCTGTGATTGACTGCCAGAAACATGACTCCACGGCAGCCACTGAGAATTAACTTTTTAACTAATTAACTTCTGATTAAACATCTGCAAGTATACCACTCACTTCAATGCATTTGGAATGAGAAAAAACTTGAGAAAAAAAAATGCCTATTGATTTTAATATAAATGGAGTGAGAATAAAAGTCACCAATAGACTCCAATATAATTTGCTACAAAAAAGTCCCCCCTAGCCTTTAATTAGTTTTGCAATATTTCTTTCAGTTGTTTTGCAAATTTTCTAGCAGTTTTGAGAATTTTTCGGCAAAGTGAAATAGGGCAGATTCTGTCAACTGTATTAGTCATGTGCAGTATATTAGATATATTGGTAGAAATATACTTTTAAATAAACAATATATTATATTAACCTATTATGAGCAGCTTTTCAATTAGTCTTCATTTTGATATCTTTGGATTTTTTAATTGCTTAAGTTTTATCCTGCCTCTTTCCAGCTTACAAATTAAATTCTGTCAAGTTTGCTGGTTACCATAAACATATTAGGGGTCACACTGCAGAAGCAGTGAGCAAAGTGCACCTCAGAATGCAACTGAGTTTTTTACCCACAATGCAGCTTTTTCCTCCCCAGAATTCCAGTATCTTTGCAGCTGCTGGGGGAGACTTGTGTCTGATAAAGTTGTGACTGATGCATCAAAATCGATGCAGTTGCACTGGACATCCTACATAAATTGTGATTGTGCTAATTATATTCTCTAGGTGACATTTCTTCCATTTGGCATGAGCGTGATGTGTGCACTCTATTGTTTTGGCACATCTACATTGCACCTTGGACCTACTGAAGCAGATTGCTATGGGAACCTTTATTAGGTGCCTGCAGGGTCGCAGTTGCAACAGCACTTGATCCAAAACAATAGGCAGGAGGAAGGGAGCAGCACCAAACACATCTATACAGAAGAGCAAGGAGCATGGGGCAAATTCACTAAGATCCGAAGTTGTGCCAGCGACAGCTTCGCCGCACTTCGCTGCACTTTGCCAGGTATAGTTTCACCAATCACCAGCGCTACGCAAATTCACTAAAATGCAAAGTTGCATACGGCGCCAAGTTAAAGTTAAATGGAGGCTTATGCTGCTGCCACTACATTACACTACACAAGCCCAGGAAACCTTTAATAAATAACATAAAGTTGTTCTATAGCCCTACACATGTGCCCACTGTATAGTTGAGTTGCCATATGATATTATTATTAACATGTATTCCTATATGTTAGCAAATGTATAATCTTTTTCATCCTTAAAAAAATAAACAATGCCAGCATTATTTGGGACTTAGAAAAAATATAAACTTTTTTTAAAGAAACTCCTATCTACTGGACTTCACCTAGTCTGAGGTGGCGAAGTCAAGTCTCGCGCAAGAGGTAATGTTCAGTAAAATCCGCATCTTAGTGATTTAGTGTAGTTACGTCCCTTCATTGCCTGGCTTAAGGGTGCGAAGTTGTGCTAGAGTATGTCTACTTCGAAATAATGCCAGGGACAGTTAGTAAATCTGCGAAGTTCTGAAATGATGTCACGCTGGTGAATTTGCGCTTTAGTGACTTTACCCCTCTTTGTCAACACTAGAACCTTTACTTTTCTGCTGCTGCTAGGTTTATAAACCCTAGCAACC
>CM044435.1:70466366-70502022 GCA_024363595.1 Xenopus borealis | reverse complement strand
ATATATATTTAATGTTTCCCAAGTTCCAGTACAGTCACTTAATTAATAATAGGTTTTAAGGCCTTTCTTATATTTTGTCTAGGGTGTCAAGTGTACCTGTCTCATAGGAACTGAATGTTAAATGTTTAAAATCATAATCTAAATTAATATCTCCTTGACTTGTCTTGGCACAGAAGTTGAGGAACTAATGTTGCAGTGGGATAAACAGTTTGTGACCCATGGAGAACTGAATGGAGTCAGTTGCCTTATGCTTCCTCAATTATCATGCATTGCAATTATTATAACTATGGTGCTATGAGTGCTGTGAATATAGCACAAATAATAAATCAGATTAATATTCACTTAATTACCGATAGATGTACGGGCCTTTTTGCTCAAGTGCTGGTCTTCCTCCATTCAGTACCTCATCAGGATTTGTGACATGATATATCCAAAAATGCCTGTAGACGGGGCTTCCTGTCTCTATCCAATTTTCATATGCAATGGTTCCTTCTTCAATTACTGCTTCCTGTAAAAAGTAGTAAACAATGGCTTTAAGCAAAGTCCCTCACATTATTAAATGTATATGTGAATGTAAAAACGGGGTGTCTTTGGTGGGATATAATGACTATGCAAAAATATACACAAGGAGAACCAGAAGAGTGCAGAAGGATGGGTAGACAAAAGGATGAAAACTGAAGTAAAAAGAACTACAATTTCAGCATATGACATGCCAAGGGTTGCATCATTTTTAGCCAATAATGGCACATGTTGTTTAATGATGTATCAATATTTAAATATTGATTGATAATGATTATTATTATTATTATTATTAATAACATGTATTTTTAGAGCACCAACATATTACACAGCTCTGTAAAATAAATGTGTTTATACAAAGAAATCACATGAATTACATACATAGAACATAGAGTTACATACTTAAAGACCAGTAGAAAAGGTGAGGAAGGCCCTGTGCAAAAGAGCTTACAATCTAAAGGGGAAGGGGAAGAGACACAAGGCATGGGTGTGGGCACAATCAGAAATTAGCAGGTGAGAGAGATGTAGCATGTGGTATTTTATTTGGTAGCTAAAAAGAATGAGGGTAGGCTTCTCTAAATAAGGGGCAAATTTATCATTGTTCACGAATGAGGGATTTTAGCCCTCAAAATCGGCATAAATTCAATTGTCTGATTAGAATTTGATAAAATCGAATAGTTTTAGGCTATTTTTCGAGCGCTATTCAATTTCTCAATCAATTGGTACGATCGAACAGCCTTTCTCGATTTTTTTCGTGAAATCTTTCGATTTCAGGAAAAAAAAATGAATTTTTGTTCGATCGTACGAAAAACTTGTACGATTCGAATGAATGCTATTCGACCAGATGATAGGAAAAAAAGCCTATGGGGGGATTCCCATAGGCTTCTATTGCAATTCGGTAGGTTCAATCTGAATGATCGAAATTCGATACGTTCAAATTTTGCATATTCGATGATCAAAGTGGGCAAATTTGCATATTCAAAAATTCAATAAAATCGTACGTTCAGAATTCGAATTCGATCGAACTTCGAATTCTTCACACAAATTTTGTAAATCTACCCCTAAGTGTGTTTAAGAAATCTTTTGAAAGCGGAAGGTTGGGAGAAAATTAGACGGACCATGGGAGAGAATTTCAGAGGAGGGGTGTAGCCCTTGCAAAGTCTTGAATGGGAGCATGTGAGGAGGTAATGAGAGAAGAGTTGAAGAGCAGGTCGGTAGAGAAGCATAGTAAGGGGTTGGGTGAGTATCTAGAGATGAGTTCAGAAATATTCATGATGTTACCTGATGAATTTATGATCTCAAAGAAATGTATTCTGCCCCAGTGACAGTAAATTGTCAACTCCCAGACTGAGGTTTTATTTATTTTTCCTTGTTGAACTTGACTATGGCACTGTCTGCAAGAAGTTTGTTTGTGGTGTGGTTTTTATACCCATAAACATACAGGCAGGTTAATTGACTCAACTGACCATAGTGTGTATGTAGCATGAATGTGACATGGAACGTACACTGTATACTCCATTCAGGCCAGTATTAGGGCAATATAAGTAAAGGGTAGTAATAATCCCTCAACAGAGCAACCATTGTTTCTACCACTCTACAGACCTACAGTTAAGATGCACATACAGATACCAAAACATTGTACAAAGGCAAATGCGTGTATTGCCCCAGGTCCAACCAATATTTATAGTACATGGACATCAGTTGAGATCAGGGAATACAATACACAATTGGGGATCAGGCAGGTTTGAAAATGTCATCTGCTGGTGCATCTAATTAGTAGTAGATTACTACAGTGCAGGTACCAGTAGAATAGTTGCTTCATTTTGATTGGTTGTTATAGGTAACTTGCACGAACTGCAAGAATAAAATTACTGTCATTTATATAGCCCAGTTTTATCTAATAAAAAAAATAGAATATAATAGAATATTATTTATTAAAACACAATATAAGAGCATTGTAATATAGAATATTTGTGAAATAGATCTGTTTAATACTCACTACAGTTTACTGTACTTATCACAACAACATGTGTCTTGTGTACATATATGTAGGAGTATTCTATATACACAATAAATGAAGAGAACTTCTACTGAAGTTAATATAACCGGGGATGCCAATTTGTTAGTCACCCATAGTGATTCTTATAGCTATACTGCTACCCTGGGGGGCTATTCTTCTATAAAAAATAAATCTACCTGAGATTCTTTACAGTGGAACAGACATTGGCAATGCTGATCCGTGATATACATTGACTGGGAAATCACCAGAGTGCTGAGATGAAATTACCCTGGATCTGTGCATAATTTGAAAAAGAAAATCACTGGGGTAGCAAGTTATCAAGAATAATGGGGGTGACTAACATGTTGACACCATACAGCAAATGTACATATTGTTCACCATTTCTATCTTTATCATTCAAATATATGGTGTTCTTTTTTAAAAAGCAGAGCACACCCAATATTAGTTATTAAAGGTTATTGATGTAATACAGGTATGAGACCTCTTATCCTGAAACCCAGTATCCATAAACTCCCAATTACAGGAGGGCAAAAAGTTCTAATTTTTAAATTGATTTCCTTCTCTGTAATGATAAAACAGTACCTTGTACTTGATGGTAACTAAGATGCATGAATCCATATCTGTGGCAAAACAATCCTATTAGGTTTATTTATTATTTGAATGATTTTAGTAGCCTCAAGATATGGAATCTGAAAAAAGCTCAGGCCCCAAAGATTCCAAATGTATACAGTATGTTAGTAAACATGAATAAAATACTAAATGAAATGAAGCATATAATAGAGCTACTGTACCGTATCGATCTTCTTATTGATAATGATATCCCCTACAGGAAACAGGATTCCACCTAGAATAGCCAACAGTCCTCCAATGACAGAGCCAGCAATTAACCAGCATTTTGTGCTGCAGCACATTGTACAGTAGCTGCTGGTTTCCCTGCACCAAGTCGTGTAAGAGAGAGGGCAAATCCTCTACTTGCTCTTACAGTGATGATATGCTATGCTGGGTAAGGCAACCGAAGTCTCTTAAATGTACTGATGAAAGGAAAAGAATATTGACATTTATCTCAAGTCAAAGTACACGATACAACACATTAAAGATAAGATAGTAGGTCAGGTATACTTAGCTATTGGAAGCATGGCCTTATAATTGACATTGGCATTTTTACAAGCATGTTTTTACAAATATATATTTATATATATATATATTTATATTTATGTTTAAAGGGGTGGTTCACCTTTAAGGTAATTTTTATTATGTTCTAGAACGGCCAATTCTAAGCAACTTTTCAATTGGTTTTCATTATTTATTATTTATAGTTTTATAGTTATTTGTCTTTTTCTTCTGGTTGTTTGCAGCTTTCAAATGGGCGTCGCTGTCCCCTCCTAAAAAAACAAATGCTCTGTAAGGCTACAAATGTATTGTTATTGTTACTTTTTAATGCTGATCCTTCTATTCAGTCCCTCTCCTATTCATATTCCAGTCTCTCATTCAAATCAATGCATGGTTGCTAGGGTAATTTGAGCCCTAGTTACCAGATTGATTAAAATGCAAGTTGAAGAGCTGCTGAATAAAAAGCTAAATAACTCAAAAACCACAAATAATAAAAAATGAAAACCAATTGCAAATTGTCTCAGAATATCACTCTCTACATCATAGTAAAAGTTATCTCAAAGGTGAACAACCCCTTTAAGAAAGTGTCTGAGGAAATAAGGTTTAGTTTATAAATATTCACTTCCTTAGTATTGAAAGTAATGGTATACCACAGCCACAACTGCCTCTATTATCTTGACATATCCCATGTATGTAGTAATTTTGATTGTAGTAGTGTTCACATGATTGGTGGTGGGGTGCTGTATTATCCCTTACTGTGAACATATGGGGACACCAAACAGGGCTGTTAGTGCTGTTATTGGCTGCAAATGTTTCCAGGCAAATGTATATATATATATATATATATATATATATATATGTGACACTTTTGTATTATTATCGTGTAAAATAGCTCAATAATATATTATTATCTCTATAGAGTCGACTATGGAAAAGCAATGAATTAATTTTTACAAATGAAACCATTTCACTGATGCCATTGAACAACGAGTCCTTAGTAAACTTTCACTTTAATTCAAACTCTATTGTCAAATGAGAAGGAAACCTCTAATTACGGGGGCCTAAAGCATAGTGAAGGGGCAGGCAATATATGATTGACAGCTGGGAGTTTTAAAGAGTATATAGGTAGAGATGGTTTAATAAAAAAAAGAATTTGAGTTTCATGTTTAATTTTAAGGACTTTATTTTACAGATCCCCTTTATTAACTTAATAGAAGTCATTCTTAATAACTTTTCAGTTGGTTTTCATTATTTATTTGTTCTTTTGCCTTTTTCCAGGTTTCAAATGGGGGTCATCGACTCCAGCTGCCAAAACCTACTGCACATCATTCTGTTTTCATGCAGGAAATTGGGTTTTTGGTCTGATATGAGTTCCTTTGCAGTCTCACAATGTCCTAACTCTAGAGGACCACTACATTTTCCTAATAGTAAACTTGACCACAAGTGTAATAGCATTGTAAAGACATGATACTAGTGACATGTATATTTAATAACTATAAAATATTTTGAAAATGAGAGGCTATCCTTGCTACTATTGAAGCAGAATTCTTAAATGATTTGCCAGTAATGAATCACACTTATTAAAATCAAATGCAGGAAGGAGAACAATCCCTGTGAAACTGCTGGACTTTTTCAATTTTACATATGCTGGTAAACCTATTTGCATGTTATCGATCTGCCCACCAGTACAACAGTCACTCAGGTTTCTTGGCAGGAAAAAAAAAAAGAATGAGTTTTAGCAGATTCCATTTGTAGCAGAATTAGCACATTGATGCCATCTAGTGTTGGTATTCTGTTAAAGGAATTGTTCAGTATCAAAATAAAAACAGGGTAAGTAGATAGGATGTGCAAAATAAAAAATGTTTCTAATATAGTTAGTTAGCCAAACATGTAATGTGAAATAGAGTATTGGTAATGGCCCTGGTCCAACCAATTAAAATTCAAACCCTTTGATTATAATTGGGGTCTGACACATGTCAGTACATAAATTACTTAAAACAACTTTAGAAAAAAGGAACACCCTTTTATAAAATTGCCACTTAACCCTGGATACTTATTCAGTAGATAGCTCTCAATTATTCTCTATTTACTGTGCAAGATTAATTGTTTTCATTTTCTTGAATGTGATAAATAACAGCTATTTCACTAAAGGTCCAATAGGACTTGTTTAATCCCAAAAAGTAAAGTGTAGTGCAATAAGTTAGAAATTAATGACTTAAATTAATTTTAGAAAATCAATTACCCAAGTTTTACAGTGATTCCCAATAAGCAATTAATTTTTTTATTTACAGTAAATAAGCGAAATCGCTTATCATTAATTTAAAATGCAGTGCAATAAATAATCAATTGTTAAAAATCACAGTTCATGTTATCAAAAATTGTAAATTAGAGAATTAATTGGAAGCCGGTAAAAGGAATTTCAATTAATTATTAAAATCAACTGCACACATTACATGAATTCATAGATAAGAAAATGAAATAAAGAGGGGGGAGTTGTCCCAAGTTCAGCTGCAGTTTATTTCCCTGGGTTACCACAAAGCTTGGAGAAGACGGGGTAACCGGGACTGCGGTCTTGTTTGTTACCTGCCCTGTGCTGTTGAGAGGAAACTAGCTAAGGCTCAATCTTTTGCATTAATCAAGTTCCATGTAGTTATTAAAAGAATGTGGCCACATTTTACCTACTTCCAAAAATCATAAATAAACCATCTGGAACACCAATAGTATCAGGCAATGGCAACTAGAGTCATTCACCAGAGACACACTGGACGTCTTATCCCAAATCGAAACATTAAAAATGACTGTGAATACTTTTCTAATAATGCTAGGCGTTGAATCCTTATACACCTCGATAAAGCATAATTTGGTTTACAAGCATGACGATATTTTTTAAATTACTATCTGGGAGAAATGGAAGATACTGTTGAATCTTTATGCAAAAACACAGGGGACCACCATGGGTACTTCCTGTGCTCCCTCCTATGCCAACCTGTTCTTGGGCTTTTGAGAAATTGAGAACACACTGTGTTAAATGGCCACACCTTAACTCCCTAGTGATCGAAAATCCTTAAATGGATTAGATATATTGATGATAGTTTAGTGATCTGGGAGGGAACAGAGGAGCAGGCATTTGAATTTGTGACGCAGTTAAATGAAAATGACCAAAACATCAAATTAACCATGGATATTTCCAACAAATCCATTTCCTTTTTTGATCTTCAGATCGAGATCAATAACGAATAACATCAATTTCAGAAAATATACCGCAACAAATTCATTACTATCTTATTAGAGTTTCCATTCAGACCCAGTTAAAAAATCTGTCCCTATGGGGGAATTTTTAAGACTGAAAAGAAATTGTTCAACAGTAGAATCCTTCAAAGAACAGGCTAAAGAATTGAAAACAAGATTTAAACAGAGAGGTTAATTGGGGAAATTTTTACAAAAGCCTACCACAGAGCACTGTTTACTAGTAGACCAGATCTATTAGTAACCAAAAAGAAACCATTTGAAACAAACAATATGTTACAGTTCATTACCACTTTCAACACCAATAGTTCCCATTTATGTGACATAGTGAATAAACACTGGTCAGTACAGCTAAAAGAGGAAATGCTAACCCTCTCATTACAGGATAAAGTTAAGATATTATAAGGAGTCCGAATTTGAAGGACATGCTTTCAAAAAGCCATTTCCAAAGTTCACGCCATAACAACACAAAAAACAATTGGGGGTGCTTTTCATGTGGGGACTGTAACATGAGTAACAAGGTGTTGAAGATCTCCTTCTTTGTAGTCAGATTTGCAAAAGAACACACAATAAACAGTCATATAAATTGCAAAACACAAGGAGTAATATATTGCATAGATTGTCCGTGACAAATAAATAGGCATGACTACACACATGTTGAAAACAAGGATGCCACAGCATTGCAGTTGAACTAGAACTGCGGCCGATCAGACCACAAAATAAAAAGCAATATCTACTGTTGCTCAACATTTTAGAAATTGCCTTACCATGGATCCAACCAATTTGAAATTTTGGGCATTGGAAAAAACCAATGTAGGTATTCGGAAGGGCAGTCTGGAACAAGCCCTCTTAAAACATAAAAGCCTCTTGATTTTTAAATTAGACACTCCCAATGTAATTAATGAAAATAATGTATTTGACTAGTAAAAAAATTGGTTTGAATTTAATTGTGGTCTTAATGCATTGATAAATAAAAATACAGTTTTAGAAAATTAATTTAACTAAATTTACTAATTAATTCTTAACACATAATTTCAGGGTCTCATTGATTAAAGGAGAAGGAAAGCTACAGATGCATTATATTGCCAATAGATTAGCTGCAATAGTGCAAGCTATAGCATTTTATTTTGTAGAATGATTTACCATACCTGAGTAAAAAGCTCTAAAGCTCTCTGTTTGTTTAGGATAGCAGCTGCAGTATTAGATTGGTGTGACATCACTTCCTGCCTGAGTCTCTACCTGCTCACTTATAGCTCTGGGCTCAAATTACAGCAGAGAAGGGGGTGGGGAAGAGGATCAAACTGAGCATGCTCACACCCAAGGCAAAGAGGTTTAAGCTGAAAGCAACAAGTCTTATACAGGAGTCCATGTGTACACAACAGAAGGAAAGAAATTCTGTGTTTCTTTTGACAGAGGCCTCAGAACAGGGTTTACTGGTATATTTAGGTGGACCTTTCTGATAAGGCTTAATTAGTTTTACCTTTTCCTTTCCTTTAATAATAAATTCATAAAACGGCCTCCCATTTTTGACACTGCAAATAATCCTAAAACTGATGTGCAGGGCAGGATGAATACTTTCTAAGTGTTTGTATAGTAAAGCTGAACATTGTAAATACCCTGCTCCTTTTATGTATAGTGCCATGACATAATTATAAATATGAATGAAGCTATTGCGGGTGAAGTCCTGCGAGATTTTGGGCATGGGTGTTGTAAGTTGGGGAGTTCCCGTGAGGGCTCGGACGTAACTACTTGGGAGTTCTCCCGAGACTATTCAATGACGTAACACGCGGAAGTAATTTTAAGTTACGAGCCTGGGAAGAGCCGGCATTTCACCTTCACAAAGCTACATTTCAGAAAATTTGTCTTCCTCCTTTTTATAACTAAATTGAACTTGATTAATGCAAAAGATGGAGGCTTATTTTTAAAATAAGACTATTTAAGTCTGTAACTACAAAGGTGGGGTGGCGTTTGAGAGGACTGCTGTCTTCACATTATATCTCTATTCTCTTGCTACATTTCTAAAGGGCAGAATATTTGTGGTTTTTTTGAGCCTCAGCTAGTTTCCTTTCAACAGTACAGGGCAGGTAATAAACAAGACCACAGTTCCGGTTGCCCCGTCTTCTCCAATCTTTGTGGTGTCCCAGGGAAAGTAAACAATTAGGCAGCTGAATTCAGGACAACTCCACCTCTCTTTATTTCATTTTCTTATCTATGAATTCATGTAATGTGAGAAGTTGATTTTAAAAACCAATTCCATTTAATTTTACCGTCTACCAATTAATGCTGTAATTTACAATTTTTGATAACATGAACTGTGATTTTTAACGATTAATTATTGCACTGCACTTTAAATTAATGATAAGCTTATTTTTTGTAAAAATCAATTAATTGTTTATTGGGAATCCCTGTAAAACTTGGGTAATTGCTTTTCTTTAATTAATTTAAGTAATGAATTTCTAACTTATTGCACTGCATTTTACTCTTTGGGATTAACTAGGACCTAGTGGACCTAGGGAAATAGCTGTTATTTATCACATTCAAGAAAATGATTAACGATTCATCTTGCACAGTACATAGAGAATAATTGAGAGATATTTGCTGAATAAGTATCCGGTGTTAAGTGGTAATTTGATATAAGGGGGTTCCTTTTTTCTAAAGTTGTTTTTCCAAAAATGTAATGTATAAAGGCTGGAGTGACTGGGTGTCTAACATAACAGCCAGAAAACTACTTTTTGCTCTGCAGCTGTCTTTGTTTCCACTGACTGGTTACCAGACAGTAAGCAATCTCTAACAATAAAATAATTTAGGGGTTCTAAGCTGCCAGTCCATATTTGGCAGTAGCGTACCAGGATCTTGCCCCAGTTCCCAGGGCACCATTAAATAACTATTTACTAAATATATATCCATGACTCATATTCCATAAAAGTCCAAGATTTATTCAATTAACATATTAAAAAAATAGTACATATTGACTCCATAAGTCAATCAGTGACTTGAGGGGAGCACATGGATCATAACTGTTGCTTTTGAACCTGAGCTGTATGTCGAGGATCAATTGCAAACTCACTGAACAGTCATGTCCCATGTGGCCCCCCTTCAAGAGTTGAGAAGCAGGAAGTTGTGTTCTGGCTATTATGTTAGATATTCAGTAACGCCAGCCTTTATAGATTTTTAGCTAACTAACTTTATTAGAAACATTTTTTATTGTGCACAGCCTATTTACCAAGTTTTTATATTTATACTGCACTGTTCCTTTTAATGAATTAAGAAAGTGCTAGTTCACTTCAAGGATAGGTGGTGTGTGTTTGTATTCATGTGAAGGCAACATTTTCATAGTGCTCTATATTACACTCAGTGAGGGAAACCTTGGAACCCTTTATATTGTGTAGGTGGCAGATACTGACAAATCTGGTGCACAATATAGTGCCACTGTTTCACAGGGGTCCTGTACTGTAGCTGTGCAGAATGGATGTAGAAAGTAAACCCCCTAACACAACATACAGGGCCGGGCCAAGGAGTAGGCAGAGTAGGCACGTAACTAGAGCACAAAGCTGAGGGGGTGCCAGGCACATACCTGCTCTGTAGCCTACCCCAGATCCGGTCCACTCACTCCCCATCCTCTTTTGCCACCTATGTGCATGCGCACGCTTATTGGCACTTCTGCGCATGCAGCCAGTCAGGTTGCCTAGGGTGCCTGCCCGGTATAGCCCGGCTCTGACAACACAGTAAATAAAAGTAGTAGAACTGTATGGGGTGGCATATGTCCTATGTACATTTTGTCTAAAAAAATACATTCAAATATATCCCTAGTACACTGGACGTCCATGGAACTGCCAGGATAGAACTTTTGGAAAGTTATTAACAAAAATGTACAAAACATATAAAAAAGTGCTACAAAAATGATAATGTAAAACATGCAGCACTACCTAGGTTTAGCAGCACTGTATTCATGAAGAGCTGCAGTTATTCAAGCTAGGGAGCACTAGTGGTAGCTAGGTGCTACAGAATCCAGCAATTAGTACCTGCCAAGAATAAGTAAAGGGACGAGTTGCCCCACTTGCTGTGCAGTCTGCACCTTGTTACAACAGATCAGATTGCAAATCACAGATCACAGATTGCAAAAGCCCCAGCACTTTTATTTCCTCTTCGTGTTCTTGCACTTAAAGAAGAAGGAAAATTTTAATCATTTGGGGGGTGCCAAATGTTAGGCACCCCCCTAGTGATTACATTAACTTGTTGCCCCAGGCAGGTGCTCCTGTACAGCCCAAGGTATTTCCGTAGGAGCACCATGGAGCCATCTTCTTCCTCTACATCTTCATTCTTCTCTGATCCTGGGCCAGTAGTGTGCTTTATGTTCTCCTTTGCACTCTACTGCATATGCACACGAGGTGTGATGAACAAAAAAGGTGGAAGATGGTTGCTTGTACAGAACCCTGTCCCATGCATTTTTCAGAAAACAGGGGTATCTGGTATGGGATGTTGTCCGTCCGTCCCCCCCCCCACACTGATTTAAGTTTCTTTTTCTCCTCTAAGTCTAGGGGTGGTAAATGTCTTACCACTGCAGAGAAAATGCAAATATATGTGTTGAAATTGGACAATATTTTAAATGCCATTGCAGGGGTTTATGGATAAAGGATTTTTGGATTATAAATGCCTAACCACCAACTAATTTTAATTCATCAAACCTAAATTATATTAACATAAAATAACAGGGTTATGGGAGAAAGTTCATAGTACAAGCTGATGTAGGAACTAGTCTGATTGCCATTTTGGAATCAGGAA
This sequence comes from Xenopus borealis, assembly GCA_024363595.1. Classification (NCBI taxonomy): domain Eukaryota; kingdom Metazoa; phylum Chordata; class Amphibia; order Anura; family Pipidae; genus Xenopus; species Xenopus borealis. The sequence continues at coordinate 70,490,345 of CM044435.1, read as the reverse complement.
GGAATTCTTTCCCCCTCTGAGCCAAATTTGAGAGATTTCAGATGCGTTTTTTAGCCTTTCTCTGGATCAACTAGCAGTTAGGCAGGTAAAAAAAAAAGTTAAAAGGTTGAACTTGATGGACATGTCTTTTTTCAACCTAACTTACTATGTATAACATATTTCCACCATAGATTTCATACCAAAAGATGTCAAAATAGTCTGTTTTTGGATATGCATAACATACAATTTAATTACTTTAGAAAATGAACTGTGATATATTTTTACTGTTTGTTTTAATCATTATGAAAATTCTAGGTATAATTTAATTAAATTAACATTTCATGAACATTAATGTTTGAGAGAGTGAATTAGTGCCAGTCAGGAAGTATTAACTGAAATTTATTGTGAGCAATATTGGTGAGTCCCATAGAATTATCTGGATATGTATTCCACTGTAAACTGTGCCAGAACTTGTTATGCAGGTTTACCATCAGCTTTACCTGAAAAAGAAGTGGCACATTTTCAATTTTAGCTACAAAACAAATTAAATGACTCATGTAAATATTGAACTGGATCATAATAGTTGTAATCAGATAGAGAACTGTCTGAAGGACATTTTACAAAGAGTGGTGGTAAATGGAACATATTCTAATTGGACCAGCATTGTTAATGGAGCACCACAGTGGTCAGTACTTGGTTCTTTGCTTTTCGCTTGTTTATAAATGACCTGTAGGTGGGCATTAAGTGCTGTTTCTATTTTTGCTGATGATACTAAATAGTGGAGAACTATAAGTTGCACAACACAAGTTCTCCCAACATAGTTTATCTGTAAAAAAAAACTAAAGATTTTATGCTCTCTCACAGTCTAGTGTTAAAAAAAAAAACAGGGAACTTAAATTCTTTGGCAATAAATTCTGTTCGCTGATCAGAAAAGAGAAGGCTACAGAATCTTGCCAATGAAACAATGGGAGGTGATGTTGATTTTCAAAAAGGGTACAATAACGCCTAGATGTCTGAATATCTATAAAGAATTGCATCCCTATTACTTTTATGAGAATACATTTCTTTGAAGTTACATAATTATTTCTATCACTTCTGTGGTAAAATTTTTGTTTTTTATTTAATGGTGCCTTAAACACGCATTTGTTCCTTTACCATGTTCAAGAAAGGATGGTACTGTATATGTACCCAATTTGTTCAAAATAGCTGCATACAATGCTGAAACAAGTACCAGTTCTATGAAGTAAATAGTCACACATTACTAAAATATTACTTTGTTGATGAAGTGGATATCCTAAACTGCAGGTACCCAGTATCCTGTACAGATCAAAACAGTTTAGACCTTGATTTGTAGCAGTCAGATGTTACAATGCATAATTCCGAGCTAAGTCGTTTGTATCATGCCAATTATTTAGACTCAGCTGAGTCAGTAGTCCAACAAGGTATCATATTATAATCAGATAAAATAATTCATACAAGAAACCCCACATACATACCTTTTTCCTTTTTTGATGCTTCAATGCAAAGTGGGATTGAACATCCCAAAAGCATAACGCAACCAACACAAAGAAATTGTATTGCAACTATCTCAATAGTCTTCATTGGATTAATCACTATGGACTTAAAATCTTTTGCCGCATCATCAGTTATGAGGTATGTCTAAAAACAAGAAAAAAATAGCATTTTATCCAATTGAATAAGTGACAAAATAATAAAAAAAATTGGAATACAACATTAGAAAGTCATACGAATTAAACTGGCTTTATATGCTTAGATTTGGTAGGGAAGTTTTACCGATTATGAAAATTGTGCCCAATCATATGAGCATCAATGGAAAGGGGGGGGGGGGGGATTGCCCTGTCAGCAAATTTCATTGGTGGGGGGGGGACTGCCCTGAGAGCATATTTTCATCAGTCAGGTAGTGAATAGGAGCTGCAGGTCCTCTTCGTGCTGTTGGCTCAATCAGTGGAATAATATAAAGATGGCCTTAGATGTGGCCCCTTGTCTGATATCTGTCTTTTGGGTCTACCAGCCAATTTGTCTAAGTACTGTACAGTTCAACTCCATATATGGTTCCCTTTAGAATCCCAACAACAGCTATTTAAAAGATTTGTACAATTGTGCAATTTTTTTTACATAACATGAGCAACAATGGAAACAAAGATAAGGGCAAATAACCGCACATGTAGTGATATTTCCTGTATATTCCTAATAGTAATATTTATTTGCTCACCTCATTAAACCATAGAACAGGAAACACAAAGTCTGACTGGAGTTTTGACATCACCCTGAAAATAAATTCACAAAGTTGAGTTTGATTGATATGATTCATTGTTTAGCTGTGATTCATGCAAATTGAGGGTTTTTAGAGATTTTTTTCCGTTCCATGATTTAATTGATTTAGCAGATCAATTTGAAAAGAAATAAAAATATCTTGCCATCGAAAACCTGCTGTGCTAGGCCTACAGGTGATGGCCCAGCCCTTGATCGAGCCAACCCATTCTTCTCCTCCAAATCACCCCATCATCGAGACAACAGCATATCACCAAGTGGGGAGATTTGGTGAACAGCCTAAGAAAAGGACCAATACTAAGGTAATGCAGGAAAAAGAGGTACGTGCCCAACACACCATCAGGCCATAGGCATCTCCTCTTGGGTCCTGGGTCCATGTAACTTCCAGTGCTTTTAGTGTTTTTTAGGGTGATCTTAGGCATATAGGCTTGGCAGACATCACTAATCAAGACCTTGTTCTTAATCCAGACTAAGCAGCTTGAATCCAAATTGGTGGCAAAACAATCCTATCGGGTTTATTTCATGTTAATGTGATTTATGGAATAGAGATCCTAATTATGGAGAGATCCCTTACCCAGATAATACAGGTCCTGAAGCATTGTGGACATTCAATCCGATACCTGTACTTTTTATTTTTTACCATGACCATATACTCACTCTATTTTACTTGTTTGTTGAAACATAACATTGATCTGTAGTCTTTTGGCATAATGCAATGCATGTCCACTCACCTGAAATAAGAATAGAAAAATAAGGGAAATGCAACCATTTAAATGCAGTAGAAATTTGTTGGATCACAAATAAAAAATGTAAAATGTGGGAAAACTTAAAGTGGACCCGTCACCCAGACACAAAAATCTGTATAATAAAAGTCCTTCTCAAATTAAACATGAAATCCAATTTCTATTTTTTATTAAAGCATTCATAGCTGTTGTAAGCTCATTTAAAAATATCAGCTGTCAATCAAATATTGTCTGCCCCTCCTCTATGCCAATGGCATAGAGGCAGGGCAGACAATTACTTTCACTTTCCATTCAGCACTTCCTAGATGTCACTGCTCTCCACACTTTCCCCCATTCTCTTCACTGTTAATTGTGTAGCCAGGACATGGGGATGGACATTGGGTCCCCCATTCTAGTGATTCTGAGATGATATAATGCTTGCCTTAATAACAGTGTCCACAAAATGGCTCCTGCCTGCTTGCTATAGTTATGAATTCCCAGACTGAAGGAAAAAAGAATCAAATTATTTGTAAAGTGGAAATAAAGTAAATTTTGCTTGACTAATGTGATATAATAGGATTCTGAATATTTCTTTTGAGTGATGGGTCCCCTTTAAAATCAGGGGACTTAAAATCGAGGTTTCACTGTATTGAGAAAAAGAAGATCATTATTTTAAATTTGGGTTATCTGGATAAAATGGAGTCTATAGGAGAATGCCTTTCTGTAATTCTGAACTTTCTGGATAATGTGTTTCTGGATAAGCAATCCCATACCTATACTGTAACTTATTTTTCAATTCAGGTAGTAACATTTTTCTGTTTTCAAATTCTATATAACCAGAGAACCTGGACAAAAAGAATCAAAACCATTAAAATCCTGTGACCTTAGACCAGCACTGGGCCAGGACATTAGCAAAAAAAAATGCCCACGAAAAAAAGCATGCGCAAAAAGGCCATAAGTTCCATCAAGAGCAGCAAGGGGTAGGAGGCAGAGAAGGTGCGTGCCTGGTGCCCGCTCCAGCTTTGCACCCTGGACTATTCTTATTGGCTGATGTGCTCCAGACCATTCAACATTGTGCTGAGAAGCTGATTTTCATTAGCAGGGACTGGGCATCTTGTTAAAACAGAAAGAAGAATGTGTGGTTCAAAATACAGGGGAATACTTCAAGCGAACCTGTTTCAGTCTGCCAAAAAAAATTAATCCAATGTAGGGGGGCTTTATAAAATAATTTGCATTATCCCTTTTTTAAAGGGGGTACAAATGTATTGTTATTGCTACTTTTTTTACTGATCTTTTTATTCAGTCCCTCTCCTATTCACCTGTCTCTTCAATGAATGCATGGTTGCTATGGAAAATTCAGCAACCAGAGTGCTGAAGTTGCAAACTGGAGAGCCGCTGAATAAAAAGCTACATAACTCAAAACCACACATATTAAAAAATGAAAATAAATTGTCTCAGAATATGTTTCTATGTAATACTAAAAGTTAATTTAAAGATGAAGAACCCCTTTGAGGGGTTCTGGGGAGCACTTAGAAGATCATACCTTAAAAACTAGTAAAACAAAGAAGAACATGTCGGCAGTATTAATGTAAGTAACCTTTGGAAGGTGAATGATCTACAATGTCCCAGTTGAAACCCTAATTATACTGTAGTGGTATATAAATAACCTGAACAAATCTGGAAATATGGGCCAAAATAAACTTCCAAACAGTTGGAAAGCTGTTGCATACTTACCCCAAAATACCTAAAGCTATAATTGCTGCATAATATGCCTCTACAAAGTATTGGAAGCTGATGTAAACAGCATATCTCAGAGTTTTGTTTTTCTTACAATGTTTTCCAGCATAAACACAGTTGCAAAAAAGGCTCATAAAAATATCACACCAGACAGAATTTCAGTTGGTTGTGGGTCTGAATTGCACCAGTATGTGTGTTATTATTCTACTGGTTTTAAAATCATAATATCCAGGGAACTTAATTGAATTTTAGCTTACAGGTTCAACATCAATGTAGCTCCTATGCTCATCTTCATTGGGCTTCAGGCCTCCCACAGAATCCAATAAGAACTGACTTCCATGCAGGAAATGAGGCAGAGAAAGGAAAATTGGTTTACCTAAAATAATAAATGTTAGTGTGATTACTTTTGAAAATAGTATTATCTTTCAGTATTGGCATTTAGGCACATATTTTACCCATTTAACAAGTTTTTTTTTTAATAGTCAAAAGTGTTACGCCAGAGGTTGGCCCTGTAGGCCTTAGAAACAGGTAAGGCAGAAAGTAAGAGTAAAATTAGAGTAAAGTTAGAGAAAATGATGCTAACCTGCCTTTCTGGAAGGTCCCAAAAGTTCAGAATAAACAAGTAAGCATATTCATTCAATTAAGCATCAGAATGTTGAGTAATTATCAATCAGATGGGCAATAATAATATTAGTTTTGGGAGCCCCTTGTCCTGAAAATTTTACCTTATTACAAGTGGTTCCATGTACAGTATGTACGAATCAACTAAGGAAAACTAAAAGAATTAAGGACTAATGAAATGTCTAGCTAATGTTTTTAATTAATAATATTTAAACATGTTTTTGTAAGGGTATAAAATCATAAGCTGTGATACAGTGACAGACAATTTGTCTGAAGTGGTTAAATGCTATGTTGGTATTCTAAATTTAAATCAATAAAATTCTCTCTCTGGTTGAGAGTGTCTCCAAGTGTGGTAATTTCAAGGAATTTAACCAGAGTTCTCAGAAGAACTAGGGAAGAACCCTGTTTGAGCCAGAACCTGCACCCCTTTTTCTTCTTCTTGCTCTTTATACAACAGGTGTATAAATAGCACACACAGATGTCAAACAACGGCAGCTGTTGCTGCCAATTGCTCAAGGTCTGGAAATATTTGAAGGACTTGTTATAGTATCTACTATTCTAAAGACATGATTTGTGATTGGTTATAAACTGATATTATGTGAAATCAAAGAATAAGAGTGAATTAACCATTTAGCTGAATGTTTTCCAAAGCCCATTCTCAAAAGAACATTTATTTTTTACACTCATATTATACGATTGCACTTAGTCCGTAGTAAAGTATCTGATTTTTTTATGGCTTACGGTTGCGACAGGCTCTGAGCTCCAGTATGCCAGTTGCAGTGCAATTTCTTGTAACTTTCATATCTTTGCAAAAACAGTGATTATCTGGATTTTCTGCAGAGGATGCAAAAACTTCTTTTGGCACCACAAAACGATTAATTTTTATTCCCTTCAGTTCATGTTCTTTTTGAAATATTCCATACAGGGACCTGTTGAAAAGTAATATCTGTTAAGTAACAAAAATATATCAATGTAGAGAAACATCCTGATTTTTTAGCATTTTGACATCAAGGCCCAAATTAACTAAAGCGCGAAGCTTCTAATGCCAGCGCTAATTCGCCCGCGTGACGTCATTTTGCAACTTCGCAAATTCACTAATACCGACTCTGGTGAATTTTCACTAGCGATGTAGATAGACTTGCGCAACTTCGCACCCTTACGTCAGGCTAAGTTGCGCACTGACAAAGGATCGTAATTACGCAAATTCACTAAGATCAACTTTTTCTTGAACATTACCACTTACTCTAGACTTTACTTCGCCTGGTCGGACCAGACGAAGTTCAATACAATAGATAGGAGTTTGAAAAAAAAGTCCCAAAAAAACGCTGGCGTTGTCATTGTAGGGTGAAAAATATAGTTTTTTTTGGGTGGGGGGTTACCCTCCTTCCCCCCTACATTTCCTAACATATGGCAACACAACTATATAGGGGGCACATGTAGGGCAATAGGACAACTTTATATAATTTATTAAAGGTTTCCTGGGCTTGTGTAGTGTAATGTAGTGGCTGTAACATATACTTCTATTATACTCTTATGTTCCCGCCGTATGCAAATTAGGCATCGCTAGCGTAACTGCACTTTGCCTGGCGAAGTAACACTAGCGCAACTATCCTACCATTTGCAAACCTGAGCATAACTTCGCACTTTAGTGAATTTGTGTAGCGCTGGCGAAAATTCGCCTGGCGAAGTGCGGCGAACGCTAGCAAATTTTCTGATCTTAGTGAATTTGCCCCCAAGAAGGAACATTTTAATATTGTCAGTTTTATATGTTTTTCTATTGGGCACTTGGAGTTATTAGCTCTTAATATGTGTTGAGGTTTGGATATTACATAAATTATTATTTATTACCCAGAATGACTGGGGGGTTTCCGGATAAGGAATACTGTAGTAATCTGGGTCAAAATAAAAATACTATTTAGTATAGGTATGGGATCTATTATGCAGAATGCTCGGGATCTGGGGATTTCTGGATAACAGATCTTTCTGTAATGTGGATCTTTATTCCTCGTCTACTAGAAAATCATGTAAACATTAAATAAACCCAATAGGCTTGTTTTGCTTCAAATAACGATTAATTATATCTTAGTTGGGATCAAGTACAATGTACTGTTTTATTTTTACAGAAAAAAATGAAATACTTTTTTATCATTTGTATTTGGAAAAATTGAGTCTATGAGAGACAGCATTTCTGTAATTTGTAGTTTTCTGGATAACGGGTCCCTGAATAACAGATCCCATGCCTGTAAATCACTTGCACAACTACAGTATTTAGGTGTTTAGAAGTGAGTGTTTCTTAATTCACCAAAAGGCACATGGTAAGATCATTGTCAGCAAGCAAGAGGCTTTCAGTTTGTGTTATTTTTTTGAATCATCTACAATACTGGAAATCAAAATGTATTGCTTAAAATACAATATTTTCAATATATCTTGAATCAGTTGAATTTACCCCCCAAGTCTACTTTGAAATTAAGGAAACACTGAGACCACCAGCCAATGTGGTTAGATGTGAAGATATTCTCCTTGTTCTATCACTATCTTTCTCTACCAACCAAATCTGAGTATCTACAGATCTGAGCATTTTATATCTGCTGATAAATAAAGTATGAACATACCTGCAGGCATCGGGTGAAAAGAAGTAAAGGTGATTTTTCTGTTTAACAAATGGAGGAAATAAGAATGCATCTGCAAAACATATACATCATGTGCATTTGTGAAAAATAGCAATGTGTGTTCATGTTTTGTCTGCATGCTAGATTAATTGTGCAGTCCAATATGGATGGATGCTTAAAAGGTTATTCTACTCAAATAAAGAACTAATACCGTCTATTTTGTACATACCTGTACCATTAATCATGTTACAAGAGTCACCATTCCAATATGAGAGTGATCTATAAGAGAATATTCAGTTACCACTGTCCTTTAGTAACCTGCACCTAATTTTAGAGAATACAGTATTTGTGTATACATTGTGTTGCCAAAAACTCAAAAAAATTTGAGTCTTTTTTACTATTAAATCGGAATTTTTAGTGGGAAAAACTTTGAGATTTATTATACCCCAAGGATAGAAAAAGGTTTTATATAAATCATTAGGAGAGGCCCTATCCTATTTGGAAGTTTCTGTGGTCTGTGCTGGAATTAGCGAAAAATAAGTCTATTTCTGACTTTTCGGGCAAAAAATCCAAAAAAATTTGGGCTTTTCAGGAAAAATCTCAGAAAAAAATCTTACAATTAGGGTATTCACTGGAATTTATCAAGTTTTCCCTAGATCCAATGAAAATGTGCGTTTTTATATGGATTCTAGTTTGGTCTGACTTTTTTATTTTAAAATGTAAAAAAATTGTTTTTTGATAAATAACCCCCTGTAAGTCCATATATTTTATTACACTATTTATTACAATCTGTAAAAAAAAAAGACTAGTGGCTACTTAGTGATATTTAGAAAAAAAATATAAAAAGGAAAATGAGTGAGTGTGGTAAAGGGAATAATTATTATTATTATTATTATTATTATTAACATGTATTTCTATAGTGCCAACTTATTTCGTAGCGCTGTATATGCCAAGATAATCCTTTATACTTGCAATTTCTGTTATAATTAAAATGTAAACATGCAAAACGTCAGGGCTATTACAACACTCAACAATATGGAATGTTCCCATTTTTAGAAGACTATGTAAATGAATCAGTTTGAATGCATCCTTCATTTAGATTATTATTTGCAGTGGCATATGTGGGAGAGGCTGGCACTGTGGAAAGAGAGTCAGTGATAATAGTAAGATAACAGAGTTATAATCATTCACCTTTCTCCCTTGTATCTGTCGATAATTGCAACTTTACTTATGTCATCTTTTCCATTATACACATTATAAGGGCCATCAACAGTTCCATTATACTGTGTGGAAAAAAATGAAGACATTTTATAAGCATATATTCGATTAATGTAAGCATTTTATTTATCTTGCACTTTCAATGCTAACTGTTTAAAAAAATGTTAATTTGCAGTCAAGGACATTAAGGGGCAGGTTTATCAAGGGTTGAATTTCGAGGGTTAAAAACCCTCAAATTCGACCCTTTGAATTTTGCTCGAGTTAAAACCCTTCTAATTCAAAATTTGAATTCGAGGGGTTTTAACGCAATTCAATATATCAAATGATTGAATATAAAAAATTTGATCGATCGATAAAATCGATTCGAACGATTTTAAGCAATTGATCAAATTTTTTTTTTATTCAATTAAAAAAAAAAAAGCTTCCCATAGGATTCTATAGCAATTCGGTATGTTCAATGTGGCAAATTTGTAGATTGAATTTTTCTTAAAGGGACAGTACTTCGAAAATCAAATTCGAATTTTCGAATTTGATCAATTTGAATCTAATTTTGGGCTATTCGGTAGTCGAATAAGCCCAAAATGTATTCGAAAATCAAATTTTTTTAATTTGAATTTGATTCGAATTTTCACTTTGAATCAATTCAACCCTTGATAAATCTGCCCCTAAAAACTGGTTGTATGAGGCTGGGATTAAGAGCTGTATTATTAGTTATTTATAAAGCAACAAGAAATTCTTGGTGTATAAAGATAATATACATAGGCTACTTTTTGATGAGCATTCAAAAACGTTCAGTGCAGTATTGCAGTTCCCGAAGTCAGGATAATGTTTCTTATTTGCAGACTTCATTATCCAGAGCCCAAATGTATAAAGGCAATGCTATTAAAAAGAAGTGAGCCAATTTGGTTAGAAGTAAGTAGGTGTGTAATTTTTCTGAAAGAAACCAAAAGCTAAAATAAAAGTAAAAGAACTTAAATAAATAAATAAACAGTAACTTTATTTAATAGAGAAATTCCATAGAAGAATGACTACACTAGCCAGGTTGGGAATCTTTGCATCTTTAGAAGAGGCACTAAAGGTGGGGTTATAATCACTATGTATAAATATATAAGAGGCCGATATTATAATCTACACAATCTGAAGCCTAACAAATAGAATGGTGGTCCTAGAACATTACATATTATCCCTCACTCAACAAAACGGAAAGTTTCCATTTTTTGAAGATTATGTAAAAGAATGAATTTGAATGCATCCTTCATTTAGATATTCTTTGCAGTTATACATAAAACATTATAATAATATATATTATATATAAAATAACTGATGTGAAAACGACAAATGGAATGGTGGTCCTAGAACATTTCATATTATCCCTGTAGATTAATTTGACTAGGTGACTTTTTGGAAACTTTCAAGAGACTGAAATAGCAACCCCTAAAAAAGAAAAACTTGAAAGTATGAAAAGGGAAGGTTACAAAGAAGGAACAAGCAAGAATTATGGTAGCAGCAATGAAGACTATGGATTGGGTGGGGCAGATGAATAGAGAGAAAACAGTATGAATCAGAAACAAACAAGCTGGCTTCTTTAGGCCAAGCCGACATAGCAAAAAAACTATTCATCTGAGATCTAGGTATTAAAGGAAAACTATACCCCCAAAATAAATACTTGAGCAACAGATAGTTTATATCAAATTAAGTGACATATTAAAGAATCTTACCAAACTGGTATATATATTAAAGTAAATATTGCCCTATTACATCTCTTGCCTTGAACGACCATTTTGTGATGGTCTGTGTGCTGCCTCAGAGATCACCTGACCAGAAATATTTCAACTCTAACTGTAACAGCAAGAAATGTTGAAGCAAAAGACACAACTCTGTCTGATAATTGGCTGGTGTGACCTAACTTTATAGTTTGTTTGGTTTGTTTGTGTGCACCGTTGGATCCTAGGATCCCAGGAGGCTGTCCTTATTTTTTAAAATGGCAATTTTCTATTTATAATGACCCAATGGCACATGCTACTAAAAAAGTATATTATTATGAAAATGGTTTATTTACATGAAGCAGGGTTTTACATATAAGTTGTTTTAGGCAATATCTTTCTATAGAGACCTACATTGTTTGGGGGGTATAGTTTTCCTTTAAGCAACAATGAAACACCCACTTCAAGATTTTTCCATAAATTTGAATCTATAAAACAATATTTATTATGTGGCATTCTAGTAGACCGTCACTCCCAGTTTATACATACCGGGTAGAAAACTCCAGTTGTTTTATCGATGTCAGGGAAAGGTATTTGTTCTAAGAAAGGATCATTGTAACCCCATAAAAGTTCCTTGACAGTTCTGGCTTGGAACAAGGAAGAGCTTGTATTTGTATTAGCGTTGTTAATCATCTCTTGATATTCAGGAAACATATCAGGCATTGCCTAAAATATTATCAGAGAATATTGAGTATAATTCACCAGTCCAAAACAGTCATTTTTGTTTTATTGGGTTAAAGAGCTAGAGAAAACATGAAAATACTATATATATTTTTATATATACAGTATTCATAGATTATATGATGGTGGAGTGGTGTAAAGGTCAATGACATTTGACTCTGCAGCAGTGGAAATGCTTTCCCTGGAGTAATCAATATAGACCAGTGCCTGTAAATCAAACCAACTAGTATTCATTTGGTGAATGCCAGGAATACCCATGCCCCAATACAATACATAATCTTGATAGTAAACTTTTGTGGAGGAATAATAATTGTCTGTTTATTAAAGTTTGTGATAGTGACACTGGTTATAGTGACAGTAATCCTTAGTTTTACAATGGACAGACATTCATGACAATTTCATGCTACCTACATAACAGTTTGAAGACAGTACTTTACTATTTTAACAGAAAAATATTCCTCTGGGTGTCATATAGAAGAACTTGACTGGCCTTCACAGACCCCCCCCCCCCTTACTTATCTTAGAGCCAGAATCGACCAGCCAACAAAATGCCCAACCTCACTAATACTGAATGGAAGCAAATATCATCAACAATTATCCAGTATCTAGAAGAGTAGTAGCCAAAGGAGGATTGACTTTATATTAGTACCCATGGGCATATTCATCAGAGGATTCAAAAGGAGATTACTCAAAATTACCAAAAGGAAATTAAAGCAGGAGATCAATATCAACAATTTCTGACACTGCCCACTTAACTCCCTACCCTACCTAATGCCCCAGCTTACTATAGCTTCTGACACCTTCTGGAACTCCTCACATTCATTTATTAAAAGTAAAAAAGGTACATTCTTACAAAGACATCAAATTTATGCAGCACTTCAAGTTATTTATAATAATGCAAATATAATATATATATTTGAAGTGGGTGTGTTATAAATTGAATAGATATTTAAACACCACAATACTGATATGAAGAATAAAAAGGAAAAACTGCTGTCTTCTGTCTACAAGCATTATGATTTACTCACAGCGACAGCAAGGTTCAGAACTGTGTAGGTATCTTCTTCAGGCCCAAACGACATGTCTCTCTGAAAAATAGCTTCATTAAGCTGCCAGTAAGACATAGTAAAGTTCTCATGCTGCGCAATGCCAATCTTAGGTATGCGATGTACACTATAAAGGATAATTAGGAAAAATACTGTAAGTAGGTAAAGTAACTATATTAAATTAGAACAATATTACACATGAATTTGAAATGGAGTTACTCAACTTAAAATACAATTGATTAATACTATACATCTGCTTTCCACAAACACAACATATGAATATAGGCAGTTTTCTTCAGTTTGGCTTGAATTTGACTTTTATAGAACCCCATAGGAGAAAGGCAAAAGGGCGTATTCTTCAGTGCACTGAACTGAAGTCAGCATTGTACCAATAACCTAAAGCACGTAAGCTTTTTTTCAGCACCTGCAGCTTAAACATATGCTTACACCATTAGCACCAAAGCTGCCCAGAGTAATAGAAACATAATTGAACCTGAAACTTAAAAAAAAAAGCCAAGGGGAAGTATAGCTATTTTGGGGGGAAATAAGTATTAAAATAAATTGGTGTTACTGGTCCTTTAAGTTAACTTTTAGTACATTATAGAATGGCTAATTCTAAGAAAAGCTTGAATTGGTCTCGGTTATTTATTTTTATAGGTTTTTTATTTATTTGCCTATTTCTTCTGACTCTTTCCAGCGTTCAAATGGGGGTCACTGACCCCATATAAAAACAAATGCTCAGTAAAGCAAAAAGTTAATTTAAAGGTGAACAACCCCTATAAATGCAGCATGTTGCATTTAAAAAAAGTCTAATAAAATGCAGTTGAATTAACCTGCATGTTCAGAGGTACAACCAGGCTGAACAAAATTAAATCAACCTATGCATTTAGGAGCATTCAAGTCTGCCCCTGCAATGCACAAGAAAAAAAATCCTGTCTATATGTGTCCAAAGAACCTACGTTACCTGTTGGACTATATGGTGTTGAGACGGAGCACCAGTGGGACATACAACTACTGAGTGAAGGAACCCCCATTAATTAATTTTATTACATAATTGCACCTGTGAAGGTCAATTGCAGCCATTAAAATTGACTTTCTTTTTTAATTAATATAAGACTGATGCATTGCTGCTTGGTAGTGATTTCTTTGAGTTAACTGTTGCAGTTGGACACTAATTGTACTCAGCAACACACAGTGTCAGAGTAGCTCCCCCCACCCAAGTCGCAAAGGCCCTCCAGTCCCCTGCACATACCCTTTTCTTCTTGCAGCCATAACTGGGGCCAGAGAGGGAGGTCAGGAGCAGCAGCAATGGATTCAGAAGGAAGCCGGTCTAGGTGGGCGGGGCTCACTGTGTTTTTTCCCACTGTTCTGCAGGACCAGACTGACCTTGGCAACAAAGCTATGTAAACGTTTTATTGTTTTTCAGAATTCATATTTGTTCAATAAATCATTGAATAGCTAATTTTAGATAATTATTCATTTCTCATGCCATTTGTCAATTCTATCTCTTGTTTACCTGTCAACTGGGAGTGTTTGGTGAATAAACCTTGCAAAATGAAATGAAGATCTATACAACTTCTAAGTCTCTTTCAATTCTACACTGCTCTGTTCTAAAGTCTGTACTCTCCATACAGTTGAAAAATATGTTGAATGGAAAGCAATGTCTTCATAAACACAAAAAACTCTTCATTATGGTGCGTATTTAGTGAAAAGGGAAAAAGGATGTACTTACAGATAAGTATAAGGTCCCTTTTGCTGGAGTTCTGGTTTGCCACCATTTATTATATTGATAGGGTTTGTGACATGATATATCCAAAACGATCTGTAGACAGGACTTCTTGGCAGTACCCAGTTATCAAAGGCAGCGGTACCAACTTCAATACTCGAGGTCTATTAATAAACAGATATTACTAACTATTTAATATTAGCCAGTCTGTCTAAAAGGAAAAAATAAATGAAACCTTAATAATAATAATAATAATAATAATAAAAATAATAATAGAATGTATTTTGTAGAATACCTACAAATCAGAGAAGCAGATAGGCATGTTTTATATAGACATAAGGTTGAACTGGAAGGGTTTTTCTCAACCTAATTTACTGTTACTGTGTAACATGATATACAATGCATCCTTAAAGGTGTCAGAATTCTGCTGAGTGGTATACACAAATTAGATATGAATGAATGTACAGAGCATGCTGTGGATCATAGGCACTACTGAATACTGACAGGATCTCCAAAACATTTTCTGTTATCTACACTTTTTAGCTAGTTTGCCTGCTATGCATATTTATTTGCCAACTGTGTTGCCAGAAAAATCTCACCACATTTGCACTGAATACAAAGTAAATAAAAAAGTATTTCAGAATATATTGTTTTCTTTTTTTATTATTACGGAGCAAAATGACATATGGAAACATTTCACAAGATCTTTTTGCCAATTATCGCACATACAGTATCTTACAGGTAATTGGTTTATTCTTTTGGGGCCGTCTATATTTTTCCACCAAGAAGTCATTATACTGCAAGTAAATTTGTTTCTCAGATTATACAGGTATGGGACCTGTTATCCAGAATGCTTGGGACTTGGGGTTTTCTGCATAATGGATCTTTCTGTAATTTTGGTCTTCATGCCTTGAGTTTACTATAAAATCATATTTTATTTTTAGAGCTATGTGAGCTTTTTTTAGACCTCAAATGAAATCACAATTCGAATAGTTTCTAATTTAAGAAAATACTCAAATGTAAAAAACTCGAATCAGCAAGTTTGGGGTTAATAATCCAAAAACTTTAATTTATTGAGTTTTCAATGGAAAAAAATAGAATCGCCCAAATTGATCAAGTTTTCAAGCTAAACCTTCTGGAAAAAAATGGTTCAAGGGACCTCTGCTATTGAATTCTATATGACTTTGACAGGTTTTATTGTGTATTTTCAAGCTATTTCCAGGGTCGGGTTTAATAAATGTAAAATAATTCTAACCCAAAAATCAATTTTTGACTGAAAAATACCCTCGAAAACTCAAATCTCTTGTTGAAAACACAACTCGAACCTTTATAAATCTGCCACTAAATAAACCCAATAAGCTAGTTTTGCTTCCAATAAGAATGAATTATATCTTAGTAGAAGCTGCTGTTTTATTATTACAGAGAAAAAGCAAATCATTCTTAAAAATGTTGATTATTTGGATAAAATAGAGTCTATGGGAGACATAGACATTTTGTAATTCGTAGCTTACTGGATACTGAGTTTACGAATAACAGATCCCATACCTGTAATACTATATGACTATAATCAAAAGCAGCTACTTTTGGAAACATTTTTTTTTTTTTATGGAAATGCGCTTAAGCAACTGAGACCAACCAAAAGAGAAATCAGTACAAGGGGCACAATACTAATATACTATACCGCTAAGCAATACTACTATACTGTACCTTTGTGATTGCTTCTTTATTGAGTATATTATTCACAGGAAACAAAACTACACCAATTATAGCAAACAATCCTCCAATGACAGACCCAGCAATTAGCCAGTTTTTGGTGCACCTGCAGCTGCATCCCATGGTAGCTATTGTACTGGCTGCACCAATGTTGTGTGCCGCAGGAACCTTATATATCAATGTTTCAGCAGAGGCTGCAAATGCTGATGTCATGGGTAACTGCACTGATAATCGTAAAGGAAACCTATTCATCATTAAAGGTCAAAGTACAAGTAATATTATGCTACAGATAAGATAATTTCTCAAGTATACTATGGTGAGGTTCCAGCTGCTTAAAAAAAAAAGGAATTGAAGCCAGTAATATTTAATTTCATGCATGAAATTCCAAATTTTTAGTTTCAACTGAATACCTAATCTTCACAAATGGATTTTGCTAAACACCTTCATTTTGACCAGACTTGACAAAAGAAAAAAAAGTCCCAAGGTTCCGAAAAATGCTCCATATTCCTTGTCCAGCTCACACTTGTATCCCTTGAAGTCCGAATCACAATATCTAAAATTAGAGCCAACGCCAAAAGGCACAGGTACAAACGAGGAAAAAATGTATATAGGGTAATATTGTTTAGTATGCTGTATAGCACCCTGTATTGTGTTCAGTGGAAATTATTGAGTGCACCACATATGTGTTAACCCCTTCTGGTTACAACACCACCAGAAAGAAAGAAAGATTGACTTTCCTTATATAAACTTTTTTTTTATAGCTGGGTAATCACAAACGTTCTCTTTTACAACTTGCACATGGAGATCGTATCTTGAGACACAGCTTCCCTTCTGATATCGGCTGTAGGATAATATGCAGCAGTAAGTATAATCAACTTTTTTTTTTTTTAAAAAACGAATATTAAAAAACACATGGGGCAGATTTATCATTGGTCGAATTTCGAATTGAAAATAATTTGAAATTCGACCATGTGAATAGTGAGGGAAGTAAAATCCTTCGAATTCGAATATTTTACCGCTATTCGAATAGTCGAATGATCGAATAGGAAAAATTTGATCGTTCAATTAAATATTTGATTGAACAATTAAAACGTTCAACTCGAATGATTCGAACAATTTTAACCCTTCGACCAAATTTTTCCTATTCGATCAAAAAAAAACTTTAAAACCTCTTTGGGAGCTTCCCATAGGGTTTTAAAGCAATTCGCTAGGCTCAATCTGGCGAACTGGCCTATCAATTGTTTTTTTTAAAGGGGAAGTACTTCGACCATCAAATGGTCGAATATTCGAATACAATTAAATTCAAATATTCGAATTATTCGAATCAGTCATATATTGAAAATTTGATGGTCGAATTTGCCTCATTTGCATATTCAGAAATTTGAATTTGAATCTTTTTGAAATTCGATCGAACTTCGAATGCTTCATGTGAGTTTAGTGAATCTGCCCCCATGGTGTCTGTAATACAAAACATATCTATGTCAGTGTCCTATTCAAGCTCCCCTTCATTACATATCACCACAAAAAAATTACAATACTAATTGGATTCAGTGTAAAATCTCCTTACAGCATTTGCTCCCTCATGCTCGTCAGAGGGGAGCTCTCCTGTGACGTAACTAGCCTTATGCATTTTGTCTGTGGATTCCTCAGAGGCCTAATCCATTGCTGCACATATCATTTGCTTTATACTACCGAATGCAACACCATGGCAACCTGCTTTTATTTATATTGTGATACAGACCTTACAAAAGTCCAACTTCATCTTTGAACAATAATGTGTCCCTTTAAATTTGTCATGATATTAGGGGCCAGTTTATTAACAATCATATATTTTTTTGGCTTCCCTGAATTTTTTAGCTCAAAAAATTCATGCATTTACACAATTAATCTAAACCTATGCATGTTATATAAGTGTAAAAAGCAAAAAAAACTCTAACACAAAACTTTGCGTTCTAAAAGCTGCCAAGGTCATGGGAGCTGTCCATATCCAATTATACAATCATTATTCGGTTTTTATTTGGTTTTAAAAGTTTTTTCGGTAAATTCTTATGAAAACAAGGTTTTTGACTTTGTGTTTTTACTACACTTTTTATATTTTTTTATATTCTGATTTTTTCATAAATAGATATTTGTGTTTTTTAAATGAGGGTTAATTCCACTAAATCTGAATCTTACAATAACGTTCTAGGTATGGACCAAAGCATGTGTATCCTCTAATGTCAGCCAAGCTGCAAAGCAGGGCAGGGTACCAGCAATTGCTTAAGCACCAATGTGGAATATTATATTATAATCTGCTGCTCAGTTGACAACAGTCACATGACTCCTATCATAAACATTCATTTTACTAATAAAGTCACATGCTACATGTTATTCATTATTACCAGTTGTAGCATATTTGCCTTGCTATGGATAGGGGTGGCAGGATCACTGGATTATGATAGCTTTCTGCTATGCAGGATCTGAAAAAAGTAGGGATGCGCCGAATCCACAATTTTGGATTCGTCCGAACCCCCGAATCCATTGTGAAAGATTCATCTGAATACAGAACCGAATCCTAATTTGCATATGCAAATTAGCGAGCGGAAGGGTAAAAGTGTGCACTAAGTGTGCGGCCAAAAATCTTTTTCCGTCCTTGTTTTGTGACGATAAGTCACATGATTTTTGGCCGAATACCGAACCGAATCCTGGATTCGGTGCATCCCTAGAAAAAAGTCACAAAAACAACAAGCAAAAGTGATGTCACGATCAGGCAGGGCCAGGCAGAAATTTCGAAGGTCAGAAGACAGGCTAATAATCAGCAACAAATAATCAATAATCAACATCATGGAGGACAAATTCAGAACACTTTAAGGGTCCTTAAAAATTATAAGTGTATGCATCAAGATTGACACAGCGATGAATCAGGTAAATGCAAACTTGTGTCAATGGCAACACAATGCATATCAATCTTCCAATAAAATACAAATACACATCCTAACCTAGCACGTTAGGATGTGTATTTGTATTGTATTGGAAGATTGATATGCATGCACCATAAGCAGCACACACGATTGGATCACATGTGTGTGACAATTTCATAGGAAGACTCACATAAATTACTTGAACTCCAGGGGTCCCAGTGCAGTCATCGCTAGTGTTTCTGATGTTCATCACTACATAAAGGCCGGCAATAAAAATCATTACCTTTTCTTTCACATGTCAGCTGATGAGTTTTCTAGTAAGTGTGTCTGCTGCTACTGCCAGCTTTCATTATGTTTATAATGACAACTTTGTTAATGACATTATCTAAAAGGCAACTGGCACACGGCTAAGTGTGCTAGGTGCAAATGGCGGGCAGAAAAGGGCAGAAAACAGGTGGGAAATCAGAAGAATACAGTGCAAGGGCCTGCACATACCCTTGTGCCTTTAAAGCTGATTAATTGTGACAGACATTGAAATGGGGTAAATTACATGCACATGAAGACTAGATGAAACAAACAGTGCTTCTCTATAAATTACAAAAAATATATCATATATATCTATATATAATAAGTATTTGTTCAACAAACTTATAAAAATTCAGCATGCTATTGTCCAGTTCAGATTTTTTTGGTTTTATTCTGTTCAGGGTGGATCTGTGGATGATGATTGGAAGGAAAAAGATTATGTTGGCATAGTTGGTTGTAGTTTGATATCTCTGACTATAATGCTTGTTCCTGCTAATGTGTTTGAATAACTTCATGTATCCAGCTTTCTAACCCTTCCATATGTATCTGAAATAGTATAAAAGTTAATGATTGACACTGGCTACTTTTCTTCTGCATTGAAATTGCACGTGATCCAAGATTTTATCTTGTGGTAATAGGCATGGAGAATTGAGGGTAGACGTAAAGTATTTTGGTAGTGGGTCTATTCTGCCATTGAGTTTGGTGGCTTTTACTTGACTTTTATAAGTTTTTATGCTCTCCCTGGTATACTTTATCATTTGCTATTCTGACACATCAGTGCCTCAAACACTAAGGGGCAAATTTACTATTATTCCCCAAAAATAATTTGTTTCTATTCGATATTCGATTAGCATTCGATTTTCGAATGTTAATCGAATAGTTCTAGGCTACCTTTTATTCGACGATCAAATACAAATCTATTCGATCAGTCGAATAAATCAATCGACTGAACGAATAAATCATTCGATAATTCTAATGATTCGTACGATTCGAACGATCGAAGACTTCGATCGTAGGAATCCTATTCGATCAGGACTTAGCCTCAGAAGCCTATGGGAGTGCTCCCATAGGCTTCTATTGCAATTCGGTAGGTCCAATCTTGCGAAGTAGGCAATCGAAGAAACGTAAAAAATAAAACCCTTCGCTGATCGAATGATCGAATATTCGTTCAGTCAACTCTATTCGAATGTATTCGATCGTTCGACCATTCCCTATTCGATGATCGAATATGCCAAAATTCACATATTCGACCAAACGAATAAATCCTACGTTCGAAATTCGATCAAATTCGATCGAACTTCGAATCCTTCACGTGAATTTAGTAAATCAGCCCCTTTGGGTCATCTTTTATACTTTAACCTATAGCTCAAAACTAGATTTTTATAGGTGTATTTTACTGTTATGTGAAATAAAAATTATGTTTTAGCCATAGGTATGCAACAATCACTAACATTTCTTTATTGTGGAGAAATGTATGTCATATTAGGAGTGTAAGTCTGCTCCTCACTAGATTTGCTAAGTAGTTGTAGTTGTTTCAGAATTTCCACTACTATTAAAGCCACAGATGCATGGATAAAGTTAATCAGAATGAGATTAGATTTTAAGGTTAACAGGTTTATTTCCATGACTATCCCTTTAATAGCTCATATATTAACATATGATCAATGCATTCTTTATTTCTTGGCACATCTCCAGATAAAATACCCAGTATACTGGGGTTGGAGTGGTAAGTGCTCACACAATATATTGTATATATATGCTGCTAAATACCAAAAGGCTTGGATAAATTAAGATTTGACCCTTTCTAAAACCTACATTCAAAACAATACACAATTACAAATGCAAAGAAGGAATAAACAAAGGTTCAGTAAAGCTGAAAACTATTGGAATGTGAGAAACTCACTGATCTAAAACCAGGGTTAGGCAAAAGAATGCACGTGCACATCTGGCCTCTCCAATGTAATTAGGAACAGTGCATGGATTCATAGGAGGACGGCCCCTCCTCAGCTACACAGATTAAAGATAGAACCAGCACACGTATAATGCCAAAGGGATTGCCAAACACGGGAGCAATCCCTTTGGCATTATACGTGTGCTGGTTCTAACTTTAATCTAAAACCAGGGACCTGATTCTTACTGACATGTTCAGTAAGCTACGGTCAGTGAGCTTTTCCTACAGTTCTGCTGCAAGTAAAAGCACAATTAAGAGACCATTTAATCCTTCCTCCTCTGACAACCTGTGCTGGATCAGTAGCCTCTGTGCTTTGGCCAAGGCCCTGAAAATCCTGGCTTGTAAGTGGTTCCTTGCTCTTTTTCTTCTCTGGTTTTGAACCTTGACCTGCTATTGTATTTTTAGCTTGTCTGCCATCCACCCCCATCTAGTGCCTGTTTAAAAGACTATGCTTGTTGCCTGCTCTGACCCTGTGCTTGAACCTGGACTTTGTTTTTCTGTCTGCTCCTTTACACTTCTGCTAAAGTGTGATTCGGTTTTCCTTATTAAAACCTTTGTTCAAACACACAGTATGTGTCAAGTTTGATAGTTATAGTTATAGATTATAGCACATCGTCTTCGCACAACTAGTTTAACAACCCATTTTGACAAGGAATAATACAGCACACCAGGTCTCAGTAATACCCATTACAGCATTATTCTCTGTACGGTAATTGGAGAGGTATAACTATAGCTACTGTTAGACAGAGGGATTGTCTTAGTAGGTTAACCTGCTAACTCATACCTCCCAACTGTCCTTTTTTGGAGGGACAGTCCCTCATTTGTACTGGAAAGTCTCTCTTTTCCCTGCACTGAACAGCCCGAACAAGAAACACAGTTTCTAACTTAATTGGCTTTTGGCAGAGAGCCCAGAACAGCTAACAATTATGAATGCTTTTTAACACTTTTGAGCTAAGAAAATAAGTAATTGTAACAGGATAAATTTTTTCAAACTGTCATAATCTGCCAAATTTTGTAAAATGAACAGTAATTAGGGTGTGTGGCCACTAACTGGGCGTTGTCAAAAAATATAGCTTGCAAAAATAAATTTTGTCCCTTTTTTTACTAACCAAAAATGTTGGGAGGTATGCTAACTTGCTCCATACTTCTCCTTGTAGTCACAGTCTTATAGGCATATGCATTTCTCATAATATTCTTAACTCCCTCTTGTCTCATTTAAACACTCTTTTTTAACACTCTTTCAGCTTCCTGTGTGTGTGTGTGTTTTTCACAGAACTATTGACCCTGCTTTATGGCTTCCCCATAGGTGTGGTTCTACGGTTCTAAAGCATGGCCAGATAAATGAAGCAGGGAATTCCCCAAGACTGATAAAGTACTGTATAAAATTAGCAAAGATCTATTTTCCAGAATGCTAGGGTTTTTCCAGATAACGTTATTTTCCATCCATTCTATGAGACTATTAAAAAACAAAATATTAAATAACCCAAGTAGGATTGATTTGCAACCAATATGGATTCATGCAGTTTAGTTACCATTATGTACAAATTCCTGTTTCATTATAGAGAAAATGAAATCATGTTAATAAAACTGAATAATTTGCTTTAAAAGAATACTATGGTTGATGACCTAATAATTCAGAGCTTTCCGAATATTGGGTTACCAGAAAAGGGATCCCAGTATGGGATTGGAACCTGCACACACTGTCAAGTCTCTTATGTTTTCTGCAAAGGACTTAAAATTGCAAACCCTGAACCCTGTTTTAGCTTCTCATTCAGTTGCTTAGTAAATGATAGCTTTAAAAATAAATTAATTGTATGCTTAATATTGGACCATAAATTTGTATGTCAAAGATTATTTTACCAGCTTGTACTAGTAGAGAACCCTAATATGATTACAATATAAATGCGTAGCATGAGTAAGCGATTTGCAACAAAGGTGAATTAATTAGTAAGCCTCAGTTTTTCCCTTATGCATAAATCCCTTATCAGTTGTGTTAAAAGGGTTGCTCACCTTAACTTTAGGTATGATGTTGAGAGTGATATTCTGAAACAGTAGGCAATTGTTTCTCATTTTCATTATTTGTGGTTTTTTGTGTTATTTAGCTTTTTTTTTCAGCAGCTCTCTAGTTTGAATGGAATACGAGAATAGGAGAGGACCTGAATAGAAAGATGAGAAATAAAAAGTAGCAATAACCTTTATATAAAAATAAATATATTTATTGTGAGCAGGATCGGATGACAAACAGTTTATTAGCATGAAGAAGTCAAATGATTATATATACATTTTATACAGACTCTGATACCAACTAGGAATAGAAACAAAACAAAACAAAAGCCCTTGCTCAGCTTTGGCTCGTACTACTACACAAGGTATTTTCCATATTTAATTAAGGTCCTCTGCAGAGTCCTTTAGATTTTAGAAGTTTTGCAACATTCCATACTGCTGTTCTGTGTGTGTGTAATAAAATGGCACTCACCATTCATTGAATTCATCGCCGGTGCTAACCAATAGTATCAATAATAGTCCATAGAAAGCACTCACGGCATTATCCATCAGATGTGTATTAAAGTATAGTTATTTGTGTATTATTCGTGCACGCCTTGATAAACCATGCACAAATAAATATATTTTGATACACATCTAATCGATAATGCTGTGAGTGCTTTCTCTGGACTATTATATATATATATATATATATATATATATATATATATA
>CM044435.1:70440074-70459075 GCA_024363595.1 Xenopus borealis | reverse complement strand
TTTCTATTTGAGCACAGTGTTAAAAGTATTCATATTAGTGTAACAAAATATATTGATACAGTGTTATAAAAACAACTAGATATTACCCCAATAAAATTCTATCTCTACACACTAGAGATACAACAATTGGGTGGTGAATAGTGATTGGTTGAATGGTGTATATAGGTGTGCGGTCACTCTGTAACACTATCCTGATGACGACCCCCTGTGGGTTGAAACGCGTTGATGCGAGCATGAAATAAAGAATTACTTTTTAAGTAACCTATGGTATGAGCTGTGAGTGCTTTCATCGTTCTGGATATGCCATACACTTATGGTTAGCACCCGGCCTTTGTTGAGGAATGGTGAGTGCCGTTGGACTATGCTTTGTATATGAGATATTTTGATCTGGAACGAGCACCCCAGAAAAAATTTTTCCCTTCTATAAACAGTGACGCATGTTTTTTCTTCGAGACAATTGTTATACAGCGCGCTCCACGGTGGAACAGAGGGAGCTACACACCACTTCCGGAGTTGTGTGAGGTTGGGAGAGGAAGAGGGGAATGGAGGACGGAACACGGACCAACACTTTCAATGTGGATGTATCGCGGGAGTTCGCGTTCACTCAGGAAGACGCTACACGCATTCTCTTCACCGATTCGGCTGCCACATTCCATGCTGGTAAGTTCCCGAAAGACATATTTAATCAGCTAAATGCCCTTAGAAAACGGGAGATAGACTACAACCTGCATGGGTTATATTTATCTGACTATTACCGACAGCGGCAAATACCAAGGGGATTTAGAGTTAGAAACGTACCCACCTTGGGAAGGTCTAATGCGGATTTTTGCAGCCGCTGGTGCGGTATTTTGAACAAGTGTTCTTTTGATCTCATGTTACTTGTTATTGAAGAGTCTGCTAGGGAACTTGCTAAAGTGAGAACTGAGATCAAGGAACTAGAGGGCCAATGTTTGTCGGTGCTACAGGCTGATTTGTCCGCGAATTGGTTAAACAAACTAGAGGCTAGTATCCAACAATACAAACAGGAACTAGTGCTATTTAAACAATCCAAGGTTATCAAAGTAAACCAGGATTACAAGGACAAAAGGGTCTATGGGTGGCTTGTTGGGAAATCAGATTTTGATAGGAGGCCCAGACGAAGACAAAGGAGAACTAGAGAACTTTCCACAATTGACAGCTCAGGGGACTCACCCTCCTCTGACCTAGACACCCCGGGTACAACAGCACCATGTGCTACCCAGGAAGACAGGGAGACGAAAAGTCAAACACAGACACCTTTTTTAGGAGCGGTAGGAGGAAAAGGGGCCATACCAGGAGAGGGGGTGGTAGGCCGCAGGGGCAGACCACCAAGGAGGCCCATTCAGTAATTTTCAATCTCAGCAAGCATAGTTTGAATTCGGGCGAGTTCTCTTTACTGTCACGGGGTCTATCCTATATACCGGTCACAAAGAGTGATCCCTTTGAATTAGAAGTCGATTTATACAAATTTCAGCGCAAGTTGAAACTACGGGACCATTTTAAGAATAGCCCCAGTGACAATACAGTGGAGAGATTTCACCCGATGAGCTCCTTTGATCCACCTAATACGGCTACTTCAATTAAGACATATATAGGGATCCTACAAAGAGAAAACAGCGCTATCTTTAAAGGCAAGAATACATTTTATTCTAACCTAACCCGCAGTGAAAGAGACGGTATCAAATCCCTGCGGGATGATACTGAACTTATTATACGCCCGGCCGATAAAGGTGGCTCTGTGGTTCTCCTGGATCGTTCCTATTATCGAAACGAGATTTTGCAACAATTGTCGGACCATACAGTTTATGAGAAACTGTCACGTGATCCGGGGGATAGATTTAAAGCTAAGTTGGATTCGTTGCTACTTATGGCAATGACAGCTGGGTGGATTAGCGAGAACTGTTTTGAATACTTGGTTTGTAAGTTTCTGAAATGCCCCATCATCTACACCCTACCCAAAATCCATAAGGATCCAATTTTTCCGCCGGGTCGACCCATCATTTCTGCCAGGGAGTCCCTATTCTCTAATGTAGCATGCTATCTAGATAGCTTTTTGCAACCACTCTGCACTGGGATGACCTCCTTTATTGCTGACACACCCTCATTCTTGGAGACATTGAAACGAATTGGCACTTTACCTCCAGACACTATCTTTGTGACGATCGATGTGTGCAGTTTATACAATATTATTCCAACGAATGAGGGGGTGTCAGCCTGCAGGAGAGCATTAATGATGGGACACAATGGCGACCCACCAGTTGATTTTCTATGTGAACTTTTGGAAATGGTATTGACCAGTAACTATTTTCGCTTTGAACAAACGTTTTATTTACAAAAAATGGGTACAGCCATGGGCTCTAATGTGGCCCCCTCCTATGCCAATCTTTTTATGGACGCTTTTGAGAACAAATATATCTATCCAGTATATGCAGAAAAACTACTATTGTATCGGAGATTTATTGACGATATTTTCATGATATGGCGAGGGGACCACATTAGTGCCCAACAAATGGTGATGGAGCTGAACGGGCTACCCACCCCAGTTAAATTTACTATGAATTGCCACAATGACATGATTGACTTTCTAGATGTGAGAGTCTTTCGAACTGAGACAGGAGTAGGGACTACAATGTTTCGTAAACCGACTGATAGAAACACGGTTTTGCATGCACACAGTTTCCATCCTCCAGCCACCCTGAAATCTATCCCATACTCCCAATTTCTAAGGGTATTTAGGGTTAACTC
Source organism: Xenopus borealis (assembly GCA_024363595.1). Classification (NCBI taxonomy): domain Eukaryota; kingdom Metazoa; phylum Chordata; class Amphibia; order Anura; family Pipidae; genus Xenopus; species Xenopus borealis. The sequence goes on along the minus strand of CM044435.1, from coordinate 70,456,312 downwards.
TGAAGGGACTACAGCTATGAGGCAAGCAATAGAGATGCGGGACAGATTCCTCACTAGAGGATATACTTGGGATTTTCTCAATGGAGAATTGGAGCGGGCTCAACAAATGTGCTTATGTAGCCAAGGTGCAAAGCCGATGGAGCGGAGTAACAAGAACAGGATGACATTTGTCACCAGATACACGACTGTGAGCAAACAGATAAATTCAGCAATTAAAAAGCACTGGCCAATTGTACAGCTTGATTCCTCTTTGCCATTTACTCAAATGCCGCCACCTATGTGTGCCTACCGCCGGGGACAGTCACTGAAGGATTTATTGGTCAGGACGGACCTACAAAATGTCAAGGACAAAACGTGGCTAAAGGCTGGAAAACCGGGATGCTTTCGCTGTGGAGGTTGTAAAACCTGTGGTTGCTTACTAACAGGTGACACGTTTCCTCATCCCCACAATGGTAAGAGGTTCCAGATACGCCACCGATTAACGTGCACTTCTGAATATGAGGTTTACTGTATTATATGTCCATGTGGACTCTTTTATGTGGGCAAATGTGTAACCACTTTTCGCCTGAGGATGAATAATCACAGGTCTGCCATTCGCTCAGCCTTAAGTACTGGCAAGACAGATATCCCTCTAGCACGCCACTTTTTGAGTAAGAAGCATGCCCTGCCCACGCTGAGGGCCATCTTGATTGACTGTGTTCCCCCTCCTAGGAGAGGTGGTGACAGGGGCAAGCTACTACTGCAGAAGGAAGCCAGGTGGATGAAAATCTTGGACACGATCTCACCCAAAGGGCTAAATGAGATGTATCTCTTGCATGTTTTCTCTAAAGGGACTTATGATATGCAAATAAGACTATACTTTACCTATTGACTTACACATATGATTAAGGCTTTGAACTGTTGATGCGGACAAACAGGAAGTCGTTAGGGCTCTTCCTATTGATTCCCATCCCATATGAAGTGAGATGGGCAATTAGGCCATTTATATATGGATGGTTTTTCCTCCTCCCCCAAAACTTTTGAGATACATATTTGATTCTTTAACTATATGATATATACTAGAAAACTATTGATTCCCCTACTAAGCCTCCGGAGAGTTAACACTTGTTTCTGTTGTTTTTAAAGAAGGGGCAGCACAAGATGTTGTCCGGCCCAAAAATTTTTTTTAACTTTTTGCTTCTATTAAGATAGTGAAAACTGATGTTGTTTTTAAATACACAATGGTTATATATAACAGTACATTCATGGGTTTTAGGATTTTTTTGATATTGATGTATATTGAATCACACAACAGCACTTTTTGGTATCTACCCTGTGGTAACACTAGAATTTAATTGGGGCAATATCTAGTTGTTTTTATAACATTATATTGTATTGATGTATATTGATGTATATTGAATCACACAACAGCACTTTTGGTACTTACCCTGTGGTAACACTAGAATTTTATTGGGGTAATATCTAGTTGTTTTTATAACACTGTATCAGTATATTTTGTTACACTAATATGAATACTTTTAACACTGTGCTCAAATAGAAACAGTCACTGTTGAAAGCAATATGCACAAACCATAAATTGAAGCACTAAGGGGTTAATAATTACACACTAGAGATACAACAATTGGGTGGTGAATAGTGATTGGTTGAATGGTGTATATAGGTGTGCGGTCACTCTGTAACACTATCCTGATGACGACCCCCTGTGGGTTGAAACGCGTTGATGCGAGCATGAAATAAAGAATTACTTTTTAAGTAACCTCTATGGTATGAGCTGTGAGTGCTTTCATCGTTCTGGATATATAATGAAACAAAACCATATTTTAAGTCCTGTGAATTCCTTGCTTTACATCATATTCTATATGATTTTCCTGCAGTGTGCACCCAGGCTTTTTCTCCAGTAAGTGAGAGCAGCTATTTTTCCTTTATATAAGCTGATTGAAGGACTCGCACTCCATTTTTCAAGTGAATAAATATGCTATTTTATTCTTTTATGCATTTCCAACGTTTCGGCCCACATTAGGGCCTTTTTCAAGGATAATGTGCATGTGACTATGTGATTACTTTGGCGCCAAGTATGACGTGATCAGCAGTGTCAGATGTTTTTAACAATGTACAAATGCAGCATGCAGTACCTACATTTCACCACAAGGTATCATTGCTGTGCAAGCTCTTGGTGTGCTCATAATATTGTAACAAAAGTGTCCATTCAAATCAATTCTTTTTGTAGGCCTGTAAATTTATACAGACCACCAGTCCGACGCTGGATAACCCTACAGTATTGGTTAGACAGAAAGATTATAACTTATCTTTGTTTCTAGCTCAAGGAAATGCTTTCTATAGTATTTATACCAGGCATCCAAAAAATGAAGAAATGAAGCAAACATAATTGCACCTCTGATAACAAAGCATGCCTTATGCTGGCCATAGACGAAAGGATCCGATAGTATGAATCGAAGATTTGTACGATTTTCGGACCATGTGTAGAGTGTTCCGACATTTGCCTCGCCATGCCGATCGATCGTTCAATTGATCAGACAGGTTAGAAGATTTCTGTCGGCTTCCCATAATATATCTACGATTTGATGACTTTCAGTGGGAAACTGTCACCAGCTTTGTTGGACATAAATTTTCGTACGATTGCTGTAGGGGCAGAACATCGGCTGATCTGTACTTTTACTACTTTATTTGATCTGAATGGTTAGTTGTAGGTTGGGAGATGGGGACATTCAATCGTTTGTCCAATATTGCAGGTAGATCTTTGCGTCTATGGCCACCTTTAGGCTTATGAAAAGGTGTAATTTTCATTGCTGCTGTATATACACCAAGAAAAACTGACCTGTGCTTCCAGTAGTTGAATGTGTGCAAGCTGACAGATATAAAATTAGCCAATCGGTACACACACAGCAGATATTGTACATTGTGTAAACACTTAGGGGCAGATTTATAAAATTCACAAGAATGATTCGAAATTCAATTGAATTTTCAAAAAGATTTGAATTAGAATTTTCGAAAATTTTTGAAGGCCACTTCGACCATGAAAATTCGATCGAATCGTTCGATTCGAATGATTTAATCGTTCGATCGATCAAATTGTGGTAGAAACCTTTCAAATTCGACCATAATTTTTTTTTAAAATCTGCTCTATGTACATGAGCTTATACCATGCCTGTCAGCACACACACATTCTGGGAGCAGAAAGCAGTGTGTATACTGTGTATACTGTATATATTTTTATATATATATATAAAGCATAGAATGCCAGAACTGCACGTAACAGAGGGAAAGGTGCCTGGGTGCAAACTATATAGTAGTAGATCAATGCAGTAGGGGGCCTGCACTCACAGGACTTATGTTGAAAAAAAGTTTTATTTAAACAAAAACAGGACTATATATATATATATATGTAATATAATATAATTTGTCAGTTATCATTGGCATATAATATATATATATTATATATATATATTCACCTCCACAGGTCGCACTCTCCTCTCAATCCTTCAAAGATTTACGGGTGCTGCACCAAGTTGTATAAACATATTCGGTATATATATTTACATTGACGTTTCGGTTCTGGTCTCAAACCTTTTTCAAAATGTTCACCTCTATAAAGCTACAACAATACAAAATTTAAAAGGTTACAAGCTCCACCTCCACCACGTCAAGCCCACATCATTCCCCCGTGTCCCAAGCCAGCTGCCTTAGCAACCATGATACTCGGGAAATGGGGAAGAGATGTGGCAAGCATGAAACCCTGTAACATTTGTGTAATAGTTAAAGTCAAAAGAAACAAAATATCAATATACATTGTTGCCAGATAACACTGGTTACAAATTTTCTCCACCATTAACTATCGTACATCCAGGACTTAAGTTGGACTTAAACCCAGGTGGGATAAATTTCTGGCCCTAACTACAGTTGTGCTTTAGATGACTCTTAAATTTGTTGTGCCCTCTTTGGGTGACTATGAGGAGATTTATACCATCTTAATAAAGTAAAGTTGCGAGTGCCCAACCTATCAACTATTTAAAAACACAATGATGGCGATGTGTCGGACTGGGATGTAATTGCTTGCATGTGAGAAACACATATATAGGCATATTTATGTGGATATAAGGGGAATCACTATATATATTTCTTCACACTATGTACTGTGGTGATGATATGTAATCTTTTCTTCTTTCTTTATCTTCTATTCATTTATATATTTTTTATTTTCTAGTTGTTGATTTTTTCTTATCACTTAATTTATATATACATGCACTAAATCTATGAGCAATGGATAGACTCAGAGTTGGGTATAGATAACACTTCTGAATAACTTTCTTAGAAATTATACTATTCACACTGAGGAATGTCTACACATTTGGCAATCTAGGGGTTATTTTACACAGATTTGACACTTTAAGATTTGGGTCCCCATGCATGCATCTATATAGACAACCAGCTACCAATTACTTTAACAATTACTTTAATATGACCGTACATTAACACTCTAGGAGCCAGACATAGAAAGGGACATGTGTCCATTCAGTCTATAGTATATAAAAGGGGTTTGGAGCAAGTTTTCAGCATGGCTGTAAGTGGGGTATATCATTCCCGTTAATACATACGAATCAAGTGAGTGTTGAAGGAATTAACACACTATGTGATATATGATCATTTAATATTTTTTAAAACAAGTGGATTAACTCAGTTCTAGCTATTCATCAAGTCTCAAGTTTGTGGGTATTGCAACACTATATAAGATGGATGGATACGTAGTTACAATAGTATCCAATTATAACATTATGTTTATACAAAGTTGCAATACCTTTTGGTTTTAACAGTATTATGTCTGTAAGTAGAATGTTTTATGTCCAATGTATAACATATTGCTATACTAGCAAGGGGTGTGTTTTTAATTTATTTAAATTACGGTGACGTTTTTAGTATGTCAGCATTAAGTGTTTTCCCTCCATAAACTTGTATTTAAGGCAATGTCACGTTATATCTAACACTTTGAGAAAGGCCTCCGTTGGGGCCGAAACGTCAGTCTTTTCGTGTACTAATAAAAGGATTTTATTTTACCTTTAAGACCTGTGAGTGCGGTTCTCTCTGCTTCGATATATATATATAGATTTTTTTTTGCTTTGGGAGAAGGAGGGGAGGAGACAGGTCCCAGATGTTGTTGCAGCGGGAAACATACTGGATTAGGCAATTAGAAACAATGTCCCCAAAGGGCCTGAATGAACAATGTTTCTTTAATTGTTTTTTAAATACTAGATAACATTGTTATTAAATTTAAGACAACAGTATCGATGTTTGACAATTGCTAGACATCATGGCCCACCTGCAACCTTGTATCCGTGGCGTGGTGAGATCTCAACACTGAATGATTAACCCTATGATATAATGAACTTATAATAAGGATTAATTTTTAGTATATTTAATATCTGTATAAATTTTTTTGGGTTGTTTTGAGGTATTTGGGTGGGAGTGGGTGTGGTTTGGGTGATATCACAGAAGGAGGGATTTAAGGAAGTTTTTAAGTGTGAAATAGGAATTCCTGTTTTTAATCGAAACGTCGATACATTTTTCAAGGAATAAAGTTCAGAATTTTTTTTAAAATCCCAGGATTGCGCTGATTTAAATCTATCTTTATCAATTTTTCCTCACAGCGGCACCCGGGTATTAAATATCAATATTTTCTACGGTGTGCGGATCTTTTATAATGCCAGTGAAGAAGATGATCCAACTGCACTTAGCCTTAGATAACTGACAAATTATATAGGTACAAATAAGTATGCAATCTCCTGAGACGATAGGTGACAACTTAGTGTAAGACCAAACAAGTAAACGGAGATCTTGATTACATAAAATGAAGTCACACATTTAGCATGGCAGATATGTAGGTAAATGTAGACTGTGCACAAACACCAAAATACGGTGTAAAAAATGCAGAGGATTGACCACCAGAGGGCTTCCTTGCATTAATAATTACTGTATACTTTAAAGCAGATTTTTTTTCTTTGTTCTAAGGCCTTGTGTTTTCTTTATAAAAGTACTGTATCACCAAATACTGCCATTTACAGGGATCAAGCACTCCTTCCAGTATAACTATGTCTGCATAGTTTCAAACAGAACATGCACAAGCCAAAAATAAACTATATACAGACTATAAACTATATGCAGAGACACTACAATGGTAAAGTAGAAAGCATGAAAGCAAAAGAGTAGTCTGTAACTGCTTTATATTAAATATGACTAAGAACTATGTTGTTCTTTAATTGAAAGCAAAGGCAATATGTATTTTCAGTATAAATTCTGTTTCCTTAGCTTATGCTAAAAAAAGGGGTATATAGATGTATATATACAGAAGGCAAGAAAAAAGTGGAAGTTATAAAATGTTTCACCATTGTGATATCATGACACCAGTGTAATCAGAGAAAATTATTGTGATATTATTATATACTTGCGCCAATAAAAAGTAAATAGCACATATTCAATTTATAGTGTACATACCATGAATTGATTGAAATTCATTAATTGTGTATCTTGATTTCTCGATTAAATAAATTCATAAAGTGTATATTCACCTTGATTTCTCAATTAAATAAATAGAAGGTGTAATTGAGAAATCAAGGTGAATATACACTTTATGAATTTATTTATTTAATTGAGAAATCAAGATACACAATTAATGAATTTCAATCAATTCATGGTATGTACACTATAAATTAAATATGTGCTGTTTACTTTTAATTGGCACATGTTTATAATAATATCACAATAATTTTCTCTGATTATACTGGTGTCATGATATCACAATGGTGAAACATTTTATAACTTACCCTTTTTTCGTGCCTTCTGTATATGTATTTAATTAATAGAATTTGTCTGCGCATTCTTTGTACCAATTAATTAATTATTTGAGGCGTGTTAGGAGGTGCGGTTAAAAAGATATGTATTTAGATGTATACTGCCCCTTTAATATAAAAATACATTCTTAAACTGTCATATTTGGACTTCATATGCTAGCAAATAGTTAATAAAATACTATAGTATACTATAGAATCTGCTTATAACTAAGGTGCACAAATCCATATTGGTAACAAAAATCTTTTTGGCTTTATTAAATGTTTAAATATTTAAGTAGACTTAAGCTATAGAGATCCAGAAAAACCCACATCCCAAGCACCCCTAATAATATACTTGTATTTTAAATATGTTTAAATATGTAATTATAAAATGGAACAAAGAATGTGATCAAAAGTTCAATTTGTCAGGTTGGGGAAGGACTGTGTGTTTGTCTGACACTCCACGGATCATTGGCCCAGTTTTACTTTCTTATTTGGGTAGAAGTGGCTTATTCTGTGCACTTTACCCTAATGTTAAGGGGTGTGCAAACATTGCTGTCATACCATTTGTTTTACATTACCTCTTCAGTAAAAGTTGTGACCATAATCACTGGAATGCAATATTAGCTTAGCAATACAAAAGGAAGTAACTCTTTCATTGCTGCCATCACCATGGGGCCTTTTATTGGTGCCATGTATACAGACAGCATAGGCTGGAAATAGAATCTACCACACCAGCACTAGGTTAGATCTGGTCTTATGCTGCAGTCAATGTCGGGGTTCATGGGCCCTACCCATATTCAATTTTGAAATCTGACTTAGTGTTGATATTTTTCCAATTTACCAGCTGCCCCTGGTCATGTGACTTGTGCCAGCACTTTAGGAGGGAACTGCTTTCTGGCAGGCTGTTGTTTTTCCTTCTCAATGTAACTGAATGGAACGCAGTGGGACATGGGTTTTTACTATTCTTAGATCTACCAGGCAGCTGTTATCTTGTTTAGGGAACTGCTATCTGGTTACTTTCTCATTGTTCTGGTGTTAGGTTGCTGGTGGGGGGGAGTAAGGGAGGGGGTGATATCACTCCAACTTGTGGTACAGCAGTAAAGAGTGATTGAAGTTTATCACAGCACAAGTCACATGACTTGGAAATTGACAATATGTCTAGCTCCATGTCAGATGTATTTAGCAGTAAAGATTTGCATCTCCAAAGATGCCCCAGTAGCTCTCCATCTTCTTTTCTGCTGAGTCACTGCACATGCTCTGTGCTGCTGTCACTTACTGAGCTTAGGAACCCACTCACAATATACAGTACACATAGAATAGAAATGTCTCAGTATAAGGCTGATAGGTAATTAATACAGATCATTACTACATGGCACAGAAACCAGCACAATTGGCATCAGAATGTAATAATCAGCCCTGTAGCATCAGCTTATATTACAGACCAACCTCATTTTCTACTTGATAATTTGCGACAACCCCTAAGCTTAGCTTCTCAACAGCTGCTCAGAGCCCACTGAGCATGTGAGTGTCACAGACACTTCCAAGATAGTGGACCCCTGTGACAAGTTTAAAGGTCAGTATCACGACAGCAGAAGCTGGTGCAATAAGTTCAGCATATAAAATATGGTGTTTTTAAGCCATATTCATTTTTAGTGTTTAGTTCTCCTTTAAAACGGACAGAGCTCATGTGAGGTGATCCCTTACACAGTTACCTTTCCATAGTCCTTTTGTAACATTGTAATATTATATAGGGTATAAGGTACCCCCTATTGTAAAATATAAGGATATTATAAGTGTTTTTATAAAGGTCATGAAAGGTAACTTCTAATATCCTCATATTTTCCAACAAGGGGTACTGTATTTATTATTATAATTACACAGGTTTTAATGAATCATGTGACCAAAATTACATCACCACTTACCGTTTATAACTGATGAGATCACTAGTCACCGATAAGGATATAATTTACAAGATATTCATGGCTTTTGTGTATTTATATATATATATATTTATATTTATGTATTTATTTATTTGTGTGTGTGTGTGCTGATACATAAAATAATTTTTTTATTTTCTGTGTTCTGACAACCAAGGTTTTCAGCCATGAGTGAATTCAACAACCACGTACAATACTTATTTCCTTGCAAAAGAAGTTTTGAAATGACTTTGCGATATATTGTGCATTTGGGTGCTCAGCATGAATATTTATGATTTCTCTAGGGATCCATTTGTTTACAACCTAATGGGGCATCACAGAAATGTTATTACATAATTGTTCGTACATGTGAAAACAATCTGCTAATTAGAGAGATACGCATCTGCATTGCTTGATGAAGAATATTTCATGATTTAACTTCAGATAGCACAGTAATCAGGTAACTCCATTTCACCAAAACCTCAATTTTTTAACTGTTTGTGTGAGGCTGGAGGCAGAAAATTAATAATAATATATAGTAATATTATATAGAAATAATATTCCAACCACAATAGAGTTAGGATGTAATATGTGGTGTTTATACAAATGGCCTGCAGAGGTCACTGTGCACATGAGATATGCTGTGTATACACAGTACTGTCTATACTGTTTAAGAAGGATAGAGTTTACTGTTGTGTTACGGCTGCATGAACCTGCTAATAAAGCCCTGTTATACTCTGCTCATCCTCGGCTGTCAAAACACAACAAATTTGGTGACGAGACATCTTTTCTACCTCTGCAGCAGCCTGCAGCTTTTCTTCCAAACCCTGGTGAGCCTAACATACCTTTTACTGCTTGGATCCGTATGTTTGAAAATTACATTATTGACGCTGATGAAGGGGAGATATAGAAAGCATGCATTATTTATTCACTGCCTGTTAGCAGAGGGACAGTGTATATTCTATACATTACCATCACCTAATGAAACTTATGAAACTGCTCTTACTGCTATAAAGAACATTTTCGTGCGAAGAGTAAATGTGGTTGCTGAAAGATATAAATGCCGCCAACGTGGATAGCGTAATGGTGAATCTACAGAACAATTTGTAGCAGCTTTGAGAGAGCTGGATGTTACTTGTGAGTTTGGAAAGCTAACAAATGAAATGCTAAGCGATCAAATAGTGGGGAAAAAAACTCACATTGCATAAGAGAGAGACAGCTCCTAGAGCAGGATTTAACCCTTGCAAAGGCTATTACAGTTGCTAGCCAAATTGAAACAGCAGTGGCAGAGGCTAAAACTCTCAGTCAGGGAACTGCTGGGAATGTACAGACTGTGAATCCAGTACTGTGGCCTATTAATGCACAGTCACAGGCAAAATGCAGTGCTAAGGAAAGGGATTCACTGCAAAACCATGCAGCAAATACAAATAAAAAATACTGCTTCTGTGTGGTTCAATACAACACACTGCAAATTATGCTACATGTCCTGCAAAAGTTGTACAGTGCCGCAAATGCTCAAAGTCAGGTCACTATGATACAGACTGCTGTAGTTCTGCTAAAGATGTTCATGAAGTCACTACTACAAATGTTACAGTATTTAGCGTGGATAAAGCTGGTACATTTATTCCAGACAAGTTTATATGCACTGTCAATGTCAATACTCCTTCTGCTGACAAGAGATACTCCATTAACCTGATGCTTTATACAGGTTCAGCTGTTTTTATACTACCAAAGGATATTTTCTTGAAACACTTTGCAAATAATTTGCAGGTACTTCTTCCACCTGCCCTGAGACTGGTTAGTTACTTAAAGGAAAACTATATCCCCAACATGAATACTTGAGCAACAGGTAGTTTATATCATAGTTAGTGGCATATTAAGTAATCTTATCAAACTGGAATATATATTTAAGTAAATATTGCCCTTTTACATCTCTTGCCTTGAACCCCCGTTTCGTGATGGTCTGTGTGCTGCCTCAGAGATCACCTGGCCAGAAATATTTCAACTCTAACTGTAACAGGAAGAAGCGTGGAAGCAAAAGACACAACTCTGTCTGTTAATTGGCTCATGTGACCTGACTTTATAGTTTGCTTGGTATGTTTGTGTGCACTGTTGAATCCTACGATCCCAGGAGGCTGTCCTTATTTTTTAAAATGGCAATTTTCTATTTATGATTACCCAGTGGCACATACTACTAAAAAAAGTATAATATTATGAAAATGGTTTATTTATATGAAGCAGGGTTTTACATACGAGTTGTATTATGCAGTATGTTTTTATAGAGACCTACATTGTCTGGGGGGGTATAGTTTTCCGTTAAAGGATCCAATCCCTGTGCTTGGTTGATAGCCATTGACTGTACAATTTGAATCAAATACTGCAAAATGTGATTCTTACATTGTGAATAAGCAGGGCGTTAGTGCGAACTCGATATTGTGATCTCTGCACTAGAATAGCCAAATTTCCATTTTAAAAAACGGAAATTTGGCTCTGAAAGTTGCTGGCGGTGGATTTTTGCCTAGCCTCATGGCCGGAGCGGCCCTGTGAATAAGGTTACTGTTCTTTGCTGCATTAAACCTACAATTAGTGGATGGTCTCATTACTACAGCACCAGAGCCTGCCACACAGCCTATGTCTAAAATTTTACCACAAAGAAACACTTTATTGGGCTGTGCAAAGAACTTTGTGCACAAAGTTAAGTTGAGACTAGATGTAAAACCAGTACACCAGAAATTGAGTTTGGCGGAATTAAGAAACCAGGAATACTGAAACAAGGACAATCTAAATTTACTACACCACTTAAAGTGAGGCGCCAGCTACAACCATACACATATGAACTGTCTCATGGACGCATATGGAATGCAAGTTGTCTTGCTCCTGCTAGATATGACTTTGGAGACGTTCCATTTGATGAAGGACATTTTCCTACTCCTGATGTCAACTGCAATAGGCCTGAAGAAAGTGAACCTTTAAGGCATACTGAGAGAATCAGAAAACTACCTGCATGGACCAAGGACTATGTGATTTGAAGAATGTATATTATTGCTTTAAGATGAGTACTGTGTCATTGTTGTAGTTTACTACATTAGCCCAAATGCTTTCCTACTATAGGGGGAATATGTGGCTTTACACAAATGGCCTGCAGAGGTCACTGTGCACATGAGTTATGCTGTGTATACACAGTATAATAAAGCGGTTATACTCTGCTCATCCTCTGCTATCAAAACACAACATAGTCAAAGTCAGTTCTGGGGTACTACATCTGCTATGTGAGATGTGAGACCTATTGTCTTTTAACTTTTAACAAACATTTTTGTTTTTGCCCGTGCTAAATTTTAAACATTCTGTGTAGATGCTTTAAATGTATCCCTGAGCGCAGGTTATCCTTTATTTATTTTACTGAAATGCATTCACGATCACCATGTTAATAACATGTTTCTTCTTCTTCTATTCAATTATTTCTGTCCAATGCAATTTGTTAATGGAATTTTCAAATCTCAATTACAGAGACATGGCATTCATTTGGTTCATTATTTCTGGGTCAATCCACAGGAGAGCTAACCTATTAAACATCTAATCCACCATGAAGTCCCTAATTAACAGTACTTTAAATAGAAGGTGGCCTTCGTACAGTAATAATAAATCTGGGGCTTTTCCTTTGTATATGTGAGGCTTTAATTTCCTTTTATGCAGTTAATCTCAAGTGCTTTCAAAACAGGCACCATGCAAATTGGGAAGTAATAACTGAAATCAAAAGGATTGAAATCTGACGATGTATTATTTGCTTATATTTTTCTGAATTGGAAATACTGTATTTCTTTTATATGATCATAAAATAAACATTTTGGCAGGAAAAATAAAATGTTCCCCCAAAGTGAACAATACATTAGTTCAGTGCAGTCCCACTTCTATAAAGGAACATTTTTCTGGCCTATATGGTGCACCACTCCCTGTTTTAAAACCACACCCATGTTATCACAAGAAATGTTAAGACCATACCCACATTAATGGTGATAGCACACCAAAAAATTAAATGGTTGGTGCTCACTGCAGGGAAATCATCCATCACTCATATGTGAAAAATACCCTTAAATCCATATGCTTCAAGATGTAAAATATGTGCATGAATGAAATGTTTTAAATGTGATGGATGGGAGACCCAGAAGGAAAATCAGAAGGGACTCTTTTCATAATTCATTCATCGTTATCAGCCTTAAAACTACAGGCATTTCGTTTGGCATCCGTGGTAGCAAAGCTTTGGAGGAAAGGATAACAAGGCAAATACATATTACTTTGCAAATCACAATACAATTATGTTGTGCCATTATGGTTTATGCATAATAGATCTTGCCAGACGAATTGCCTTCTATGAGTAGGTGAGCATAAATTTAGACTCTGGGATGATAGTGGATGTGATTTTGCTAAAGCATTTGGTACAGAACCGCGCAGTACCACATAGGAGGGTACTAATTAAATTAAATTGGAAAGAGGGGTTAGTAAATGGAACATTTTCTAATTGGGCCAGTATTGTTAGTGGACTACTGCTGGGGTCTGCTCTTGGACCTTTGCTTTTTAACTTGTTTATTAATGTCCTTGAGACATTTTAAGCGATGTTTCTGTTTTCCTGGAAAAATCCCAGCCCACACATCACTAATACCCAAAGATGAGCCGCACTCGTACGACTTAAAAAATAATAAATAATTGTTTATTGAAGGTTAATGACTAACGTTTCTGCTTACCCTAAGTCCTTTCTCAAAGTACAAAGTATTTGTGCTTTAAATCTATGTACTGGTGGGAAAGGACAGCAATAGTAATGAGGACCTATAGTCATCAACAGGTTATTTAGTCAGCACTTACACCTTCAAATTTTCTTCAATTTGGTGCAAGTCCTACAGTTCCCACCTCAAAATTGTTTGCTTAAGATCTCTCATTGAAAGCACCATCAGCAAATTTCTTTAAAACGCTTTTATTAGAACATGGGCTCTGAACCAAACTCTCAGCAACGTTGCAGACCGCCATCTGTCTTTTATCAAGTTTGATAAAAGGCTGATGACGGTTTGAAACATTGTCGAGTGTTTAGGTCAGTGCCCATGCTCTAATAAAGGTGTTTTAAAGAAATTTGCTAATGGTGACAATAGAGATGTATAGTCCTCGTCAATACACAGCCACTACCATTTACATATATAACAATAACTACTTACAACGTATATTCCCCGTAATAAAGATTTAAATGTCTGTTGGTCTTAATGAAGTCGTTTGCACATGGATAGGAAACTGGCTACAGGATCGTGTACAAGGGTGGTTGTTAATGGTACATTCTCTACTTGGAGTAAGGTTCTTAGTGGGGTCCCTCAGGGCTCGGTATTGGGTCCACATTTATTTAACTTGTTCATTAATGACTTAGGGGAGGGTGTTGTAAATAATGTATCAGTGTTTGCAGATGACACAAAACTATCCATCCCAATTAATTCTATCCAGGACGTGGCATCCTTGCAACAGGATCTTGACAAATTGGCAATCTGGGCAGCTAAGTGGCAAATGAGATTCAATAATGATAAATGTAAAGTCATGTACCTGGGATGTAAAAGTATTCAAGCCACGTATACCCTTAATGGGACTGCACTAGGCAAATCCATTATGGAAAAGTCCTTGTAGATGATAAACTTGGCTGTAGCAGGCAATGTCAGTCATCAGCATCAAGAGCAAATAAGGTCTTGAGCTGTATTAAAAGGGGCATAGAGTCACAGGAGGAGGGGGTCATTCTTCCACTTTATAGAGCACTTGTAAGGCCACATCTAGAATATGCCATACAGTTTTGGTCTCCCTCAATCAAACAGGACATTATTGTATTAGAGAGGGCAACTAAGCTGGTAAAAGGAATGGAAAATCTTAGCTATGAGGAAAGACTGGCCAAATTTGGGATGTTCACACTGGAGAAGAGGCGATTAAAGGGATACTGACACTAAAAAATTTATTTTAACATATGAATGTACATTACATGTTACCTATAGGTCATGGTGATCATTTCTTCCTGAGAGCTTTGTTTTAGTATATAATTGTTGAATTTCCTAAGCCTGACTCTCTGACTTTGCCAACCTAACAGTCCCATCTCAGTCTGTTAGTTACAGTTTCTAATGATAACAGATGCCTGTTGCACAAATATGGCAGCCCCCTCATATCGGAACATGGGGGATCAGACAGGTAATGTAAAAGCATCATGCAAATACTTTATGGCAAAGTTAGAAGTAGGTTTCAAAGCCAATATTATAATAGATGTAAAAAAGAGTTTAATTTAGAGTGTCAGAATCTCTTTAAGGGGTGATATGATAACTATGTATAAATATATAAGGGGATCATATAATAATCTCTCTAATGCTTTATTCACCAGTAGGTCTTTCCAGCTGACACAAGGTCATCCATTCCATTTAGAAGAAAAGAGGTTCCGCCTAAATATTTGGAAGGGGTTTTTTTACAGTGAGAGCTGTGAAGATGTGTAATTCTCTCCCTGAATCGGTTGTACAGGCTGATACATTAGATAGCTTTAAGAAGGGGTTGGATGGCTTTTTGGCAAGTGAGGGAATACATGGAAGATAGCTCATTATACAAGTTGATCCAGGGACTAGTCTGATTGCCAATTTGGAGTCAGGAAGGAACTTTTTTCCCCTCTGAGGCAAATTGGAGTGGCTTCAGATGGGGTTTTTTGCCTTCCTCTGGATCAACTAGCAGTTAGGCTAAGGTTGAACTTGATGGACGTGTGTCTTTTTTCAGCCTAACTTACTATGTTACTATGTAGTTCATATACTGAAATACCACTTTAAACCATTAATAATTATAATACACTTGATAAACAGAAGGTTAAAAACAAACCAAAATGTAACACATTCAATTCACTAAAATGTTTTACATTGTAAGTGCTACTGTGTCTTTATTTGATGAAATCCTTAGAACTTATCGCAAGATATATGTCTCCATGTTAATATATGAGCTACTACTATTTGCAGTCTATTCTGTCCACTCCAGTTCATGCTTCCCCTAATAATAAGGCTGCTTCCTAATCACTCTCTCTCAAAGGCTGTACTCATTTTGAACATCTTTACCCATATATCTACCCCTGTGCTGCTGACATGGTGGCTAAGATATGTTAACTCTTTAGCACTAAAGTAGCACCACCTTAACATATGTGTGTACCCTAAATATAAATTGATTTGAATCCACTCACAGTGGAAGTGTAACACCTACTTTAAATTTCTTTGTGAGAAATTATA
Organism: Xenopus borealis; assembly: GCA_024363595.1. Classification (NCBI taxonomy): domain Eukaryota; kingdom Metazoa; phylum Chordata; class Amphibia; order Anura; family Pipidae; genus Xenopus; species Xenopus borealis. The sequence continues at coordinate 70,440,289 of CM044435.1, read as the reverse complement.
TACCATATGATACTGGGCCAATCAAGTGTATGTAAAGAGATGAAACATTTTCTGAAAAATAAAAATACATAAACCCATATTGAGCCACAGCAAAACTTTGAAAAAAACAAAAATGTGAAAAAACTCCACCCTCCAGGAGTATATAAACTGTTCCATATTGTAAAATCTCTCACCACAGAGCAAGTAAATAAAGTGTATGTAATATGGAACGTGTT
>CM044435.1:70381049-70427061 GCA_024363595.1 Xenopus borealis | reverse complement strand
GGTGATGATCCGGAGCTCAGAGCTTTGCTTCCTACTCCATGAGCAGTTAGCCACGCCCCCCTTGTTTGGAGTATTTATTTGGATTTGTCAGCATGTGTGACTTCCAAAAATGTATGTGGATTTTGACCACTGTGTTGTTGTCATTGCTTTGATTGGATGTTATTGCATTCTGCATTGCTCTTGTTTTTCTATATATAAAATGTGCGTGCAAACACATTTGAGACCCCCTGCAGACCACTGTTTTGGAATTATGTGCACATATGATATGAAACTGTTTGGATTTGTCAGCATGTATGACTTCAAAAAATATATGTATTTCTGAAGCAGATGACATGGCAGAATTTTTGGTACTCACTTGTTTGATTTCTATCAGCTCTCTATCTAAAGAATTTTGGAATGGTTAAGGTATAGATTCACAACCGTTATCAAAACCTTCCATCAAATAGACTGAATTTTTACATTGTCAAGTCTCTTCTTCAAATCTGTTGAAATCTATTAAAGGAAAACTATACCCCCCGAACAATGTAGGTCTCTATAAACAGATATTGCATAAAACAACTCATATGTAAAACCCTGCTTCATGTAAATAAACCATTTTCATAATAATATACTTTTTTAGTAGCATGTGCCAGTGGGTAATCATAAATAGAAAATAGCCATTTTAAAAAATAAGGACAGCCTCCTGGGATCCTAGGATCCAACGGTGCACACAAACATACCAAACAAACTATAAAGTTAGGTCACACGAGCCAATTAACAGACAGAGTTCTGTCTTTTGCTTCAACACTTCTTCCCTTTACAGTTAGAGTTGAAATATTTCTGGTCTGGTGATCTCTGAGGCAGCACACAGACCATCATGAAATGGTGGTTCAAGGCAAGAGATGTAAAGGGGCAATATTTACTTAAATATATATACCAGGGAGGTAAGATTCTTTAATATGTCACTTGATTTGATATAAACTATCTGTTGCTCAAAAATTCATTTTCAGGGTATAGTTTTCCTTTAATTATTTCAATTTCTAGCATAGAGTTGGTGGGTCCAACATTTTAAGCTTGTCCACCTAGGCTATGGGAAAAAAATTAAATTCCTCTAATAGCCCTATAGCATATTGTCCTATATGTGATAAGACTAATGTGTCGCTTTTCCATTATTTATGGTCCTGTCCAAAGATTGAGCCATTTTGGAGGGAAATTGCTAGTTTTTTTTAATTATAAGCTGAAGATAAAAATTAGATTGTCTCTGTGCTTTGTGCTTTGCTTTATTGCATATAGATAATATAATGCTTTCTTGAGTTCCTAAGACAAATTTTATCTCCTATGCGAATAAATTATTGACTTTTTTTTCTAGCTGCTTCTAGGAAAGCTTTATTTAATTCCTGGTTACAAAAAGAGCCCAATCTCGTTATCGGACACAATTTCTTATATGAATATATGAACCAGATTAGCTGGCAGGAAGCTCTATTAATTAAAACCCAAAGGGAATAAGTCCAAAGTTTCCTTCAAGCTAATTTGGTCTCCTTATTTTTAAGTCGGTAATTCTAATATTGGTGATCAAATAATGCGGTTTCTTCAATTGTAAGATGTTTTTCTGGCTTCCAGTTAATGAATGGACATTTTTCGTTCTTTCTTTCTGTTATTACATGTAACTGGCTAAGTTAATTTTAGTTAGTTCTTGTTTGTTTCTTGAATGGTATACGGTTTTGTTAATATCATGCAATTGTATCGAATGCCACACTTTTTCTTTATCTGCATAATTTTTGCTGCTAATAGGATTTCACCTGTTTAATATGAAAATCAAATAAAATATTTTCAAAAATAAATAGATTTTAGGGATTTGTGCATGCCACAAATGCTGGTAATCATATACATATTGGGCATCAAAGTGTTCAGAACACCCCATGCACTCATATGTCCCACTAACACATGGGATACATTTAGGATGTTTTACAACTGAATCAAAAGGATGTGGAAGATAAGAGCATATTTTCAGAAATTCCCTAACATTAGATTTAGGAAAGCTTTGTGGATTTGTAAATAACTTTCTATTCCAACTACCAACTTAGCATGTTCCCTTTCTAAATACATATGGTTTCAAAAACTACTGCTAGTGGCATGTTTTGCTTTGTAAACTCAAGTGATTTTGGAATGGCACATTTGATAATATTATGCAAACTGCTATGAGTTTTCATTTTGGCACGGACGTGTTTGCGAGGCATTGTAGTTGAATATAATAAAAAAATGTTTTCAATTCTGTTATGACAAATAAGACTATTTAAAAAAATATTTTATTTAGATATTTAGGGATATCTTGCTACAGAAGTAGAATTATTTTAACATTGAGGGAGTTTGGCAAACAGAGCTTTTCTAGAAACAAACAATCTACAGTTTTCCTTGGTAAGAATTTCTCTGACAGGAAATGCTCCAAAACAGAGCATGACAAATGCTGATAAAAATGGCTTTCAATGAAATTTGAAAATAGTCTGGCATTTAAAGGGTTAAACAAAGATCAAAACAGAGAATGTGTCAATGTTGTGTATGACTGCAAACAGAAATTGGTTAATATGTTATCTATATTATGTGTTGCTTAGAAACTGGAATTATGGGACTTTCGTTGCATCAGATGTTGCTTAGCAATCAAACTCAAGGACAACTTAGCATATAGAAAATCATACATACAGCAGTACTTGTGGACTTTACATCACTTATTTACACTTTCAGCTTACTGATCTGTCAGTTATGGACCAGTAATAGCCCATACTGTATATAACATGTGGTTTGTAGATTCAATAAAATGTATAATGGGTAGGGGATAAAGCACATTTAAAAAATAAATGGTAGCAAATGGTGCTTACAATAAATGGTTTTCTGTTGCATTCACACTATTTAATTAGGAGTCAATTGGCAGTCCTGAATGTTTTTTTACTGGGGGGAAACTTGCACAAGCACAGAGAGAACATACAAACTCCTTACAAATAGTGCCCTGACTGGCATCAAAACTGTAATGCCAGAGTTACAAGGAGCACTGATAAGCATTTACTTAGACTTTGCTAAAGCATTCGATACAGTGCCACACACAAGGTTACTGGTTAAATTAAGGAATGTTGGCCTGGAACATAGTATTTGTACTTGGATAGAGAACTGGCTAAAAGATAGACTTCAAAGAGTGGTGGAAAATGGAACATTTTCTAATTGGACCAGTATTGTTTGTGGAGTACCGCAGGGCTCTATACTGGGTCCCTTGCTTTTCAACTTGTTTATTAATGGATGTGGGCATTGAAAGTACAGTTTCTATTTTTGCAGATGATACTAAATTGTGCAGAGCTATAAGTTCCTTGCAGGATGCTGCCACTTTGCAGAGTGATTTGTCTAAGTTGGGAAACTGGGCAGCAAACTGGAAAATGAGGTTCAATGTTGTTCAATGTTAAATGCAAGGTTATGCACTTTGGCAAAAATAATATAAATGCAAATTATACACTAAATGGCAGTGTGTTTGGAGTTTCCTTAAGTGAGAAGGATCTTGGGATTTTTATAGATAACACGTTGTGTAATTCTGGGCAGTGTCATTCTGTAGCTACTAAACCAAATAAAGTTCTGTCTTGCATAAAAAAGGGCATAAACTCAAGGCATGAAAACATAATTATACCTCTTTTACACTCCAGTGCTTAGGAGGGATATAAATGAGCTGGAGAGAGTGCAGAGACGTGCAACTAAACTGGTTAGAGGGATGGAAGACAAATTATGAGGGGAGACTGTCCAGGTTGGGGTTGTTTTCTCTGGAAAAAAGGCGCTTGCGAGGGGACATGATTACACTTTACAAATACATTAGAGGACATTATAGAAAATATGCACCAGTGGCCACCCCTTCAGACTAGAAGAAAAGGACTTTCATTTGAAGCAGCGTAGGTGGTTCTTCACAGTGAGGACAGTGAGGTTGTGGAATGCACTGCCGGGTGATGTTGTGATGGCTCATTCTGTTGATGCTTTCTTTTTTCAACCCAATTTAACTATGTAACTATGCATTACACCAATTGCGGCACTACTTTTAAAGAAAAGTTTTGCTTGATTTCTAGTAATCTTTAAAGAACTGTCATGAACTAAAAACCATACAATTTTTCTCACTTTAATAAGTACAATAAAATATAAACCTGACTGCATCTTGAATGCAATTTGTGCGAATGCCTTTGTGCCTCTGTTTAGGTTGACACAGAAAACAACTTTTCAAACTGATTGCAGAGGATCATTTTCAGCAGTGCAGCTTAAGCTGGCCATAGACGCAAAGATCCGATCGTAAGATGATTCCACGATCGGATCTTTGCATCTCCCGACCTGTCACTAACCTTCAGATCAACTAAAGTAGTAAAAAGCACAGACAGCTGACGTTCTGCCCCTGACAAGGATCGTACGAAAGTTGTACGATTAAAAACCTAGTGACGGTCTCCCACTGAAAATCGTACGATCTGCAATAGACGCAAAGATATTATCGCCAGCCGACAAAAATTTTCTAACCTGGCCGATCGACCAAACGACCGATCGGCATGGCACGACAAATGTCGGAGCACTCCACACACGATCCGAAAGTCGTACGATAGTCGTACGAATCCTCGATTCGTACGACCAAGTCGTTGCGTCTATGGCCAGCTTTAGAGGAGGTGGGTAACCTTGTATTGTTCACACCTATTGTGGTGTATATACAAATGGCCTGTAGATGTCACTGTGCTTTCTATACTGCTTAAAGGTGCTACAGTTTATGTTACTGTTGTGTAATGGCTGCATGGACCTGCTAATAAAGTTATACTCTGTTCATCCTTGGCTATCAAAACACAACAACTACACACACACACACACACACACACAAACACTCCCCACTCTATTCCCCAACTGTGGAGAGGGGGGATTAAACATATTAATAGAATAGAACTACAATCTGCATAATTAATTGAGAATGGCAAGCTTCTCATAGCTCTCACTTCTCAAAGCTGTCTTTATGACATCATCTTCGGTGGGGGGGGTGTAGAGTTGAGAAGGCTATTGTTTCATTAAGTAATAGGTTTAACTCTGAAAAAACACTATTTGTTTTTATTGTTAACTCTACTGTGTAAAACTTAAGAGATAGAGATCTCATGACAGTTCTCCTTTAAAAAAAACAGTGGGGTTCATTTATCAAGACAGTTTCCTATTAGTTAGTCTAGAGCTGTAAATTCATCTAGAACTACTATATGGTAATTCTGGTTTTCCTATCTCTCTCTCATGCCAGGCCTCATATCTTTGCCTTTATCTGAGCAAAAACTGCTGCATGAGCACCTAAGAAATGCCACGAGTTAAATGTATCTGTAAACATTTACATAAAAACCTTTGAGTCAGGTGCAATCCTAGAACTTTCACGCAAGCAGATGTTAATATAGTAGCATTTGAAGACGGTATTAGAATTTTCCAAAGCACTTTTTGTGTTGACTGACCTAGTGAATGCTCCAACAAAAGTCTGAGATCTATTAGTATATTTGTAGCAGTCGTTTCCAGTATAAATACAGTGGCACAGTTAGTTTTCTCTTCGTTTTTTGAGATAGATTTATTAGTCTATGGGAAAGAGAGTGCCATTATACAGAAGACCTGTACGATTTTCTTTTTAAACTAAAACTCCTAATTTTGAATAAATATCCCATCCATCTAAAACCCGCCCACTCACCGCAAGTCACGCCCCCTTTTATGCTCGTCCCAGATGCCATGGGGCTCCAGATGGTGGCCATGCATATAGGCTCATTGCCACATTAAATAAAACTACTCAAAATAAAAATGGGATATGAATGTTCTAACAGAGATCCAAAAGGAATATTGTTATTCCTTCTAAACACAAACAAACTGCTATTTAAAGGCAAACTTTTATAACTTTATAAAGGTTTTTTAAAAGTATGGGTTTGGTTCTCCACACCATAGGCAGACAGCTACTAGACAACAAGAGCTGTAGATTTTAAGATCGTGGCTTGCCCGGGAGATTAGTTGCACGTGATTATTTATGCACAAATACAGGTGGCAAATTTCAAGAAAATGCACCTCCATCGGAAATAACTGAAATCACTGCCGTTAAACCCAACATATCTCAGTGTCACCCAAGTTTCCTCCTGAGGCAACTTCAGGCGTCTTTGGAAGAACAAAGTGACAAGTTGGTTTTACTTCCAGAGATTTCAATTATTTTTAACACAGGCGACAGTTTTTGCTTCTGCAAACAAAGTCTGACCTATGACATTGGAACATTCCATGAAGAATGCTATACAAAAAAAATCACAAAGGCAACACACACACGCAAGCACAATTCTTTATCATACTGTACATACACTTTTATTATAACAAGATACTTTATACTGAAAAAAATTATACCTGAGCTAAAGTACGGATGAGCTCTTTCCAAACATTTACAGTTTTAGTCACGAATTGTTTAGTAATAAAAATACTAAATAGAAAACAGTCAAGCAACCAATCTAAATAAAAACACTTAACAAAACAGAGTTAAAATCTGAAAAATTGCAAGGTTTATTAGGATATGTTAGCAACACAGTTTTACAGGATAAAGTCAAGGAATCCTTCAGTACTATTTACCAACATGTGTGCTCTGTTTATATAGAGAAGTTGACTAAATGATTTCCATTCCACTCCGCATATCATTACAAGAATGCTGCAGATAATCTTCCCAAGTATTTAATAAAAATTAAATTAAATAAAAATATAATTGAAGGCACAAAGAATTTAGACAGTGGTAACCTTGGTAATTCTTATTCACTATGAATGTATTCCTTACGGTGAAGTACAAAAACCCTAATGACGTTACAAGAGGTACAGTTAATTTATACATTTTATTGGACAACACAAAGTTACTTATGTCATGTTAACATTGTGAAATGACACAACGGTCATCATGTTTTTAACAGTGAACCAAACTGTCAACTCACAGTGAATTTAATAACAATAATAAAAATAAGTATATAAAATAAATGAACTGTTTCTAAACAGATTCCATAGCGAGCCTCAAAAGAAATGTCAGCATACTATGTAAATGTCAGCAGAATACTTTACATGTCAGAGACCTTTTTATTTCTGGGCCCAAAGTTTATACCTAAAAGTCTAAAGGAAGGAATGATAAAAACTTTTAGACAATTACACAGCATCACAAAGCAACAAACTAAAAGTCATGAATATGCACTTTGAATGGGGAAACTGAACTAAAATGTTGCACTTACAGATAATTTTATTAACACTAGAGAGTGTCATCTAAACAAACCAATGTCATGTTCAGCATGCCAAACACACATTTGCTCCAACATGAATAAAATGAATCAATTTTATAATCTTGGTTGGCATTTCAACACCACCAATATCCTGGCCATATATCTGGAAAACTCTATATACAACAATTGATCACTTAGATTTAAAATGTATAAAAAAGGTAATTTTGGCATCACCTTTAAGGCAATGCACAAGATAACTACTAGATAATAAAAATGCACAGTGCGGCTGATGCCAATGAGCGATTCTGTGTTACATGCGTTGGGGGTGTTGTACAACTGTAAGACATGTCCAGGTTTAAAACAGGTCATTATCTATCTTGCAGGTTAGCAATAAAAAAGCCTAACACAGAATAAGGCAGCATGCACGCATAAACAGCGAAGCAATGGGAATAATGTACAGTGTTTCTTTAAATAACTGAAACAGGCAAAGAAATAATAAATCTAACAGCATTATAGAAAACAAGATGATCCTTTTGACAACTCATACTATTAAAATATTCTGTTCAATGTCTGTACAAATAACATTCCTACAATTACAGTATACATACAATCAAAATACCTTCTTGATTTTTTGTGTGTGGCCTAGAAGCAGTTAGTTTTAAAAATTTACAAGACATGAACATAAATAAAGCTAATAAAACTGGCAAGTACAGTACTGGTCCGCTGTTCATCAAGAGTCTTAAGTCACGCCAAAAGCCATCAAGGTATAACAGGGTGAAGTCAAATGCAATCTACAACAAAAGCGAAAAGAAATATTAAGTGCTGGTTTCATATTGAGCACAAGAAATCAGTCAAAACTCTATAGCGTTACATTTTCAACAAGATTATTTTAGGAAGCATACCAAGGAGAAATCAAAATCAATAATGGCTGCATACAGTTAAAATTGAAGAAATTTTGAAATTTTACCAAGATGTTGAAGAATAAAAAAAAACTTTTATTCATATGGCATTTGACAGATTTGTAACAGCTTTAAACCATTTCTTTTGTCTGTCTCCCTCAGTGAATGACCAAGCAACTGAATTCTCCTTACCAAATATATAATAATGTATTAGAAAAGGCCACAGTCCTTGAGATTATTTTTTATGATGACATCAGTCACTGCATCGAACACAAACTGCACATTCTTGGTATCCGTAGCACATGTGAAGTGTGTGTAGATTTCTTTTGTATCCTTTCTTTTATTGAGATCTTCAAACTGACACTGAATGTATGCAGCTGCCTCTTCATATGTGTTTGAACCTGCAAAAAAAAAAAGCTCATAGATCAGAAAAATATTTGAGGTTATATAATTTTATTAATTAATTCAACAGCAAGAGTATATAGTTAGCACTCTATGATCACGTTTGTCTCCAGCATAAGCTGTAAACAAAGAAGCATGTTTAAACGCATGGTTTATCTTCCTTTACACTAGAAAAAGTTGTTGCCAGAATTTCAAAACTGCAGATTTTACTTACACTGAGCCTATTATTAATGGTTAGTACATGGTTATTTTAAGAATAACGAAAGCCGGAATGTACTACAACATCCTAAAGGTTCAGTATCTCTATAACCATATGCAAGACTTCACAGTTGTCACAGGAGCTCCTCATCTTGGATTCTGTTGAAAGTGCCTGTAACACATGTGCTCTGAGCAGCTGTTGAGAAGCTAAGCCTAGGCACTGTCGCTAATAATCAGAAATGGAGATAAACTGATGTTACAGAGGGGGCATCTTTGGAGGCTTTGGTGTTTGCCTTGGGCTCGAAGAGAACCAAAAAATTAATGTGAAGTATTTTTTATTTCTTTGCTAAGCTTATTTCTTGAAACTCCAACACTAACATTTAACACTTTTGTAGGAAACAATAAAAATTTCAGAATTCATTGCACTTAAAAAAATTATTGGCAAAATTAAAGATATCCTGCAGTGTGTCATAGGCCATATTATGTAACAAAATACCCAAATTAAGAGACAAAATATATTTATCTAATGGCCGTATAGGTTAAAGAACAAAACATTTTAAAACAAAATATAGCTTACGAACTGTTTAGTTATAAAAAGAAACTAGAATATCTAGGATACAATATGAACAAAATGTATTAGAACTATCAATATAAATGTTTTGACATGTTTAGCATCACATAAGCAGGCAGCATCATAATATTACTAGTTGCAGTGACAACAAATGTCCTAACAACAAATCTACAGTAATTATGATAAACTAAGGCGCAGATTGACTGCACAGATCATTTCTAAAACTAATGTAAGCAAAAATGCAGCTCCAGTAATGAATAAATACAGCTAATAAACTATACACAAAGCAATGCTTACACGCTTCTATGAAAACCAAAGGAACGGGTCAGCAAGCACCCCCAGCCCAGCGGTACCAGTTATATGATTGGGGCAGACCACAGTAGGAGAATTTCCTTCCATCACGTTGGGCTGGGGGTGGAGTGATCATTTTATTAGCTTAAGAATAATGAAAACATCACTGTAGCCTTTTGAAGAATCACACTGTATCTAGCTCAGTGGGACATTAAGCAGTACCATAATGTCGGCTGCGGTAAGTCCGGTAAGTCGGCTGTGGTAGTCCACCGAGAAAAAACAATAACTTGCCTGGGTGCAGAATTGTCCATTTTAATCACCATCCATCCAATAAGACCGAACTCACAGGTCTTAAAGAAATATTGAAAAATTTATTGTAAAGCTAAGGACTAACGTTTCGGCCCTCTCCAAGGCCTTTCTCAAATTATCAAACATCTGAATGGATTGCTAATAATTTGTTAAGCACACTGTGGTATGACACAGGGAAGTTTCTAAGTTCGCCGATGACAGAGTTATATTGGACACAGCGGTGATCGTATGATGGAGTGGACTTGATTGGATATTTGTGCACAGTGATTGTTAACCGTAACATATTTAAGGATATAAAATATGAGGCTATTAAGTTTTGCTGCTATTCCGGGATGGGAACAAATGTATAAATTTTTAAACACTTTTCAAATGAGGAAACTAGACACATAGGGGAGTTGTAGTTAGAGATGGCTGCACATTGGCCTCTTGTAATAAGATATATGTGAACTTGGAGGTACGTCACAGTGGGGAGGCCAGAGTGATTTTCCAGCCAAACATTTTGTAAATATGGGTAATTTTTATAATAGTTTGTAACTTTGAGAAAGGCTGCTGCGACAGCGAAACGTTAGGAATGGATTCTGAATAAATAATTTCTTAAGTCTTGTGAATGCGGCTTCTTCCAAGAGGCGTGTTAATTGTGGATGGTGGTGTGTACCCAGGCATGAAATAAGGCTCTAATCGTAAGTGCGGATTCTTTGGAGAATATTATATATAGTTTAATAGGTGCACCCCACATACAGAGTCAGTGATCTGGGTGCCAAGTGAAACATGTAAAGCAAAACGTAAAGACAGGCACACTTAGGGTTTGTATATTATGCAAATTCGACGGTCTTAAACCAGGACCTTTGTCAGGAACAGCAAACAAAACCAGTTTTATGTATACATATATATATATATATATATATATATATATATTTTTTTTTTTTTTTTTTACATGTATAATGCATTCATTCTTTTTACCGATAATGGCATGTTCGTATGGATTATCATAGGAATGTGTCAGTATCGCTTCATGGCTAAAAATAAATAAATAAATAAATATATAAAAATTTACCTGGATATTCTGGGTAACAAATTGTTAAAGGACTCCTCTTTATTTTCTCCTCAAACAGATCTTTTTTATTGAGAAAGAGAATAATTGAAGTGTCTGTAAACCACTTGTTATTGCAGATGCTATCGAATAGTTTCATGCTTTCATGCATGCGATTCTAAAAAAAAGTTAAAATATTTAGGTTAATCAAAACTGCATTATATTTCTGATAAGCTGTCACAGTTACAATAGTTTTATCTCTGGTGTCAGTATCTCTTAAACTCCTCTCCAATAAAATGTTATAAGGCCCTTCTCACTTTAAGAATCACTTAAATGTTCCCTTAAAAGGTTCCCTTACATTATAGCATGGCTGCAAATTGCTCCGTCAATAAACGTTTCAAAACTTCTAGAACAGCAAATAAGTGTCTAGTCTAAAGTGAGCCCTTAAAGGAAAACTATACCCCCGAACAATGCGAGTCTCAAACCATTTTCATAATAATATACTTTTTCAGTAGCATGTGCCATTGGGTAATCATAAATAGAAAATTGCCATTTTAAAAAATAAGGACAGCCTCCTGGGATCCTAGGTTCCAACGGTGCACACAAACATACCAAACAAACTATAAAGTTAGGTCACATGAGCCAATTAACTGACAGAGTTGTGTCTTTTGCTTCCACACTTCTTCCTGTTACAGTTATTTCTGGTCAGGTGATCTCTGAGGCAGCACACAGACCATCATGGAATGGTGGCTCCAAGGCAATATTTACTTAAATATATATTCCAGTTTGGTAAGATTCTTTAATATGTCACTTAATTTGATATAAACTTTTGTTCAAGTATTCATTTTCAGGGTATAGTTTTCCTTTAAGTGACCTTCAATCTGCTTTTCTAGTAACAAAAGTAGACCCAAAAAATTACCAGGATTACATCACTTGCAAACTCTAGACCACATCTACAGCTTACTGACCGATAATTGCACCAAAATAGCCTGGGCCTTTGATGTGGTCCTCCCCTGACAAGTCCGTTTAGCCACCTATCCGACTTATGCTGGCCACACACGGGCAGATAAAGCTACCGATATGGGTCGTTTGGACCGATTTGACCGTTATCCGGACACAATATCGATCGCGAAGGCTGGATTTTCTTCCGACCGACCCCTCGGAAGTCCACTGCACTAGTTGCAATCCAATCATTTGGCCATAGGGCCGAACGTTCGGATTATCCCGATATAGACCTGCCAGTTAGTGGCATATCAGGGAAAGATCCGCTCATTTGGCGAGGTTGCCAAACAAGCAGATCTTTGCATCTATGGCCAGCTTAACTGTAGCGTGTAATCATATCCAGTTTTCATGCCATGTTGGTCAAAATGGTCATTTATGTTCATATGATAACACTGGAAGACTAAATTCTACCACAAGCATTCAGGAGTTGTGTAAACCACCACTTTCATTCTAACAAGGAATTAAACAGCAACTGCTTTAAATAAAAATGACACCTCTACATGTGTTTTTAACTTGCTTAATAGGCATTCTCTCTAGAATAGCCAATCTCTATACAATTCTATATCCAACCATTTATTCAAGCCTTTGCACTCATGAACATTTGTCTCTCCTTGTCATTTATCTAGAACTTCACACAACTACATCTACATTTAAAGGGAAGCGACACATTTAAATATTTAGGTAGCTATAAAATTACAAGCATCTTCATCATCGGAAATGGTGATTATCAAAGAAATTACATATGTTCTGCAATAAAAACTACCAGACAATTTCACAGGAAAATGGGGATATATATATATATATATATATATATATATATATATATATATATATATATATATATATACATATACATATACATATATATATATATATATATATATATATATATATACACACATACATACATACATACAGGATTACCTGAATTAAGCTCCTCCAAGTAAGCAAATATACAAAACTAAAAAAGGTATAAATCATATGATAAAGCAAGCAACAGAAATTAAACTGCTCACAAGAATCAAAAGCACAGCAGCAGCATAAAAAGGTCACTGCAGGTCTCCGAGTAGCTGTTTCATCACACTAATCTTATATATCTATCTATATCTATACATAAAAGCCCATAAACAGTACTCTCATACTTTTGAGAACACTGATCTACTAAAATGTCTACTTGCTACACTATGGACAGTAAATTATACCTTTCATGAAGGTGTTAACAAATGGAGTAGCTAACCGATGTGTTAACTTCTAACAGCAGTGAAATAAGTTACTCATTGTAACAATGGGTGCTATTGCTCAGAAGAAGAACTGAGCACTAGCATCTGACATATGCAAAGAAAAGGATTATGAATTGTTTTCTGTGCTTATCAAACACCAACGTTTTAAATGTGTTTTACATGTTACATTTTCGAACTATTCCTCCTAAGATGTTAAGTATGGATCTTGTTTGAATCAATGTGTCAAGATTAATTTGCACAAATATACGGGTTTGTGGTCTCTACAGGCTACATAGATGGTAAATTAAAGGTGTATTTGATATCAGACTTTTAAAAAGGATTTATCACAGAAAAAAACATGCTCTTTTCAAAAGCATCAGTTAACAGTGCTCCTCCAGTAAATTCCTGTTCCTAAATCCTTTTCAATTAAGCAAACATTTCTTACATTTCCTTGAGAAAATTTGGCATGAGGCATGCTATTTTCTTACTTTTTCAAGTGCTCTCAGTAATGTGACTATGTGATGCACTTCAGTCAACATTTACTGCAGCAGCGTAACAGATATAATAGCTCCCTGACAAATCTGCTGAAGCATTTAGCTGCCTAAACTGATGGTACCTCCATGCTGCGGCCCCTGCCCTGCTGTACTTTTGCGAATGGGGAAACGAGTAAATTTGCCAATGCTGCCTCCCATTTACTTTAGGGTGATGGCACACAGGGAGAAATTTATTCTTGAGAATGTGCACTTCTCATTGGAGACAAATTTCTCAAAAATACCTTTGCATTGGTGTCAGGGGAAGTTAGTTTCTAAAACATATGCATTGCATAACTGCTGAAAATTGGGTTCAGCATTTTCCGATGGTTATCAAAGAGAATGTATAATCAGAAATGTATTGTCCATGTGAAACACAAATCTCCTATTGACAATAAATCTCCCAGTGTGCCATAAGCCTTAAAGACAGTGGTAAACCTGTTGTGTTTATATTTATAAGGTTTTATAATTCTGCTCTAGACCATGCTGGAGATGAGATGCGGTAAACTGCAACCTTTAGCAGAAATGGCTAATAATAACAAAGATATATTTAGTATCCAATGACTACATGATTTCAGTTTACATTGTTTAATATTTCGGAAGCAGTGTCGGACTGGGACACTAGGGGCCCACCCAAAAACCTTAGACCAGGGGCCCACTCTCGATACTAATAGTCTTCATCTCCTCAATCAAACTCTATTCTCCTAGTTTGTTTCCTTTACATACTATAATCAATGATTCCATCTATTTAGCCTCTTTGTTCTCATAGAAATAGGGAATGGCCATGAAATAGGCCAAAATTTTAGCAGCATGAGGGCCCACTGACACCTTGGCCCACCGGGAGTTTTCCTGGTATTCTGGTGGGCCAGTCCGACACTGTTCGGAAGTTGTGTGCGGATTTATGGATTTTTATGGGATACATGAAAACTGGTAAAAGTATTTGTGATAATTAATGTTGCAATGTTCATATAAGATTGTATATGATTTGGGGGATAGTTTGGAATTTATCATGTGTTCTAACCTTGAAATCTGAGGTATGCTTATTTTTGGCTAATTTCAACAAAAATAAGTTTAGTACCTAATGAATACATGGTATCAATTTGCATTCTTTAAAGTGGACCCATCACCCCAAAAAAAAATAAAAAATTATATTTTATTACATTAGTCAAGCAAAATTAACATTAATTACACTATATAAATTATTTTAATCTTGTTTCCTTCACTCTGGGAATTCATAATTATAGCAAGCAGGCAGGAGCCATTTTGTGGACACTGTTATTAAGGCAAGCCTTGCATCATCTCAGAATCTTGTTTGTGCACCAGAATGGGGGCCCTGATGTCTATCCCCATGTCCTGGCTACACAATTAAATGGTTAAGAGAACTGGGGGAATATGTGGGGAGCAGTGGCATCTAGGAAGTGCTGAATGGAAAGTGAAAGTAATTATCTGCCCCACCTCTATGCCTAAGGCATAGAGGAGTGGCAGACAATATTTGATTGACAGCTGAGATTTTTAAATGAGCTTAAAACAGCTATGAATGTTTTAATAAAAATTAGAAATTGGATTTCATGTTTAATTTGAAAAGGACTTTTATTATACAGATTTTTGTGTCTGTGTGACGGGTCCACTTTAATATTTTGAAAGTGGTATGCTGATATGGAATCTTGTGGGTTATATAAAAACTGGTATTTGCAATAATTAATGTTAATGTAGGATTATATAGGATTGTGGAGATATTTTGGATTGTATAATGTTCTCTAGCCTTGAAATCTAAGTTATGTTTATTTTTGGAATAATGCTTTTTAAAAATAAAAAAAAAAGTCCTATTCACAGCCCTTTCAATATTAGCTAGATTAAGAAGTGAAAGATGTACAAATATCACTCTCTCTTCAATGACCTACTATTTATATACTTCAATGAGAGGGCATTTTAATGATGTGATACAGCTGTGTTATAATGTTTAGTGAATCTGCAGTAGGGTATTTGCACAGGGCTCATTTATGCATATGAGTCACTAGGATGGCTATAACTTTTGTGAACACCAGAAAATCGTAGGTACTTGCAGATCGGTACTGTATGTGATGGTAGACTTTATATTAAGGTCTATTATTGTAGCCAGGGAAATTGTCTGGATGAGGTGTGTGGTCTGTGCCAAGATGTGCCAATAATGGCATTTCAACTTTTTAAAATGCATTCCGATTGGTCTCCAGAGTTATGGAACCTGTATCCCCTGCTGAAAAATGAAATTTTCTTTTCCAGCAAGGGGCTGCTTCATTTGGTCATATTGTGGAAGTCATCATAATTTAAGTACAGTTGGGAAGCTATGCAGACTGATAATTTATTTTGGTACTCACCATTTCCTCATCTTCAGCTAAAACTAGATCATAATCACTCAGTGCCACACAGAATATTATTGCTGTGACCCCCTCAAAGCAATGAATCCATTTTTTTCTCTCAGATCTTTGGCCTCCCACATCAAACATTCTGCACAGATAAAAAAAATGCATACTTAAACAAATGGTCTAATGTCTTGTGCTACCATTTAAATACTGACTGTTATTAGCTTTTTGTGCTAAAACACAATGCATTGAAATTACATTTTAAAATAGAGCTCTAAGAAAGCTTATAACATTTTATTAACATAAATATGAAATGATAACAAGGTTAAGTAATTCTAAAACAACTGGACTCGCTAAGTAATCATTGAAGACATTTTTCTACTAGTAGTGAAACGTCTCCCATGATTACTCAGCAAGTCCAGTTGTTTTAGAATTACTTATATTAGATATACCATGACCTGGATGAATGCAAATCTTCACAGTAATAATAAGGTTGTGTTTTCATTATAAATTAGACAACATTTCCACACATGCAAAATAGCAACAACAACAAAATCCCACGTTAAAAATAATGAAAAACTGACATTTAGAGAATATGGGATAAAATTTAACAAGTCTATAATGAATAAGTACAATTTTTTAAGGTACAATTACAGCATTCATTTATGTAGTAAACAATTCTTTTCTTGCACCAAAAAAAACTTTCCCAAATTATTTCTTGGTATAATCAAGTAAAACAACATGTCTCCTCTGATATTATGCTGCAGAGAAAACTATAGGAGTAACTACATTTTAGACATGCGGAATTTGGCAATAGGAAGGCTCTTATACAAAGGTGTCTTTTAAACGTTTTTACAAAAGCATGCTAAGCGTGAAAAAACAGATATTGCATATAAATATCAAGTTTATCAGCTTTGATAAAGGGTCTAGTATTGGCCTGAAACATTGCATCTTTTCAAATCAAAGCCATGAGAAAGCTAATAAAGGCTTTTAAAATATATATTCCTTAACGGTGCTGTCTTCTACATTTTTGGTGCTTGGAGATTGTAAAAGTGGATACAGTGTGACGTGCACCTGTATTTCTAGAAGTTGAAAAAGTTTCAGGAGTGCTGGCTACTTGCTTTTCTACAGTATATACGCTTTGTAAGAAAAAAAATGCTGCAAAGCAAACCCTTTATAGTTTGATAGAAGCATTGAGGTTGGTAAGAAAAAAAAAGTGCAGTAAAGACATTCAAATTAAGCCCTCTGGTTACATTGGTGGGAGAAGAAGGAAGGAAGAAGGAGGTCAGAAAGAGGAGCCGTAGCAGCCGGCCAGCAGAAACTTGTCACCTCCATTTGATGTCAATGGCTGGCTGGCCTTCTGTGTGGCTGCGCATAACCCATCCCCTCCAACTCACGCGCACAAGTATAGGCGAGTAGGGTTGGAATGGGTGCTGCAGACCCAGACCTGCTCCCTACAGCACCTAAAGTTATCACTGTCTTACCTAATGTTCCAAGGTACAAGCTGTCAGGGGGGTAAAGGGAATAGAGTATAGAAAACTGGCTGAAAGATAGATTGTAAAGAGCGATGGAAAATTTTCTAATTGGACCATTGAAGTTAGTTGCATAAGGGGGTCTGTCTTTGTATTTTTGACCGTATTTATTAATGTCCTTAGGCGTGCACTGTAAGTACTGTTTCTATTTTTGCTGATGATAAATTGTGCAAAACTGTAAATTCCAAGCAGGATGTTGCCATGTTGTTGAATGATTTGACTAATGAACTTTAGTAGAAATTACACAAATGCTAGTTATTCACTAAAGGGTAAGGCCTCACCTTGAGTTTGCAGCACAGTTTGTCCACATAGTGCAGAGACATGCCACAAAATCAGCAAAAGGAATGGAAAAAAAGCAAACTATGAGGAAAGACTGTTGGGGTTCATTTATTTGGATAAAAAGGCACTTCTGAGGGCACATGATTACCTTTTTATAGGATTATAGGCAGAAACAAAACCAAAAGCCACCCATTTAGACTTAAGGAACTGAACTTAAATTACAAGGTGGCTCTTCATGGTGAAACTGCAATACCCTGTAGGAATCATGGGAGATTCTATTAATGCCTTAAACAGTGGCTTTGGCGATTTCTCCAGCAAGTACAATATCAAGGGTATTGTAATTTTAGCATCTACAGTTAGTTTTGTAAAGGAACCTATATAGATGGGCTTGATGAGATTTTGCCTGTTTTAATCCAAATTAACTCTGTAAATCACAGTCTTTGGAAGAAATTTACTGCAACAATAGCAGCTCCAACAAACAAAAGTAAATATGTTTTGCCTATATGTTATATGGAACATTTAATTAAATGCAATCCACATGTATAAATAAGATATAAATATATATTTCATAAACAGTGCAAACATCACAAGTATATTGTAATGGTTCGTCGAAAACACTCAAATTGTGTAATCTGCAAAAAATGCCTTTGCATGCATACTTGAGTGAATAAGCAAGTTGAGTATTTTAGCAGAGACAATTCTCAGTATCATCTGTGGCAGGGTATCTTCTGGCACTTTGTAGCAGAGACAAATCAGCGACAGAAAATTGCAATTTGTGTGTGTCATTGCACTACGAAGTCAACCAAAGTTTCCATGCAAGGCAGCTTCAGGTGACTTTGTTGCTTATGTTTTCCCATCAGCGTTTTACATTAACGTCAATGGCAAAGCATTTAAGGAGGAAATATGTCGGCGGCGGTAGTGCAGATTTAAATACTGCCGACAAATCTCCCCATTTGCCAGTACCCTAAATGGTTGACCACTGCTTTGTTTACAAGTATATTGTATACACAGAGGTTCCTGCATCTTGACAGAAGAAAAGTTGCTTAGTTAATTTTGGTTCAGCATTAGGCAATGCAGAGAGGTGACTTTATTTATACATACAGGAATTAAAAGCTAAATTCCAACTGCAAATGCTGCAGTGACTCTTCCCCCAAAGCAAGAACAATATTTGACTATGGAAGGTTAAATAATAACGGATTGGGAAATGATGAAGTTTATTTAATAAAATAATCAGAATCTTTTTCCTATTGGTGAAATAATGGCAATTGTACAATAGATATTCAGAATCTTATAGATATTTAACCCCTATTATAGAAAGATCATGGCTTGTGGGGGGAGGGGGAAAGGGATGATATTCATAAACAAAACTGTACATATAAAGTATACAATGGTAAAGGATACCAGCAAATGAATGCCATTATGTTACTTTTATATGCTCAAAAGACTTTCAGCAAATCAGATTTTTCAAAACAATAAAAGCAGCTTACTTGAAATGAAGGTCCTTGAAAGTAAAATGAGTTTCTACGATGCCAGTAGTTTTCACTCTAGTCCTGAGAACATCCTGTTGAGTTGGTATGTAACTGTTTTGTGCTATCCTGTCCAAATCGTTAAGATAACTGAACATATTAAAAAAAAGAAGAGTTCAAATTAAGAACTACTGCATATAAAATGAGTAACAAATAGTGTAAATTCACATCTTACAAGTCAGTTTTTATGGTATTCACATAATTCATTTTAATGCAGAACAAAAGCATTCATACATATAAATAAATGCATAAACAGGTTTTAAATCCCAAGGGAATCATTAAAGGGGAAATCAATCCCTCGGGCGCTAACCTCCTAAAAAGGTCAACCCTTAGGTGGATGATGCTCTTTATGAATTTCAGGAAGATGGTACTCGAGTGTTCAGGTAACACAAATAAGCACAGTGGAGTAAGGGATTAAGCACAATGGTTAACCATACATAACCAATTCCTCAACTGCACATCAGAATTATAATCCTCCTCTAGAATATAAACTGTTGCCTTGCTGTGGGTGTGAAAATGATTTTAAAAACAGATAAGTTTAAAATTCAATAAATATTTATATATACACAAAAACTGTGAATATCTTGTAAATTATATCCTTATAAACGCTGAGTTCTGATGTCATCAGTTATAAACAGTGAGTTCTGATGTCATTTCTGTCACGTGACTCACTGAAACTTGTGTATTATAATAAATAAAGTACCCCTAGTTGCAAAATATGAGGCCTCATTTTTATTTGGTCATGAAACTCCTCGGTAACTTATAATATCCTTATAATTTACAACAGGGGGTACTTTATTCACTATGTAAACAAATGGAAGATAACAGCACTCCAGGGATTCATAACCAGGCAAAAAGGTCAAATAAACTGTGGGTTTATTGTGACAGACGTTTCAGTTCCTATTGGAACTTTCTTCTTCCCTTTAGAAAGTTCCAATAGGAACTGAAACGTCGGACACAATAAACTCACTGTTTATTTGAACCTTTTTGCCTGGTTATGAATCCCTGGAGTGCAGTTATCTTCCATTTGTTTGTTCATTATTTTCAACTAGCACCCGGGTTTATTTCAATTGGGCTTATGGAGCGCAGCCTCTTCAACTCAAATAGCTTCTGAAACAAAATTTCAGAGTTCAGAAACAAAATGTAACTTTTTTAAACCGTTGTAGGAACATTAACAAATGAAAAGGCAAAGTTTACACCATGTTGCTCTGTAAACAACATTCCAGCATAAGCCAAGCAGTCTACCATCAGTTACATAAACACACGTTTGAGAAGAATATAGCTCATTGTTCAACCATGAACAAGTGATATTGTTCTTTCCAGATACCACAAGACAAAGAGATATTGCAAAATACAGAGTGCAGGAAGTATTCTCATGAACAGATATCAGCACTAAACAACTCAGTCAGTCAATCAATCAGCATAATATATCTGCTATATGGTTAACAACAAAAAAGCATAAACCTAAACTGACTGATCATTCTGGGTACCTAAGGGCATAGAGAGGATTATCTGCTTTACTTGTATTTTGTATGGAGGTGGAGGAAAGCAAATTTTACTGAGCAGAGCCTACAAAATGTTTGCTTTTGAATTTTTCCAGCAGATATCTGCTGTTTGGCTCCGTGTAGCTACACGTAGGCAAGCTTTAATTTTAAATGCAGATACAAGAAGCCACTGATTTCAGTGCATCCGTTTTTTCTCCGCCTCACTAATATTCATAAGGTGGAGAGAAGCATTCAATACGTTCGTCTGCCCATAGTCTATGTGGTACTATGTAAAAGGTGCATTACACAGTTTAATTAATAGTTTTGGAATTTTAGGTTAGGCACAAGGCTGTTACTCTAAGAATGAATTGAATACACAAACTTCAGCTCATAGAGGGGCGAGTCGTTATATTTATGCAACAACAAACTTAAAAGGATACAGACATTCAAATCTCTGTTGTGTCATCCCCAAACCTGGTGCTTACAGGTGCATAACAAGACCTCTAGGGGCTGATTAAAAGAATTAGCTATGCAAAGTTGTGTTTCTCTTTCATGTTATCTTGGAAAATAGTATAATCCCTTTTGATTCCTTCTTCAAATTCTTATGGCACCCTATAGATCCATTCTTTTGCTGCCCAATCTGTATACAGCAACTGTCTTCCCATAATCCCTTGTAATGTCTCTCTGCAGCATTAAAACATTTTTGTATTTTAAAGGGGACATGTCAACCAAGGCATAGAAAGCTGAATAATAAAAGTCCTTTTTTAAATGAATCATGAAACACAAATTCTTTTGTATTAGAACATCCATACCAGTTATAAACTTAAAAATCTCAGCTGTCATATATTGCCTGCCCCTCCTCTATGCCTTAGGCACAGAGACAAGGCAGGCAATTACTTTCACTTTCCATTCTGCACTTCCCAATGGTAGAGACATTGTCAGATTCGGGAAGATTAGTTGCTCTGCGACAAATCCCCTCTTCTTCCCCAAACTGCCTTCCTGTCGGCTAGAAGGTTAATTGCCAGCGGGACGTCCCACAGAGGACTTTGTTTTCTGAAGTCGTCCAAAGTTTCCTCGTGAGGCAACTTTGGCAAACAAAGTGCTCCGAGTGCCATCTAGCCTGTGGTTTACATTCTAGCTGGCTGGAAGGCAGTAAGGGGAGATTAGCTGTCCTGAAGAAGAGGAGATTTGTCGTTGGGCGACTAATCTCCCCGAATTTGACCATGTGCCTCTGCCCTAAATGTCACAGGACTCCTCACATTCCTTTGCCCTCCTCATCATTGTACTGGTGTCTGCCTACTTGATGTGGCATGATTGAAATGATTCATATAGTGTAAGTTTATTTTGCTTGACTAACTTCATAAAATAGGATTTGTACCCAATTATTAACATTTCCTTCATATTTTTGTAACAGAAAGGTAAAATGTATTGTTTACGCACAGCAAAGAGCACAAAAGATGTAACACACAACAGCTAAGAAATCTAAATCAAGAATCCAAATCAGCGGTATAGATTAAACAAACTAAAATATAGAGGAAAGTGGATAGTGGATAATTGAGAAAGCAGAAAAAGGTATAACCAAAATAATTTCCCAAAATCTGCATGGTAAAACTTTACTCACTATGCTGCAGAGTCATTGAGCTGATATTCTCTTGACCTGTTGAAACAAGCCTGCACACCACCATCTTTCCATAATCTTTTTATAACTCCAGCTAGTTCCGCTGTCATAAAACCTTCTTCTGCTGCTCCAGCCAATACAAAAAGCTGGCGTGCGTCATCCTGCAGAGAAAGGAGGGAATTACTATGAGATCAAATATAAACTTAAAGCAAAATATTGGAATACAATTTGTAACCAATTTTATTACTTGAAAATGTGATATCAATGGTTTTTCTGAAACCTGGAAGGTTCCCTTCTAGTCTAGTGATTATAAATCTGATGAAAATGGAGTAGAAGGAAGAAATTTACCCTTGAAAATAAGCTGTAAATGTGTATATCATACGACTTTTTTTTGTGGTACATTATCTCAATGAGCTGAATGCCTAAAAGGAAGAGCCAGTAAAGCTTTGCACTTTATGTGTCCACTTATAGCCTTATTACCAGCACTGATGACAACAATGCAAAGAGGCCTGCCGTTTCAAGAGGCACTAGAGTACATTACTGAAAAAAAACCTTCCATGTATAGCTGGCCATAGACACAAACATCTGATCGTTTGGATCATCGTACGATCAGATCTGACCTGCAACTGACCTGCCACTAAAGCTGGATATAGACGCAAAGATCTGATTGTACGGTCGGACCATGTCTGGTGCGTCGATTGAACAGGTTAGAAGATTTCTATCAGGCTGCTGATAATATCATTATCACTGCATGTATTGCAAATCTAACGACTTTCAGGGGAGACAGTAACCAGCTTTGTCGGACATAAACCTTCGTAGGATTGCGGTCAGGGCAGAACATCGTCTGTTCTGTTCTTTTACTACTTTATTTAAACTGAAGGTTAGTGGCAGGTCGGGAGATGGGGACGTCCGATTATTGCATGTAATCTGCACGTCTATGGCAATCTTTACCATCAGATCAAATAAAGCAGTAAAAGAACAGATTAGCCAATGTTCGATGATCGGCAATACATGCAAAGATATGATCGTCAGCTGACAGAAATCTTCTAACCCATCCAATCAGCATAACAACCGATAGGCATGGCACGATAAATGTTGGGACACTCCACATAAGGTCTGAAAATTGTGCAAATCGACGATTCGTATGATCGGATTGTTTAGTCTATGGCCATCTTAAGTCAGAGAGGTAAAGCTAGAGGCTGACAGCAGTCACGGTTAACTTAGGACTATTTCTTGATTTACTTCTAACCAAGGAAATCGGTGTGTTTGGCACTGTAAAAATGTGCTACCTAAAGTGCTATAACAAGAATGTGTCTATATTACTTATCCCAAATGACAGCAGTGTTCTTTTTGTAAAAGGCAGTATAACCCTTGTTCCACATGGGTGTAAAAGAAAACACCAATCTTAATATTGCAGGCAATATTAAAGATTTGGTGCTGGTTTAACATTGGGCAAAAAGTTAAATTGCCTTTAAAAATAACCCCTTTATTGACACTCCCTACAGATATGCTATAGTCCCTATCTGTGTTTCAAATGAAGGAATGGAGTGCCCCAACGGTCCCTGTCAGAAGCACAGTAAAGCTGGCCATAGACGCAACAATCCGATTGTACGAATCCTCGATTCGTACGATTTTCGGATCGTGTGTGGAGTGTTCCGACATTTGTCGTGCCATGCCGATCGGTCGTTTGGTCGATCGGCCAGGTTAGAAAATTTCTGTCGGCTGGCGATAATATCTTTGCGTCTATTGCAGATCGTACGATTTTCAGTGGAAGACCGTCACTAGGTTTCTAATCGTACAACTTTCGTACGATCCTTGTCAGGGGCAGAACGTCAGCTGTCTGTGCTTTTTACTACTTTAGTTGATCTGAAGGTTAGTGACAGGTCGGGAGATGCAAAGATCCGATCGTTGGAATCATCTTACGATCGGATCTTTGCGTCTATGGCCAGCTTAAGAGGGGAGAGCCAATCGCAGACATGCAGTCACACAAGAAAAGATAAGCTTCAGTTCCCTATCAGGTCAGCATAGCTGCCTAGCACAGCCCGGGAAAGGAGGCAGTAGTTTTTCCACAGAAGAACCATTTTAAATCCCTCATACCTAAGAAGTTTGTTTCTATTGTGGGGCAGGATGACGTTTCCCTGTGCAGTAAGACACTTTGCAGAATGCTCCAGATTACTTTTTAGAAAGAGCACAACAAAACTATAAGCTATATACTACCAATAAATAAATCCGGCTTCTATAGACTAAGGAGCGAAAGGATACAGACAAAATGCAATATGAAAGAACCAATTTTATTATTGTTTTATAAATTAGACATTTTATATAGCATTCACATTCAACAATAATATAAACAACACACGTTTGATATAATATTCAGAGCTACAGAGAACCCTGCAGGTCAGAGTCTAGACTAAAATGAGGAGTGGGATCATAGTACTCACTAACAGGCTCAACTCAACCCCTCCCCAACTGTGCACAATCAGATGTATAGTTCTCCAACTCCACAACAATAGCCTCAATGTTAATTTTCTTCCTTAATTCAACAATACAGTGTTTCTACACATCAGTATCAAGTTCTCAAATTCAATATCAATGTGCGAAGACTAGTGATGTGTGGGCCGGACAGATACCCGTGGGTTGGGTGGGTTCGGACCAACCTCACCTTACACTGGCGGCTTCTTCTTTTATAGACACGCACCTAATCGCTCTGCCTCTTTTTTGAGGTCTTTGGCAGGGCAGTGCGGGTATATAAAAGAAAGCCGGAAGGCACTGGTGGGGGGAGGACAGTGCAGATTATGCAGATTCATTAAGTTATAAAGTAAAGTAACAAGTTATAAAGTAACAAAAGAAATCTATGCTTTAGAGCTTTCAATACACAGTTGGAATGATGCTCCTGCCGCAATGACCTTACAATCTATTTGTAAAAGGAAACAGAAACAAAAAGGAGGTGAGGTATAAGTGCATAGGATGAGGGCATGTTGCTGCAGAGGTAGACTAGTGTAGTGCTTCATCTAAAAGGTGGTTTTTAAAGAACTTAGAGAAGAGTGCTATTGAGGGAGCTTTCCTGATGCATAATGGTAGAGAATTCTAGAGGCAGGATCCAATCAATAAAAAAATGTTATGCACGACTCAGCTGTTTACGGTGTATATTTGCAGTTAATGCATTTCCCCAAAAGATGCATATTCTTACAGCCAAAACCAAAAAATAGTAAAGTGATACATTTGAAATGTGTTTATCCTAAATAAATGTTGCTAAATAAAATATCTTTGTATATAAATGTATAGGTGACTAATGAGATGTAGTAATGAACAAGATTTTTTATAGGGGCAAGTGCAAAATTTTAATTGAACTAAAATACAGCAGGACGTTTATTTCAGCCAAGTTTATGTTGAGAGTAGAACAAAATCTTATTTTATTATGGATTTTGTCCCATTTTAAAGATGGAAAAAAAAAAAAAAAGTCAGAAAAGCTCACCGCTCTAGAGGGGTCACCAAAATCTATCTTCAGTCTGCCCATTGCCCGAATAATGGCAATAATTGATTGAATTGTGTTACTATAAACAACTGCCTTGTACTGTTTGCATTCTTCTTCTGAGTAACCAGCTTCATGGATGATTCTACAAGTGGAAAAAATTACAGAAATAGGAATTAATTTTGAAAACATCTTTGTATATTAACTATGTAAATAAAAACAGAGTATGAACAGATACCATTTCCCTAAGGGCCCTTATACACGGGAGTTTTTACCTGCGCTCCCCTGCGTTCCGTTTTGCTACGTTCAGCCGCAGGGGAGTGCAGGTATAGACGCACTCAATTATTTTCAATGGGGCTGTACTCACACGGACGCGTGTAGGCGCCTAACGTGTAGGTGCCTAACGCAGGAAAAATGCAGCATGTTGCGTCTGAATCTGCGTTCGGCGTTTACATGCGTCTCGTGGGTACGCCGCCATTGAAACTAATGAGGTGCGTTTAGACCTGCGCTCCCAAACGCAACGCAACGCAGGGGAGCGCAGGTCCAAAACGCCCGTGTGTAAGGGCCCTTACCATCATGCAATTATAGCTCTGCATCTAATTTAGACCTTGGAATTATTCAGAGGCTGCCTCAAAATTTATTGCATTTGTCTGACCCTAAAATCAACAAACAAATACAGTGCCTTGCATTTACCACCACCTCCCACCCGGAAATTTCCACATTGTGTTGTCAATTCATGTATGCTTCCAGAGTAGAAAGTGCCCTGGCAGGGGGTACTGCGTGCACCTGGGGCAAAGAGCCAATTAGATACAGTTCAACAAGAAACAGCAGCACTCCGGTAGTTTGAAAAAAGTGAATCTTTACTTTAAAAGTGCCTCAAGGCAATGTTTCGGGCACTTATGATCAAAGGGCCCTTTACTTTTAAGGGCTCTTCCAGACGAAGAGATTGCAGGGAGATTTGTAGCCTGCGACAAATCGCCGCGTGTTTGAAGCAACAAATCTCCCTGCATCTCTTCCCCCAGTCTTGCGCCCGCTTAAGTTAAAGTCGCGTGTGCCTATTCACACGCGGCGCGGCGCTTTTGACAATCGCGCGAAAATGCATTGGCGAGCGTTTTGCTAAAGCGTCGCACCGCGTGTGAATAGGCACACGCGACTTTAACTTAAGCGGGCGCAAGACTGGGGGAAGAGATGCAGGGAGATTTGTTGCTTCAAACACGCGGCGATTTGTCGCAGGCTACAAATCTCCCTGCAATCTCTTCGTCTGGAAGAGCCCTAAAGTAAAGATTCACTTTTTTCAAACTACCGGAGTGCTGCTCTTGTTGAGCTGTTCCACATTTTGCTGTGTCACAACCTGGAAGGCATATTCTGTCACTGATCTACGCAAAACCATCAACACTTTCATTGAAGTGAGAAAAAAGTTAAAAAAAAAAAACTTTTGATTGCATAAGTATTGACCGCCTTGCTGTGAACCATTTAAATAGCTTCTGGTTCAAACAATTGACGTCACACAGCAGAATTACTTTAATGGACCTACAGAGTGCAATCTTTGTCAAATCACGTCTAAACACATTTCCCATTTCTGTGGGTGGTACACATCACCTGACAAATGGGCACACCCCCGAAACATTGTAACCTTAACCGTAAATGCAAGGGAGTTCTGTACTGACACAAGGACACAACAAATTACCATTTTCTTCAATAGAAAATTACCATTTTTCTTCTACAATAAAGTGGCTGCCATAGTATCCAACAGGTTGGCCAATACTAATTAGGTGTAATGAAGGCAAGTTAGTGATGGTTACTGGCTGTAACCATTCACTTAAAGACAGCTGAGGCAAGTCACACAGCTGAGGCAGGTCATCTTTGAACTTGTCGATCAGACACAGTGATGCTTGACAGTTTGTGAACGCTTTTGAATTTACCATATTTCTGCATAAATGACCTGAAAGATTGATCTGTTTTTAAAGTTCTACATCTAGTTAATAAGAGGCTTCATCTGAAGTTTATTTTTAGATGGGTGATGGTCCTGAACAGTTCAGACACAGGAACAGTGGATCTAATGTGAATCAACATGAGCATCCATTAAGCTCACCAACATCCCTGAGCTGAAGCCATTTTTTAAGGAGGGATGGGCTAATAGTCCTCCAAGCCCCAAGGGGCACACCAGTTACTGCAAGCAAAGGTTAACACTCAATAAAATCAACTAAAAAATACTTATTTACAGTATTACAGTATCTAGTCAGGTATTTATACAGTGATATTCTTTGAAGGGATTTTTGGCATATAGTTACATAGTTAAATAGGGTTGAAACAAGACAAAGTCCATCAAGTTCAACCCCTCCAAATTAAAACAAAGCATACACACACACACAGCCCTCCATACTTTCACACAAATCATATATGCCCATAGCTATACTAACTGTAGAGGTTAGTATCAAAATAGCCTTTGATATTATGTCTGTCCAAAAAATCAAACAAACCCCTTTTGAAAGCATCAACAGAATGAGCCATCACAACATCACCCGGCAGTGCATTCCACAACCTCACTGTCCTGACTGTGAAGAACCACCTACGCTGCTTCAAATGAAAGTCCTTTTCTTCTAGTCTGAAGGGGTGGCCTCTGGTGCACTGATCCTCTTTATGGGTAAAAAGGTCCCCTGATATTTGTCTATAATGTCCTCTAATGTACTTGTAAAGTGTAATCATGTCCCCTCGCAAGCACTTTTTTTCCCAGAGAAAACAACCCCAACCTGGACAGTCTACCCTCATAATTTGATTTTTAGAGTATAGTTTTTATTACTAAAATACACTGCAAGTAATTTAGTCTACCATTTAACATTTTACTCTTGAACCAATAAGTGTATTTATTCTACTTATAATTTTGGTGTATAGGCAGCCATCTCAGGTCATTTTGCCTGCCCCTGTGCTTTCAGAAAGAGCCAGCACTTCACCATGGAGCTGCTTCCATGTAACTAAAGGAGTCTCAGTGGGACTTTTACTACAGAGTGTTGCTCTCATATCTACCATATATCTACAGATTTACCGGTTTTTTTTGGTTACCTTCTCATTATTCTGTTTCTGCGGGTGGGGGGAAGGGAGAGGGTAATATCACTCCATCTTGCAGTGCAGCAGCGAAGAGGGAATGAAGTATATCACAGCACAAGCCACATAAATGTGGGCTCCTGGGAAACTGACAATATGTCTAGTCACGTCAGATTTCAAAATTAAATTTAACAAATGTGTTTGCTCTTTTGAAAAATTGATTTCAATGCAGGATTCTTCTGGAGGAGAGCTATATAATATTTTGTTTTTTTTAAACAGAATCTCTAATTCAAAAGGTTCACAAACTTTCACACACCACTACATTTGAGGGACTACGTTCAGAAAAAAACATTGCCTCAAAAGTTTATAGAACACTAAGAACAAATATATATCCATATAGATTGCTTATTGATATGAATGGCATAATATATTGTGAAAGATATTTAAAATTTTTAACTGATGGCCAGTAATTAGTGTTTTGTAATTCAAACATTATTTAAAAAATGCAGAGGACTTACTTCATTTGTTTAACAATTGTGCTTTTGCCGGATTCCCCAGCTCCTGCAAAATAAAATGGTAAAAATTAACGGCTTGAACATTTCTAAATTATGTACTGTAAATTATAAATTACCAATTTTAAGTTGAGGAACATTAGTCTTAAATTGTTGAAATATTTGCCCACTCTGTTACAAAGAGTGGTGTACCCCCAACCCATCATTTCCTCTTTCTCACTGACTTAAAGAACTTTTCTGGTATTTTGTTGCTCCTTCCCAACTTCTTTGAAATATGCCGCCTTCATCAAATTCAAAATGAGCATATATTCTTCATAAAAGAATTACATTTCAAAGTTCCATTTGCTATGTTGTCTTTGTACTACTTATAGTAATATATAGCTTTTAAACGATTTGTACATCATGCCATTCTGCATTTCATCCATTGTTATGGAAGGTCTGAAGTCAGCCTGAATGGCAGAATAGTCAGCTTAAAGGGGTAGTTCTTTTAGTATGTTATAGAATGGCTAATTCTAAGCAGCTTTTCAAATGGCCTTCATTTTTGAGCTATCGGTCTACTCTTTCCAGCTTTAAAATGGGGGTCATTGACGCCATTGGAAAAAAAAAACAAATGATCTGTATACTGTAGCTACAAATGTATTGTTATTGTAACTTTATATTACTCATCTTTCTGTTCAGGCCCTCTCCTATTCATATCCCTGTCTCTCATTCAAATTAATGCATGGTTGCTAGGATAATTTGGACCCTAGGAACCAGATTGCAAAAATTGCAAACTGGAGAGCTGCTCAATAAAAAGCTAAATAAAAAAAACACAATTAAAAATGTAAACCAATTGTTTCAGAAATTCACAATCAAATTCACACAAAGTTAAAGGAACAGCAACACCAAAAATTTTTTTAAAGCAACGAAAATATAATGCACTGATAAAACTGTTGTGTTTGCTTTACAAAGAGTAGTATAGTTTATATTAAAAAAGGTGCTGTGTAGCCATAGGACAGCCATTCAAAGCGGAAAAAGGCACAGGATACACAGTAGATAACAGATAAGCTGTGTAATATAATGTGATTCTTCACAACCTGTTGGTGCCCCCCATGGCTACAACAGCTGGTCTATATAAACTTTAGTTGTGTTTTTATAGAAAACATCTGTTTTACCAGTGGAGTGCAACAGTACATTATATAGTCATTTAAAAAAAAAAAAAACACTTTTGTTTTTAGGTATTACTGTTCCTTTAACTCAAAAGTGAACAATGCCTTTAAATCGGTTTGTCAGTGACCAGTTTTAGATTCAGAAAACAAACAAAAAAAATCCTCCAAAATATTTCTTCAAAAGTAACATATATGAATATTAGATGTAATAGAAACAAATAAATACATGCACAATAGGCAAGTCTGCCAAATATGCTTGCCATAGTTGTTGAAGGGGCTGTTCACCTTCCAAACACTTTTTTCAGTTCAGTGGTTTTCAGATTGTTCTCCATAAATAAAGACTTTTTCAATTACTTTCCATTATTTATTTTTTACTGTTTTTCCAAAATCTAAGTTTAAAGTTGAATGTTTGAGCCTGGCAGCTCAGTAATTCCGGTGCAGACTCTAAACTGATACAATTTTGCAACATGTAATTGATCCATTTCACAGCAACATCTCTGGAGTATTAGCAACTCTATTGAATCAATTCTAACAGCTGCCTGTAATGAAACCCAGAGATTCTGCTCAGCAGGGACAAATATAACAAATGTATCCATTAAATGTATCAGTTTAGAACAGTTGGGGGGGTCGGCGACCCCCCCCCCCCCCCCCCCAGAGCTGCTTTAGAAGGTGAAAAATGACACTTTACACTTCAATATTAGAAAAACGGTTACAAATAGAAAATAGACAGTAATTGGAAAAAGTCGTTATTTATGGTGATCTATCTGAAAACAACTAGTTGTTTGAAGGTGGACAACTCCTTAAATATATCCATTATTTTGGATACTAAAGAAATAATAGCAAGTGATGAAAGGTTTGGTTACTTTCCTTGAAAAAAAAAAAAAAAGCAAACGTCTTGTGTTTATTGGAGTTCCTAAGTAACCATTAGCTGCTACTCAATATTCAAACTGTTGCATAGTTTATTACCATGGTTTTGACACACTAACCAAGCATCCAATGCACTACTATCAATTTTGATAAAAGCATTCATGGTCTTGGAAAATCAGATCGGTTACTTAATGCATGCCTACAAACATTCATTTATATTAAATTTCATGAAGAATTATATGTATGCTACAGTAACCAACAGTTAACTTATATCCTAATAACTGACATTTCTTATCAGAAAATATCTTTTACTTTGACATTCTGTGAATCACTTAACACACAACAAGAAAAAACGGGAAATATGGGAGTAAAAGACATTCCTCTCCATTTACTGGCTTGTTATGTGCATCATTGGTGTGTGTGCGAGCAGCATATTTATACGAGTTGGAAACTAGACTTCATTACAGGTATGGGATCCATTATCTGGAATCACATTATCCAGAAAGCTACAGATTAAGGGAAAGCCAGAGAGTCCATTTTAATCAAATCATGATCCCAACAAAGATATAATGCTTATTGCAGGTAAAAAAATCATATTTGGTTTCATTTGTGTTTAAATTATTTTTATCACACTTGAGGTATGGAAATCCAAATTAAACCACTTATCTGGAAAACCCCAGGTTTCAAGCATTCTGGATATCAGGTCACATACCTGTACATAAAATGGCAGCATGGGATTATCCAAAAGCATATACTGTACTACATGTATATAGATATATTATGTAGAATGCTTGGGACCTGGGGTTTTCTGGGTTAGGATTTTTCTGTAATTTTAATCACCATACCTTGTATTTGACAAAAATAATTTAAACCTTAAAGGGGAATTCAATCCCTCGGGCGCTAACCTCCTCCCCCCACCACCCCGTAGGCCCTCCTTCCCTCCGACCTACCTCTCCCTACGGACAAGTGGCTACTTACCCCTCCGTGCAGGTTCCCAGGCACCATGTTCTTCAGCGATGTACCCTACTGTGCATGCGACGCTAAGTGCCGACGGATCCAGGAAGAAGACGTTGCTGAAGAAGATGGCTCCGAGAACCTGCACGGAGGAGTAAGTCGCCACTTAGGGGCATTTGCCCACGGGGAGAGGGGAGGAGGGAGGGGGGCAAGGAGGTTAGCGCCTGAGGGATTGAATCCCCCTTTAAAGGGATACTGTCATTTTTTTTTCAAATGCATCAGTTAATAGTGCTGCTCCAGCAGAATTCTGCATTGAAATCCATTTCTCAAAAGAGCAAACAGATTTTTTTTTTTAAGTTAATTTTGAAATCTGACATGGGGCTAGACATATTGTCAATTTCCCAGCTGCCCCAAGTCATGTGACTTGTGCTCTGATACACTTCAATCACTCTTTACTGCTGTACTGCAAGTTGGAGTGATATCACCCCTCCCTTTCCCCCACCCAGCAGCCTAACAACAGAACAACGAGAAGGTAACCAGATAACAGATCCCTAACACAAGATTAAAGGAGAAGGAAAGGCTAGGAACACTTGGGGGTGCCAAATGTTAGGCACCCCAAAGTGATTGTATCTACTAACCTGTAACCCAAGGGCAGTGCTCCTATAGGCAGAAAACTGCACCGGCCCTGGGTTATACTAGTGAGCACCATGGAGCGATCCACGTATGTCTTCTTCATTCTTCAAATTTTACAGGGAAAGTTAAAGTTTGGCTCTTTACTCTACTGCGTATGTGAAGGAGGAAGATGGAAGTAGATCTCTCCATGGTTCTCACTGGTATACATACAGGTAAGTCAATATAAACACTTGGGGGTGCATAACATTTAACCCCCCCCCCCCCCAAGTCCTCCTAGCCTTTCCTTCTTCTTTAAGAACATCACAGTCAAACCAAATATGTAAAGAACTCCCTGTCTCTCACACCTCTAGCATAGATCTGCATTACTGTATATTTTATTTGCTATATACCACCAAGCCATAAGCTTATATGCCAATTCTTGTTGATGCAAATATTTTTATATAATACACAAAAGCCATGAATATCCTGTAAATGATGTCCTTCTAAACGGTGACTAGTGATGTCATCAGTTATAAATGGTGAGTAGTGATTTTATTTTAGTAACAATTCACTAAAACTTGTGTATTATAATAAATAAAGTACCCCTTGTTGTAAAATGAGGATATTAGAAGTAACCTTGGAGTTTAATGACCTGTATAAAGCCTTCAGCCTCATGCATTTATATGGTCATGGAACTCCTCTGTGACTTATAATATGCTTTTATTTACAATAGGGGGTACTTTATCAATAATATTAACGATATATATTTGCTGCAAATCTATTTCAATAAAAGACATATTCAACAAGTTAAAATTAACGCATGTGGTAGGTATGAAAAGAACACAGCAGGAGAAATAGGAAATAATCCCAGCAGGAGAAATAGGCAAACCTGAGCCATATAAAACCTTAAAGAGGTACTGACATCTGAAATTAAACTCTTTTTTACATCTATTAGAATATTGGCTTTGAAAGCTACTTCTAACTTTGCCATAAAGTATTTGCATGATGCTTTTACATTACCTGTCTGATCCCCCATGTTCCTGTATGAGGGGGCTGCCATATTTGTGCAGCAGGAGATGGGACAGTCAGGTTGGCAAAGTCAGAGTGTCAGAGAGTCAAGCTTAGGAACTTCAACTTACAATTATATACAAAAACAAACTTCTCCGCAAAAAACGATCAACATGACCTATAGGTAACATTTAATGTACATTCATATGTTAAAATTCATTTTTTAGTGTCAGTATCACTTTAAGGGTTTGGTTCGCCTTAAATATATTGTCTCAAGCAATAATGTCGATTTTTTTTTAATACCATATCTGATTGATGTTAACACAATCCAAAGATGACACTTAGATCAATAAAAAAGGGGTGGTTTTAGTCAACAGGCTGCCAGACATACATGGCTTGACGTATTTTAGCTATATTGCTCTTAATCATAGGCTATGATTAAGGGCACCCAGGGAGACGTGACATGTAGTGGAGCCTGAAAAAGATTGTGCAGAACACAGTCTTAAGTGCTTCTTTTTGACTATGCATGTTTAAGTAACAGTGAGCTGGGTTGCAAAAAAATGTTTTATATTTTTTCATACGTTTCCCAACTCTGTAGATTCTCAGCTTTTGCGAAGATTCTCAGCCTTTTGCTCTGCAGCGTTAGAACACTATCCATTGTACTACTAATAATACCTTTGTTAATTATTATATGATTTCATTAGCAAAAGTGAGTAGTTGCAGCATAAAGTCTAACCCTCATGTAATAAAAAGCACTAAGTTTGACCAGATGCAGTAACCCCCTAGCAACTATCAAAAAGGTAATTAGTAAATGCTACCTGTGTATTTGGTGCTATGGGTGCACCTTTTATTTAATTTCATATTTAAGGGCTGGGGCAGACAGGGAGATTCTGTCGCCTGGCGATTAATCGCTGGCGACAATCTCCCCGAACTGCCTTCTCCCTGTCCACCGACTGTTTAAATCAAAAAGCGCCAGCCCTAAAAGATTTAAGTTCAAATTAAAAGATCAGTAACATCAAAAAGAAAATTTAAAGTTTGTATCTGTTGATGGAGCACCACTAAGGCTAGGGCCAGACAATTGTGGATATTGGCATGAAGTATCTTTTCCAATCAGATGCAGGCAGACACAGTAGATTTTGTTGCCGAAATGTGACTTTTTGAGCAGAAATCCACCCTGCCTTCAGAAGACAAGAGGAGCAGCAGGGCAGAGGATTTTCTGCCTGCGGAGAATCCTTAAAGGAATACTGTCATGGGAAAACATGTTTTTTTTTTCAAAGTGCATCAGTTAATAGTGCTGCTCCAGACTTCTTTCCTGAAATCCATTTCTCAAAAGTGCAAACAGATTTTTTTTTAATATTCAATTTTGAAATCGGACATGGGGATAGACATAGTTATTTTCCCAGCTGCCCCAGTCACATGACTTGTGTCTGCACTTTAGGCTAAGGCCAGACGGGGAGATTCGGGGGAGATCTGTCGCCTGGCGACTTCTCGCCGCGACAAATCTCCCCGAATAGCTAGTTAGCGCTGCGCACCCGCTAGGCATAAAATCGCCTGCGCTTGTTCACACGCAACGGCGCGACTTTAAAAGTCGCTCAAAATTGCCTCGCCAATTAAGTTTGTTCCCTAAAAATAAGACTTTGTTTCAATTACTTTCCAAAATCTAAGTTTAAAGTTGAATGTCCCTGTCTCTGGTATTTGAGTCAGGCAGCTCAGTAATTCAGGTACAAACTCGAAACTGTTACAATTTTGCAACATTTAGTGGATACATTTCTCAGCAGCATATCTATATGTATTAGCAACTATTGTATCAGTTCTAACAGCTGGGATTATGCTCAGCAGCGACAAAGATAAGGGCTGGTGCAGACAGGGAGATTTGGGGAGTTTCTGTCGTCTGGCGCATCTGGGAGGCGACAATCTCCCTGAACTGCCTTCTCCCTGTCCGCCGCCTGTTTAACTCAAAAAGCGCCAGCGCCAATGCACACATGGCGCAGCTATTTCCAGAATCGCACAAAGTTGCTTCCTGAGGAAACTTCGGGCGATTCCGGAAATTGCTGCCCCGCTTGTGCATTGGCGCTGGCGCTTTTTGATTTAAACAGGCGGCGGACAGGGAGAAGGCAGTTCGGGGAGATTGTCGCCTCGCAGAAAAGGCGATTAATCGTCAGGCGACAGAATCTCCCTGTCTGCACCAGCCCTTAAATGCATCAATTTAGAACAGTTTTGGGGGTCAGTGATCCCCTCTCCTAGAACTGCTTTAGAAGGTGAAAAATGGCACTTTAAACTTCAATATTAGAAAAACAGAGCAGCAGTTTAGGGCCGGGCGCAGGTGGACAATATGTTGACCCGTACATTACTAGTGCAGACATTTGGACTACTCAACTTGAACAGCTGCCCAAGCTACACAGCACCTTACTTAAAAAAAAAAAAAATATTTGTACTGGGGTTTCTGAAGAAAACGCACTATTTGTAACAGTGCAGGATAATAGCAAACTGATAAGAAATGGGAGGCTTAGGTTTGTTTGTTATACATTTAATAGAAACAAAATATCTTACGCCTTATAATATCGTTCTTGATTAATGGCAATGTACACTTAAATAAAAAGGGAATGGCTAGAAAGCAAAACTTGATTTATTTTAAATGAATACAGAGTTTCTAGAAAACTAGAAAGGTGTAATTATAGGGGTTGTTCACCTTTGCGTTAACTTTTAGTATAATGTAGAGAGTGCTATTCTGAGACAATTTGCAATTGGTTTTCATTTTTTATTGTTTGTGCTTTTATAGTTATTTAGCTTTTTATTCAGCAGCTCTCTATTTTGCAGTGTCAGCAATTTGGTTTCTAGGGTACAAATTACCCTAGCAACCCTGCATTGATTTGAATAAGAGACTGTAATATGAATAGGAGATGGACTGAATAGAATGATAAGTAATAAAAAGTGGCAATAACAATACATTTGTAGCCTTACAGAGCATTTGTTTTTAGATGGTGTCAGTGACCGCCATTTGCAAGCTGCAAAGAAACAGAAGAAAATTTAAAATCATTAAAAAAACTATGAAAAATAAATAATGAAGACCAATTTAAAAGTTTCTTAGAATTGGCCCTTCTACAATATACCAAAAGTTAACTTGAAGGTGAACCACCACTTTAACAACTGTTAATGGTAAAATGCATAATATTAGCCCTTGAGTTAGATTTTTGAATTTATGTCTGTCAAAGCTTTTTTTTATTTTAAAAAATCTATAGAAACATAGTACAGGCCTTAATAGTGTCAAAGCCTCAATGCTAAGCTAAAGTGTTCTGAAGGCTGCAGATACTGGTTTATTTCTCAAAGAATTACATATGGGTGAATATTCAAAAAGAGCACTTAACAGGTTGTATCCACTTCAGGACATCAACAAGCCAAGTGTGATATTTACAAAAAAATAAATCCTTTAGGGCTACAATGAGCATTGGGATGCAAATCTTTACACAGCATGCAACTGTTTCACTTCAATACCACAACAGGAAATGAACTTGTATTAACACCACAGAATATATGCTAAAAATACCAAGTAGCTAACCAGTCTAGCAAAGATTATGTATAGACTAAGCTATGATTTTTATATTAAAGGGGTTGTTCACCATTCAAACAACTAGTTGTTTTCAGATAGATCACCAGAAATAACTTTTTCCAATTACTGTATATTTTCTATTTGTAACCGTTTTTCTAATATTGAAGTGTAAAGTGTCATTTTTCACATTCTAAAGCAGCTCTGGGAGGGGTGTGTCACCAAACCTCCCAACTGTTCTAAACGGATACATTAAATGGATACATTTCTTTTCTTTGTCCCTGCTGAGCAAAATCTCTGGGTTTCATTACAGGCAGCTGTTAGAATTGATACAATAGTTGCTAATACTCCAGAGATGTTGCTGTGAAATGTTTAGTCTGCACCTGAATTACTGAGCTGCCAGAGACACGAACATTCAACTTTAAACTTATATTTTGGAAAAACAGTAAAAGATAAATAATGGAAAGTAATTGAAAAAATCTTTATTTCTGGGGAACAATTTGAAAACAACTGAACAGAAAAAAGTGTTTGGAAGGTGAACAACCCCTTTAATGAATGAATTTGATTACGTTAAGCACTATAAATGTGCTGATCTTGAATGCAATTTTTACCCAAACCAAACAATCCACATGTACAACTGACAAATTATGATTGGAATTGGCATGGAATAGATTTGGTCTGAGTGTATGCAGGATTATCAGATGAATAAATAATGGGATCAGATCCAGTTTCCAGGACTAAAGGCAAATCCTAAAAGCCTCCGATTGGGTAACTTATTGATGATTGAATAGTGTATAGCCAGCCGGCCAATGAAGCACAGAAGATGGGGCGGGGAACAGGACTTTATTTAGGCCAGAAAATCCTATAATTACTTTTCCAGATAGATGTAGGATCCAAGGTATATGTGACTTCTCCCTTCCTTGAACCTCCCCTAATATAAAAAGCACAGCAGTAGATAAACTATCACAGCAACAGCTCCAGGAATAGATTGGCTATTGTTTACATTGACAGCACTGCAGGCCAAAAGCAGCAGAGGTAACAAAAGATAAATGTATCAAAGTTGTATATCCGCAGTGACATTCAAATTGCATCGTTTGGTTAAGCTTTGGATTTAAGAAAAAAAAAAACAGAGAGAGACTGGAAAGTATAATTATGAGCTGCCTGACAGACATGTCAAAGAAGCTACAGTGTGTGGGCAGATTCATTGGGTGCAGTCACTAAGCAAACAGCCCACCCCGTTGGGGTTTATTAGGAAACAATTATACATGTGCTGGGTGCCTCCCCCCCCCTGGAAGATTGGGAGTGAATGGAGCGCCGCACCCTTTTCAACAAGCTCCCCCTCTGCCTACATCATCTCATAATGCAAACAGAACACCACAGGCCTGCCGTGTTACACATCGATCTGACAGCAAACGCTACACGGTGGGGGGCAAAGTAACAGGCAAACGTGTTATTAATTAAACGCCATCCCCAATGCATCATATTGCTGGCAGCATGGAATCATGTCACGGCTCCTACACATGTCTAATGTCAGGGGGAATGCATTAGCTTGCTGAAAGAACCTTAGAAGTCAAGCTGCACTACAACTCCCACCATCCCTTGCAGGAAGCACGCCAATCGCTTTAGTATTAGGCAGCAGTTAAACACAGTCACATTCCAGCAACCTAATGTCACTGGATTTCTGGGAGTTGTAGTGCAACCAGCACTTAAAGGGTGCCAAGTTGTTGTAGCTATAAAATGCAAGAAATGATCATACCGAGCAGAAGCAGCTTCACTTCCCGGGCAGCTTTCTCTCCATCCTCTCGCAGGTTCCTATCGATCATTTTGCTCCTCTCCACAGCCGCCTTGTCTTCGGCGCTCAGAGTACATCCCATGGCGACGGTTCTCCGTTCAGCCCGAAGGCAAGAGACAGAGCAGCAAAGCCTAAGCACAGCGTTTAGGTACCACCCGGATGGGGGCGCAACGTGACTAGAGCAGGGTGCCGGGATAGAAATGGCACGGAGAATCGCCGGAGGCAAGAGGTCCCGCGAGAGGCGGTCCAGTTAATAAGAGATAATGATGATGAGTTGCTGTCCTGGCTAGACGTTTACTCCCTAGGCTCCTCCACTTCCACACAGCTGCTATAGCTGCTCCCTCGAGCGTCCCTCGCTCTCTCTTCTCCAGCGGTGACGAAAAGTTTAAAACACGCATGCGCAAACCTACTAACAACTCCTCCAGGGTATTGGACACTGTTAACCAAAATGCCCGGATGAACGAACTAGCGTCCCACGATGACTCGCATTCTATTGGATAGAAGGGACAAGTAGAGCTGTAACCCTTTTAGCGTGTGAGAACAGCTGAAGAGAAGACGCTGCTAAAGCGTAAACGAAACGTGACAGGAACTGAAAGGGTTACACGCAAGGGGCGGAAAGCGGAACTATGACGTCAGCGCAAACTGCCTATATAGAAGGCCCATGAAGTGGGTTAGTTTTATTCAAATTTCAACGGTTAATCTTCGTAGTTGGTTTGGTGGCGGCTGACCGCACCCGCCTGGGATTAGAATTTCTAGATGGGAGGTTTCACTGTTTGTTGTTTGCATTTTGTTTACTCATTAAATGACAAACGTTTTCTTTGTCTAAAGTATAGGTCGTTGGCTAAAGCCGCGTGTGTTCCTTCCTTCCCATTGAAAAGTTCGACTCACCGACGTGTAGAAATCTGCGGAACCCTGCAAAACAATACGGCTCTGTCAACTCCACAGTTGCCCTTTATATCTGCACTTGAGAGTCGAGACGGGCAGCAGCTCGCCCGAGCCAATGACATTGTTCCCATGTGCTCAGTTGTCTTAGCACACCGACACATTGCAGGGGTGCATCCTCTTATGCATATGGCACTATGGCAGTATATGAATATCTTAACACGCAACCTGCTTTCAATTGCAATATCTTTTACTAATCACTTTAAAATAACTGAAGATTAATATATATTGGAAAGCGTCCTAGAATTATATTTGAATTCATTTAAAAAAAAAAAAAGATCCAATTTTTGGGTGGACCAAAAAGTTTAACCCTCCTGCTGCTGCCGGTGTTGTCAGGGTTGAGGCCTCTTGTAAGAAAGTGTTTCTTCTAGTGTAGCTTTAAACCTAGAAACAAAGGTGCTACTTCATTTGCAGGCTTTCACTTTGCTTCCTCTGTAGTGTTGCCACCATTTCAGAAAAAAAAAATATAGGCCTTCCTATATATTTATCTTTTTTCCCTATTAATAACATTGTGCTCCACCACAATTTTTACCGGCTGGCTGGCAACCCTATTGCCCTGTCATGTCTCTGGTTGCCATGAAAGGTTAAATTGGCCTTCTGCAGGCCCGGATTTGTGGAAAGGCCACCAATGCCCGTGTCTAGGGCTGCAGGAGTTTTGCCCAACCACACCCACATTGGTTCGGAAACACTGGGGATTTGCATCAGATACAATAGGTTTATAAATGTAATGTGTGCTAAAACCCATTTCTCGGTCCCAATAAAAAATTACATACATTGGTCACAACGGCTTATGATAATTTAAAGTTTTGGTCTTGCTTATGCCATTTTTTCTGGTATTAAAATGAGTACAGCTGGGCATGTGCAGGCACTTGTCCAGGGTGGTGCAAGGTATAACTGGGATACCGGAACAATATAGAGGTACAGTGCTCACAGGAAAAGTCCCACTAACCTGTAAGTTTTTGGAAGAATATAAACTGGTAGGAAGTAAGCACTGGGGTGAATAAAAAAGACATAGGTTAAAGGGGTAGCTCACTTTTAGTATGTTATAGAATGGCAAATTCTAAGCAACTTTGGTGTTTAATATTTATTTCCTATAGTTTATGAGTTATTTCTTCTTCTTCTATCCCCTTCCCGCTTTCTAATAGGAGTCACTGACCCAATCTAAAATCAAATGTTTATTGCTCATTATATGAAGGCCCTCTCCTATTCATATTGCAGTCTCTTATTCAAATCAATGCATGGTTGCTATGGTAATTTAGACCCTAGCAACCAAACTGCTAATATTTAAAACTGGAGAGCTCCTGAATAAAAATCTAAATAACTCAACAACCACAAATAAAATCAAAGGAAAATTCAACTTTTAAGGGGAAAAATCCCTTCCCCTCTTCCCCTGTGTAGGCCCTCCTGGCCTACCTGCCCCCCCCCCCCCCCCCCCCCCCCCCCCCCGGGCAAATGACCATAACTTGTAACTTACCCCTCCTTCCAGGTCCTGTCCAGCAGAGTTCACAGGCTCCATCTTGTCTCTTTCGCTCTTCGTCCTGTACTCACTGCCGTTTTCGGGTGCATGCGCAGTAGGAGGTAGTTGTTGGTGCAGAGCTACTGCACATGTGGCGAAAGTAACAAAGTTCCCGAAAAAAGAAATCAGAATTTTTTTTTCTTTTTCGGGTGCATGTGCAGTAGCTCCGTACCGGCAGATTCCTCCAACTGTGCATGCACCCGAAAGTCACAAACTTTCCGAAAAAAGATTGGATCAAGAGAAGATGGCACTTGTGAATTCCGCTGGACAGGAACTGGAAGGAGGGGTAAGTAATAATTAATTTTAGCTGACACCTACTGAGAGAATGATGCATTTGTGAGTCAAATAGTTAACTAGTAACACATAGTCACAATCTCTGCTTACTTAGGGGCAGATTTACAAAATTTGTGTGAAGGGTTCTAATATTCGCACAAATAGTCGAATAGTCTCAATTCGATCATGCGACTATTCGAATATGCAAATATTGGGGTCCGTTTACTAAAGTGTGAAAAATTTGAATTTAAGTTTCCACATGTTATCGCTGAGAATATTTTTCCGCCAGAATATTTGCAGCGACTAAGTTTACTAAACAGCGATGCTCTCAGAAGTCATTGCGATCACTTGCGGTAACTACGTTAGCGAACCAGCTTACGTTAGCGGAAATTTTAGCGAGTTGCGAATTTTCTTGCGAAAAATTGTTTGCAAATATTTATTCTTGTTTTATGGCGTTAATAATTGTGTTAATTATGGCAATTTTTACTGTGACATTTATGGCCAGAAATGTATCTTCAAAACTCATAATCTACTGACTGATGATTATACCATCCAACAACATTACCAGAGTGACACCAATCAAACATGTATGTATCATATAAACCCATACTTCATCCATCCAGTCACAAACACTTCTACCAATAGAATCATATGAACAAGAAATCATACCAGTTATCTCTTTGTATCATTTAAATGCACAGTTTAATGAGAAACTCCTATTGAGAATTTTCTGGCCAAAAAATAAGTTAATGCCACTATATAGATGGCGGTAAAATATTGCGAATATTCTGGCGTTAATTTTGTCTTGCACACATTTCACTGTTTAGTAAACCAGACGTTAATGTGTACGTAGCGTTATTTTCAGCGAATGCGATAACTGGCGAAAAAATATTCTTGCGCAAGAATATTCGCAAATTTAGATTTACCGCAGGTTAATAAACTTGCGAAAACATATTCTGCGTGAAATTTGTCTATATTTTGTGCGAAAATTTTTACCGCACTTTAGTAAACGGACCCCTAAGTATTTTTGACCATCGAATATAGATTTTATTCGAATATATTCGGGCACTTCGAATAGATTGAATATATATTCGAACTCCATTTCTCAAAAGAGCAAACAGATTTTTTAATATTCAGTTTTGAAATATAACCTAGGGCTAGACATTTTGTCAGTTTCCCAGCTGGCCCTGGTCATGTGACTTGTGCCAGCACTTTAGGAGGGAACTGCTTTCTTTCAGGCTGTTGTTTTTCCTTCTCAATGTAACTGAATGGAATGCAGTGGGACATGGGTTTTTATTATTGAGTGCTGTTCTTAGATCTACTGGGCAGCTGTTATCTTGTGTTAGGGAGCCGTTATCTGGTTACCTTCCCATTGTTCTGTTGTTAGGCTGCATGAATGGGTGAAAGGGAGGGGCTGATATCACTCCAACTCCACACAAGTCACATGACTTGGGGCAGCTGGGAAATTGACACTATGTCTAGCCGCATGTCAGATTTCAATATGAAATATAAAAAAATCTGTTTGCTCTTTTGAGAAATGGATTTCAGTGCAGAATTCTGCTGGTGCAGCACTATTAACTGATGCATTTTGAAAAAACTTTTTTTCCCATGACAGTATCCCTTTAATGGGGCAGATTTACTAAAGGGCGAAGTGGCTTTCACTAGCGAAAATTCACCAGAAATCTCATCTGCAGGGACATCGACAATTAACTAACAGGCATAGACAACAATTCGCTAGGGAAAGACCGTCGCTAGCACATGCTTGCACCCTATCTATAGGCGAATTGAACGATCATTACTCCCCAATTTCACTGAAGTGAGAATTTTACATAACGTTACCTCTTTCGCCAGAGTTTCCTTCATCACATCAGGCAAATTGATGAGATGAAGCTACATCCTCCTCAATCTTATATCAGTGACATCATATCCTGTAAATCATAAACATTGTAAAAACACTGGCGCTTTTTCATTTTTTAAAAATGGATTGTTAAAGTCCTGACTATTAAAGATTTTTAACATTTCTTTCCCAACTATTTGAGGGGCATGCCACCTGTGTTTTAGGGTGGGCTCATGTGTAGGGCATTAGAGGATCTCTTTTGTCTTTATTTTGCTTCCTCAAAAAAGGAAAAAACCCTAAAAAGTGGCCACTTCCAGCAACACCAACATCTCCAATAAA
This sequence comes from Xenopus borealis, assembly GCA_024363595.1. NCBI lineage: Eukaryota > Metazoa > Chordata > Amphibia > Anura > Pipidae > Xenopus > Xenopus borealis. Next base: position 70,382,756 of record CM044435.1, on the reverse strand, counting down.
GACGTCCATACAACCTATAGGTACCCGCCCTATTCAAATTGACATAATTGCAAGAGTACTAACACAGTTTTGCTAGGCAGAAATGAGCGCTAACGAAAGATCGCTATGAAATGGTCACACTGACGAATTAACGCTAGCAAAACTTTCCCAGCGTTTGGCTGCTCAGACACAACACAAGGCATTTTAGTGAATTAGCATAGTGGTAGAGAATTTTCATCTGGTGAAGTGTGGCAGATCGTTTGCTGATGACAATTTCCCCTTTAGTGGATTTTGCCCCAATGTTTTTGTCTCATATCTATAATACTGATTCCAGCTTATTTCAACATGCCTTTATTCTCTTATTTATCTCACACTGTTTCTCTGTACTTGTATTTATCCTGTTTCCAACTCAGGATCTTAGTTCCAATTATTAGAAGTAAAGGGGAGGCTATTATTCATCAGACTCATCAGAAAAAAGACTGATAATGGGTATATAATCTATAGTATGGTCATTTTGTAATGTACCAAACTGTAAATTTTACAGAAGCCATCGGAAGGTTCCATGACCATGTAAAGGCAAAAGAACTCTGGGGGATGTGTCTTTATATAGGTCTCAGGGAAATCCTATAAAAAAGGAAGCATTTGTTTTTCTATATTTTAAATGATCTAGGTACGCCCATTCTTTATGTTAACTAACAATGATCATCTATTTTAACTGCTTAACTGACAAGTAACAAGTAACTGATTACCAATCACAAATAGAGATATGTTACGTTCCCATAATTATTTAAATCCCATTGCTATATCAACAAACCACTTTAAAAGACAATTTCTATTGCTTAATACAAACACAAGTTAAAAACAAAACACTTGTAACGTTATTATATTTAAGTAAGTAGCAATTTTTCATAGTATGTATCATAATATAAGTTACTACTTTTATCAATATTTAATTCTATCCAAACTGGTAATGTTAACACTCTCATTTACCATGTTACAATTGTGTTGTATCATGAGACTAGCACAATATTCTATCCTCCTCAGCAATATGTTATGTTATTACATCTATCATGTGCCTTACTAAGTGACCCAACCTAAGGGCTCTTACACACGAGCGTTTTTACCTGCGCTCCCCTGCGTTCCGTTTGGCTGCTTTCAGCCGCAGGGGAGCGCAGGTATAGACGCACTCAATTATTTTCAATGGGGCCGTGCTCATGCGAACGCATGTAGGCGCCGAATGCAGGAAAAATGCAGCATGTTGTGTCTGAACCTGCGTTCGGCGCCTACATGCGTTCGTGTGAGTACAACACCATTGAAAATAATTGAGTGTGTCTATACCTGCGCTCCCCTGCAGCTGAATGCAGCAAAACGGAACGCAGGGGAGCGCAGGTAAAAACGCTTGTGTGTAAGAGCCCTAAAACTAAAGGTTAATTGATGGCTCAAAGTAGTTACATTTCTCCATATACTCAAATAGCCACCCTGGATCCCTGAGTGAATATGCTAATTTACTTCACTTGCACTACTATAACTCCCACACTATAAATTTAGTGCTTAAAATAACCCCTAAGTGTGAGGATACATAAATATAAATAATAAATCATCATGTTAACATACATACCACTACAATAGAGTCCAAAAATCTCCATTATATATATATATGTGTGTGTATATATATATATATATATATATAGACAGAATGCAGAAATTGACAGCACATCCGAGGAAAAA
>CM044435.1:70330381-70378597 GCA_024363595.1 Xenopus borealis | reverse complement strand
ATACAATTTTAACACAACTTAATTATGTAACAGTATACACTGCATGTTCTTTTTTATATACAAGAATTTTATTATTTTGATTACAGAAATACTGTAAAAAAACTCTCGGATAATAAGTAATTGACAACCTGCACAAGCATGGAATATGTTATCCAGAGCCCTATTACATAGAAAGTCCTGAAATAATTTACATTTTCCAGGGAATCATTTGTAAGCAAATAATTCTTATTTTAATTGATTTTCTTTATCTCAGTCATAATAAAAACTATATTGTACTTGATTAACTAAATTGAATACATCTGTTTGGAGGGAACACAGTCTCATGTGCTCAATGTTCCAATATTTGTTGACAAATTTATGGTATGATCATTCAAATTATGTAAATATCCTTTATCTGGTCCCATGCATTCCAGATAAGAGCTCCCATACCTGTACTTGTTTCTACTGTATACTAAAAGCTAATTTTGAAATATGCTCTTCCTGTAATACAGAAAGGGCAAGGCATATTGCAGTACAGGAATTCCATATCCCAAAAGCTTCATTTGGCTAAATAAATGTAGTTACTGAGCAGACAACCTGATTGTCATTATGTATAGTTTGCAGAACTATGTAGCGTAGTGCGCTGATGTCCCTTGACATTACATGAAAAAAGTAAGCTTATAATTGACTTGCATGGAAATAAATCTCTTGGGCCATTTGTAGAGGTCATGTTTAGCCTGGCCATTACCTAATAGGATGTCATAGGATTACTTCCAGTTTTATGATTGAACAGTTCTATATCCTATATATTCATGTCCCAGCCTGTAAAAGAATGTACATAGCAAGATATTTGTAGAGGCATGCTGAACCAGCCCTTCAAATGCTTTGCACATAATATTGTTGAATGAGCACATACACACGATCTACAATATAGAGTTGTAAAAATACTAAAATGTGTTTTACATTTTAATAACATGCCATGAAGGTATGATGATCCAAATTACAGAAATATCTGGAAAACCCCAGGTCCTGAGCATTCCGGATAACAGGTCCCATACCTGTACAAAGAAATCTGTCTCCTAAAATCCTTAGAAGATGTCTTCAAAGCCACCAGACAACTATGAATCCAGCCCAATTAGCCTTCTTATTAGTGACTTCTAGGCAGAAACAATTTTTTGAATTTTTTTAATGTACCAACTACCTGTATGAATATTGTAAGTATGGCACCTTTAGTTGTTTTGCCTGCAGCTTTTCTTCACGACATCATCTGATGTTATACCATGCACCCTGTTTCATAAAGGGGATGTAAAGGCAAAAAAAAAAAAAGATTTTCCCTTTCTTTAATGAAAAAGAAATCTATCTCTAATATACATTAATTAAAAAATGTCTACTGTTTTTATAATAAACCTGACTGTATGCAGTGAAATTCCCCCTTTGTTTTATTTGCTCTGACAGCTGCAGGTCGGACACGTCAGATGATCCTTAGCTGCTCTGCAGGGAAATCATCATACTTTCAAATGGCAGGGGGGAGCCCCCACCTTACTTCCCACAACTGAAGCAAATGTGTTTGTCTCCTTGTAGAGCAGCCAGCAGACTTAATATTTGACTTGTTCTGTTTTCATATTTTATGATGATCCCTAAGCGTAACCTCCCAACTGAAGCCCATACCACACTGAGCATGTGCGTAGTCTTGGTATTGCAAAGATGTTTAACAAAGTTACAAGATGACAGCTCCTTGCCCCGCTCTGAAAGCATGAATCATTTGTTTAATTGGGCTTCTGGTGCAGTCAGTTTGGTTTATATTTAGTATACAAAATACGGCATTTCTTCATTACATTATTCTATTTTAGACTTTAGTTGCCCTTTAAGCAGCTGAAGCTTTCAATCAGGACATATTATTTGCGATCAGAAATGATTGTAGGATGGTCGGGTAAACTGACACTTGACCTGGCATTCATACACAAAGGGGCAGATTTAAAAAGGGTAGAATAAATATTCGCCAAAATCGAATAAAATATTCTCTTGTTTTGAGCGACTGTTCGAGAGAATATTCTTTACACGAATTTAGTAAATCTGCTCCAAACAGTCAGATAGTATTGTCAAAATAAGTCAAGAAACTCGGCATATGTGGTCATCATGTGACCTGCTTCAATACTTGGAGGATGACAAAATTTAAGCAATACTATGCAGAGCTACCAGGCTCTGCTATAGTTTAGAAAAATCTAATCTACTACTTGGATTTGCAGAGGAAAGAAATTATGTTGTAAATGGTAATATTCCAAATGAGGAGAGCACTCACATATAGCAAAAAATGCTGTGGTTATATTTATTGAAGAATAAATATAACCACAGCTCTCCTCATTTGGAATATTATCGATAAGCGTGAGGATAGCAGTGTACCCGGGGAGGATTTGATGCATTCAAAGAATAAGCGAAGGCAGTGCAATGAACATTTGTGATTATTGAATATGTTATAAATGGGTAAGAGAGTTATTATACCAGTTTATCATGAGCGTGGCTGTACCAATTTATGCTCAGGTTCTAGATAGAATTTTAAGTTTTCTTGAGGTCACTGCAGATGCATAAGCAATAATACAGTTTGTACATATTACATAGAATTAACCCACATTAGCTGCATAGCTGGGCATGGGCTATGCAGTCACCCCCTCCTTATTCTCTCTGTCCCTCTTTTTTGTTTAAAATCACGGAGGCCCTATAAGCAGTTGAGTTATAAATTACATTTCTGGTGAGGTTTATAGCTGCTTAATACACATCCCTCTCCAAAAGGAAAGAGAGCTAATGAAGATCTCAATTTCCTGACTTTAAGCTAGAATTACCATGGTTACCGAGTTTCACAGCATTTCTGTGCTGCTTGGCAACCCTCTGAATCTGCTAGTTTGTGTCCATAGTAACCATATTCCATTTCAATGCTCCATTATAGATATTTATTTGTTTCTGAGTAACTAGTATGTTCAGTCCACAGTAGCAATCTGATTTAATGCCCAGAATTATGAACTTCTTATGTTACTATTTAAGGTAAAATATGTGAATCCAGAATTCTTTAGAAGAGATGAGACAACAATGAACTTTTGTTTGCTAGAACATCCATAATTACACAAAATTAACTGCTTGGTTGGGAATAGGTATACTAACAGTGAAACATTATACCCCCTTGTTCAATTTGAGTTCAATTAATATGTTTAATAGTACTGCTCCAGCAGAATTCTGCATTGAAATCCATTTCTCAAAAGAGCAGACAGATTTTTTTTATATTTCATTTTGAAATCTGACATGGGGCTAGACATATTGTCAATTTCTCTGCTGCCCCAAGTCATGTGACTCGTGCTCTGATAAACTTCAGTCACTCTTGCTGTACTGCAAGTTGGGGTGATATCACTCCTCCCTTCCAGCGGGGAGGCAGTTCGGGGAGATTAGTCACTCGAAGAAGAGGTGATTTGTCACCAGGCGAATAATTTCCCCCAAATAGCATTGTGTGTCTCTACTCTTAGCTTGAGAAATAAGAACATAGATTTGTGATTAAAACAATAGGTGCAATTTTGTTTAGCACACGTTCTGTTCATTTAACTCATACTGGTACTCAAGGAGGTAAAATGCCTCTTAGATTACCTGTGGGCAGATAATCCCCTTGCATAACAGGCTTTTGCTAATAAAGATGTCACAACAAAGGGGGGAGGAGAGGGGTAGTATAGTTTTAATCCGATTACCTATGCACTATTCAGTAGTGTCAGTTTCCCTGTTTGTTCTGTGTAGCTCTAAAATTAACATAAAAAATGTTTTTGTGATTAAAACAATAGGTAAAAAGTATTTTCAGCACAATTCCTATCCATTGAACGCATATTGAAAAAGGGGGTACACTGCCCATTTTAATTAATCTTGATATTTGGAAGTGATAGATTATTTTCTTGGTTTTACTTAAATTGTATAATTTTGTGCTGCCATTTTGCCCTGGACAGTATTACATTTAAAAGGCAAGATACTCAGGGGTCTTTATAATAGTATTGAGGATGTGCTTTTTATTTAGCGAACCATTATTATAGTCTTCTAATGCACACACACACAAATTATGATTAATTGAGTTTCTTTTAAATTATTGAGTTTTTTTTTTTAATTGCAAGTATCTAACTAAAGAATTTACAAATCTGAAATCTGAATCTGAAATCTGGTGGGATGTTTTGGGTCCCATCTCTTCTCAAGCAATTCCCTGTTTGATTCTTTGGAATGCAGAGAGAAATTGACACTGATTTTCTCATTGGTGGCAGGATATGATATGATTGCTAAATTTTGACCAGAACAACCATACTGCACTATAGCAAGGAAGTCAGCTGACAACCGTTTCCCCGCGTCTGATGTTGCCTGAATAAACAGACCCTGACTTGATTTTAAGCCCCAATGTCAGAACATATATAATAGCAATATTATATAATTATTATATAATATTACATCAGAAAGTATATGGGAAAGCCAACCCAAACATCTAAGCTTTGCTAATACATACATATTAACATATAATCCCCTTATACATAGGAATATGTTTAAAACAGAATCATAAAACTTTGGGGCTGTGTAGAAGAGGACACCATCTTACATATATGGTGGCACTGCCCTAGAGTAATTAAGTTCTGGTCTAGGGTCTATGCCCTGATCCAATAAGTTCTGGTCTAGGGTCTATGCCCTGATCCAGAGAGTGGCCACTGTTAATTTAAAGAGAGACACTGTGCATAAGAAAATAGTGAATACTGAACATTACCCATATAGTCAATGCAGCAAAAATAACCATAGCAAAGTCTCCTTTACTTCCTATTGTCACGGGTTGGCCTTCGTTAGGCGCCCAGGGGGGGATTAGTGGACCAAGGAGGAAGCTTTAGGGGTTCAATAACACAGCAAGGCAAGGATCAGGCAAGAGGCAAACAGGTCCAGGCAAAAAGTAAAGATGTATTCACAGGAACAAAACTAGAACAAAGTCCAGGCAAGGCAAAATACAGGAACACAGGAACAAAAGTACAGGAAACAAGGTCAAAGGCAATATCAGGATCAATATACAATACCCAGGATCAAGGCAATGTGGTCCTATAATTGGGCGCCATAATGGTGTCCAATAGCCCTTTAAATATTCAAAGTTGGCGCCAAAACGAGCGCCGTGACGTCATCGCGTCAGGCGTGACGCGATGACGTCACTATCCGGCGCCGCATATCCACGTGGCGGCTATGGGCGCCGCCATTGTGGATATGCGCCGGACAGGAGAGGACGCGCCGCCCGGAGCTAAAGGTAAGCCTCCGGGCGGCGCGATCCTGACACCTATACAACATAACAAACATAACAGGATATAAATTAATTTAAAAAAATTACCAGTATCATATTGGATAAAGAGGCAACATTGGAGTAACATATTTAGTATTTTGCTCCACAGGATGTTGGCTTTACCCTATTCTCCAGATAACCGTTTAAATACCAGTTAAATGAGAGCATGTTTGTAATTTCCAGAGCTTCCTCTTACAATGGAGGTTATTGTCCCCAACTCTTGCTTAAGGTGAATAGATAAACTGTGCCAACATGTATACCTTTTAATAAACCTTAATCATAAGTGGGCCATTGACATTCACCCAACCTAGAGGAAGAGAGGTTTTTCATTTCTGTTAAGTTATCTGTACCATTTTGTTTAGTTTAAACTCAGTAAGGCCCATTCATAAGTGGTTAGTGGTTGGCTGAAGCCATTTATTGTCAAACAACTGTGTTTACTCTTTTGAAATCATAATCACTACACAAACTACCCAAATGACCCTGATCAAAAGTTTACATACCCTGATGATTTGGCCTGATAACATGAACACAACTTGACACAAAAGGGTTTGAATGGCTATTAAAGGTAACCATCTTCACCTGTGATCTTGTTTTCTTGTAATTATTGGGTGTGTCTAAAAGGTCATTGACTTTCTGGACTCCTTACAGACTCTTGCATATTTCATCCAGTGCTGCGCTGATGTTTTTTTTTCTAATTCATGGGGAAAGCAAAATAATTGTCAAAGGATCAGTGGGATAAGGTAGTTGAACTCTATAAAACAGGAAAGGGATATAATGCCAATCAGCATAATTAAGAAGTGGAAAATTAGGGGTTCTGTTGAAACCAAAACAAATAACACTAAAATTACAGCCACAACTGCCAGAAAAATTGTTCGGGATGCAAAATAAATCCACAAATAACTTCAGGTGAAATACAGGATGCACAATAAGGAGGCACTTGAAGAAAGATGGGCTGCATAGTCGAATTGCCAGAACAAAGTCATTACTACACAAATGCCACAAAGTATTCCACTTATAATATGCCAAACAGCACAGAGACAAGCCTCAAAACTTCTGGCACAAAGTCATTTGGTGTGATAAGACTGAAATTTAACTTTTTGGCCACAACCATAAACGCTACATATGGAGAGGAGTCAACAAGGCCCATGATGAAAGGTACACCATTCCTACTGTGAAACATGGTGGTGGGTCGCTGATGCTTTGGTGATGTGTGAGCTACAAAGGTAAAGGAAATTTGGTCAGAATTGATGGCAAAATGAATGCAGTAAGTTATCAAAAAATACTGAAGGAAAATTTGCACTCATCAGCCCGGAAGCTGTGCATGGGACATACTTGGACATTCCAACATGACAATGATCCAAAACACAAGGCCAAGTCGACCTGTCATTGGCTACAGCAAAATAAAGTGAAGGTTCTGGAATGGCCATCTCAGTCTCCTGACCTCAATATCATTAAGTTACTCTGGGGAGACCTCAAACGTGCAGTTCATGCAAGACAGCCCAAGAATTTACAGGGAACTGGAAGCTTTTTGCCAGGAAGAATTGGCAGCTTTACCATCTGAGAAGAGGAAAAACCTCATCCACAACTACCACAGATGACTTCAAGCTGTCATTGATGTTAAAGGTGAAATACGTGGTATTAAGAACAGGGGGTTGTAAACTTTTGATCAGGGCCATTTGGGTAGTTTGTGTAGTGATTATGATTTAAAAAGAGCAAACACAGTTGTTTGACAATAAATGGCTTCAGCCAACCACTAACAATGAGTGAAAGAAAAGTTTTTGTGTTATCATTCATATTCTCTGAAAAATGGTTAAGAAATCATAAATCATATCTTTATTTGTACTATTATTTGTACCTCATTGCTTTTCCAAAATGTTATTTACTTGCAGGTCCAGGCAGTTTTGGTTTGATTAATAAACCGAATAAGAAAAGTCATACAAAAATCCTTATTTAACGTTTCTGTGCTTATATTTAATTTATACATCCATTGAAACTCAAACCTCAACAAAAAAATGAGGAATCTGAAACCTAGATTCTTGGGAGGAGGGGGTTATTCTACCACTGTACAGAATGCTGGTAAGGCCCCATCTAGAATACAATGTACGCTGTTAGTCAGCTATGAGGAAAGGCTAGCCAAGTTGGCCATTGTTGTTTTCGAGGGAGAAGAGGAGCTTGAGGGGTGATAAGAGAACTATGTATAAATATATGAAGGGATCATATAATAATCTCTCTAATGCTTTATTTTTCAGTAGGTCCTTCCAGCTGATAAGTTGGAATGCATTCTGATTAGAAGAAAGGAGGTTCCAGCTAAATATTCGGAGGTTTTTTTTTTACAATTCTCTCCCTGAATCATTCATGCTGCCTGATACTGTACATGGGTTGGATGGCTTTTAGTGTACAGGGTTATGGAAGATAGCTTATAGTACAAGTTGATCCAGGAACTGGTTCTATTGCTATATTGGAGTCAGGAAGGACTTTTCCCCCCTCTAAAGCCAAATTGGAGAGGCTTCAAATGGGTTTTTTTGTCTTCCAGATCAACTAGCAGTTGGCAGGTTTTAGATAGACTTAAAAGGTTGAAGTCCCTGATAGACATGGTTTCTATGTATACCCAAGTGAAATCTATATCCTTTATGGCTCAAGTTAACATTCTGTGACTTATTCAAATGTGAAAAGTTGGTAATTGTCTTTTTTCCATCCAAAATTAAATATATAGCTATGTAGCAAAGAATGTATGCAGAGTGGTTGGCCATGCAGAGTAAAGATCCAAATTATTAACTTTGTCACATATTTTGCCATCAAATGATCACTGTATTGTTTCTTGTTTCTGTTAGTAAAAGATTGTAAAAAACAATTCTAAAACAATGTATAAATCAGATAAACAATCTAGTCATTATGAAGCAGAAAGGCAAATAAACTATGGAAGTGGCAAGGCATATGTTTAAACCCACTACACGTGGCAGAATACAAAGCAAACTCGATGACATCTGGTATAGTTTACGTTAGTAATGTAATTCAGATTTATGTATGAACTATCACATTACATATTCTGAATAAATATTTACTTTAACTCAAAGCAGATTACGTGATTAAGTATGACTTATAAGGTTTTGAACAGATTTTTTATGTTTTAAAATGCATATCTCTTCTACCCATTTTTCTTTTATTCAATGCAGATGTACACAAGATTCTGGTATATTCCTAAGGTATGTAAACTTGATATGATCTAGATTTGGTTGTAGATCACAAAGTATAAAGGGCATGCCCTTGCACACAACCTGCATCCCAAGGGGCTAACCTGTTCTTTGTGCACGTGTAAAATAAACTTTGTATATCCAATGGTTTTTTAAATGTACACTTTTTACTTTAGTACTTTTTCATTAGTCGTCATAAACTAATTTTTACACAGTACAAATCTAATTCTGATAAAAAGCTATATATTTTTTGCTTGAGATTGATTAGCTTGCCTATTAGTTGTTTTTAAACACAACAGTTAGGTCTCTTTTATCTGCATTCTCCTGCCAAATATTCTTCTGACCTTCTGATACAAATTGTCCCCCCACAAATGCTCTTTACTGGCTCACTTAAAGACTGAAACAGTAACCATAGGGCAGGTCAAGTGCATGCAGTGCAGAGAAGAGTGAAAGTATAAATGAAGACAATACCTGAATTTTTAGAGCTTTATCATACCCCAAAGCTACTAGAAATCCGAAAAATACAAACCTGTCGAGGTCATGTAGGAGTCAATGCCATATGTCCCTGAAGTTGTTTCCCAACATCGTGATCTGTGCTGGATAATCCAAAAAAGTCTGTGTTTTCTTCTGATAATTTTGAAAAAGTTGAGTATTGCAGCACAAAATTCATTAAAATCTGGTTTTATAGTGTCAAAAAATTGATTGGCACGCAAACAGGATGGCAGCATAGTCAGTGAGCTCCGTCTTGACACCAACATAAAAGCCTGTTTACAGCTACAAGAGTCGCTTCACCTCAGCCAGGCTATAGTGAGGAAGAAAAGAGAAGGAATTATTAAGGGCCGGAGAAAGTGCATCAATAAATGTCAATGGGTTAAATTCCCCACTTAAACGAGCATTGCTGTATAAGGAACTAAAATCATTAAATCCCTCAATACTATGTTCACAAAAAATCAGACTCTTGGTATGTTAAGCATAGAGACTACCCACAATGCTATTGGGCATCACGCCCAGTGAAAAAAGCTGGAGTTGCCATTTTAATCCAACAGCCAATTCACTTGCACTGCTCAAATAGCAGACCCAGCTGGTCATTACCTTATTATCTCTGAACAGGGCCGCAATTAGAAATCACAGGGGCCCCATACAACAAAATTGATCCCGCCCATTTCACATGACAGTTAAAAGACCACACAGACATCAGCGCTAAAAAAGTAAAAAAAAACCCCCCCCACAAGTTATAAAAAGCTATTGATGGTCAGGGTGCCCTTATAAGTTAAAAGTTATCCTCATTGGGAACAGGCATCGGACCTGAACATGCCCTTACGTTGTGCACGCTGACATCACACTGCGTATTCAGTGGAAGTGACATCAGTGCACCTCAGCCCCCCTACCCCTCAGCTCTGGATCTCCTATGGAACTCCGTGGCGGAGGGTGGGGAAGGTTAAAAGAACAAAAATTAAAATAATAGGCCTATATATAAATACAGCTCTGCCTTTAGTTCAAGAACAACTTACACAGACTCATATAAAATTTGTGTCATCAGCAATAATTATGTCCCTATTATGTTGATAAATCAGGGGAAATTACCTCAAGCCTCCACACCCCAATCACGATGTCTATATGCGGCATGGGCTGCCACCTAGACAGTAAAAATTATGGATAATGCCAGTGTTATTAATAAGGAAAAATTATATATTTTTTTCTCAAAACGGTGACCTTAAATGTGGGCCCTAATTTGCTAAAGATAGAAATGGGTAAAAGTGTAATTTGCAACTTTCTTGGCTATAGAGACCGGTTATATCAGCCCATAGTTCCTGTGGCAGTCTCTGACTGAATGAAGCAAAGGAAATTTGGCGGGAATGTACAGCTCTCGGCCCATACCCCATTTCAGCGATACTGAGCTTACTAGGAAGGAGCCCCATCGTCCTTACACGCTCCCCCCTCTTGAGCAGTGACAGGTTGCACACCCCAGGGCAGAAAGTTATCTACAAGACACATGGAGGATCCAAAATCCCACTTCGAAGGAGTTTACATTTTACTCTCACGCTCACAAAGTACACACTAGAATAGATTATATATTTGTTACATCTTCACGTACTTCTTTAGCCCACACAATGAAAATACACCCTATATCATGGGCAGATCATGTACCAATAGAACTAACTCTCCAAACAACCAATCTACAAATACACAAAAATTTATGGAGAATGAATGACCATATGTTGAAGTATCCAGCCATGAGGGAAAGTCTAGCTGCTCAATTGAAAGAATATTTTCACATTAACAAAACCTCAGTGACTTCACAAAACAAATTGTGGGAGGCTCATAAGACTGTCATAAGGGGAACATGTATAGCGCTATCTTCTTCTCTTAAGAAAAACAAAAGCCATCAATACAAACAAATCACAGCTGCTCTACAAAAAGAGGTAAAAAGACAGGCAAATTACCCAACAATCCACAATCTCTCTAAAATAATCTATTTAAGAAATGCATTACGAGATTTGAAAATAGCAGATGCAGATAAAATGCTAAGCTCATACAGACAAATATATTACGAGAAGGCCAATAAGGCACACACAGTTAGCAAATAAACTTACAACCAAACAAGCCCTTCAAATCCCACAATTTATCCGCACTTCCAAAGGCCTAGTCAGTGCACCACAGGATATTGCCAAAGCATTTCAACAATATTACCCCCAACTATATAATTTATTTCCTGTAAACAATAGTAAACAGTTAATAAAGTTAATAAACAAAAGGAATTTTTCCAAAAAATTAAACTTCCAAAATAACTTCACAGGATCTAGAAACCCTTAATAAACAGGTTTCCACAGAGGAACTACTAGGGGTACTAAAAATATGCCAGCTAATAAATCACCTGGCCCAGATGGACTACCATATGGGTACTATAAAACATTTCAAGACATTGATCACATACATGGTCAGATGATTCAATGAATGCATATCAGACCTACCAATACCTAAAACAGTACTCAATTCATATATTACTCTTACCGAAACCAGAGAAGGATCACACAATTTGCGCTATTATCGCCCAATCTCTCTACTTAAATGGAACCTAAAAATCTTCACCAAAATATTATCGACCGATTAAACCTCATTCTCCCCAAACTAATAGATTCTGATCAAGTAGGCTTCATTTTAGGACATAAAGCAAGCTATATTATCCGCAGAGCAATATCTATAACTGATTACATAAATAAACATAAAATTCCATCAATCCTACTTAGCTTAGACGCTGAAAAAGCATTTGACTGCTTAAGATGGAGTTTAATGTTTCAAACATTTCAAAATATGGGACTCCAAGGTCCATTTATTACTGTTCTGCAGTCCCTTTACTCCTCACCATCAGCACAAGTAAAACTTTCTGGGGTTTTATCGCAACCATTAGTATTAAGTAATGGCACATGGCAGGGCTGCCCCCTATCCCCACTTCTATTTGCCTTATGTATCGAACCACTAGCTGCAGCTATACGACATTCCCCGAAATACATGGTATTAAAGTGGGAAAAGAGACATACAAAATAGAACTATATACAGACAATATATTATTTACACTTGCTTCCCCACAAACCTCACTACCTAATCTACACCAAATATTAGGGAATATGGAAATATCTCGGGATATAAAGTAAACCACGATAAGTCTGAAGCACTCCCACTACACATCACTGGACCAAAATTAAAAATCTTACAGATCAATTTTTCTTACCACTGGCCATCGGACTATATCAAATACCTGGGTGTTAAGCTTAAAACAGACTACAAAAATCTATATAAACAAAATTACATTCCCCTTCTGGCAGCCTTAAAACAGGACCTCCAAACAAGGCATACGTATAATCGATCATGGCTGGGCAGGATAGCTGCAACTAAGATGTACCTTCTTCCACGAATCCTATACTTCTTCGACACTCTACCAATAAGAATACCCAAAACAGAACTAGATAAACTACAAAGGGCCATCATGAACTTTATATTGGCAGGTAAAAGGCATCGAATAGCCCGACAAACAATGTGTGCACACCAAACACAAGGAGGCTTGGCAATCACAAATTTAACAAACTATTATAAAGCTGCACAACTCAAACAAGCCATAGACTGGATAGAATACAGCCCAAGCACTACTTGGCACTGGAATTGTAATACTTTTATGCTCCACACCTGGCATATTATTTGTGGACCACACATAAACCCCCACTTTACCCAACTTTATTAAGGCTGACATCTCACACACTAACATTATAGCAACAAACATTAGCAAAACATAAAATGCTACCAAAACAATGTCTATTGATGCCTTTATGGGGAAACCCAGATCTACCAGCTAATCTGGAACATTCGAACATATCCCCTGAATTTACCAACATCTCATTTCAACTATATAAAATATTTCACCCACTAACCAGAAAAATAAAGAGTTATCTGGAATGTAACTCAGACACAGGAACAGTCAGCCTCTCAAGGTTTTGTTGTCTTGAAATGAACATTACAGTATAACAAATCTACCTAAGGGTATACTTCCTCCTACAGATCCATTGTCAACACTCAAAGAGGACTAACATCCAGATGGTATTACTTATTGAACATAATCGATTTGGAAACACACCCACATGCCTATATGAAAAAATGGGAAAAAGATCTCCAATGTAAGATAGATTTGCCTAGATGGCAGAGAATCTGGGAAAACGCAACAAAAAGTCCAATATGCACAATCATCAAAGAAAATATATTCAAACTACAAATGTGATGCACTGTTACACAAAGTGTTTCCCATAAGTACCTCCCCTACATGCTAGAGATGCGGTCATGGAGAAGGGAACATATTACACATATTCTGGACATGTCCAATACTTAAAACATATTGGGACACAGTAAGTAAATGGCTAAACAAAGTGCTTTTAGCAGACATACCCAAAGCCCCACTGATATTTATCCTAGGAGACAAGGTTGCTAAACTCAAGAAACCAATGCAGAAACTAGCAAATTCCGTCCTCTCGGCGGCTAGATGTCGCATAGCTAGCAAATGGAAAGGGACATCCCCACCAACAGAATTAGAATTATTGAACCGAATCCACTACATAAGAAGAATGTACTTTCTAACAGCTTTACGAAATGACACAATAGACCAATTGAACATATCTGGAACTAAACTTATATGAATACATAAACAACTATCTAAAGCATACTCAAAGCCAAGCCTATCTTTAGAATTCTGAACCTCATTTGTGTGTATAGCCATATCGAGTTATATGTTTAACGTTCTTAAGTTAATGTCAAAACCTTACACAGAAAGCCTCGCAAGGCCACAAATCAAAAAGAACAGTAAGGAAAAGCAGGCATAGCAGAAATATATACTAACATGAAACAACTCAAATGTTGAGATTATAATGTGTAATATGTATCAACAAATTTTGATATATAATGTCAATATTAAAAATGCTGTAAAATTAAAAAATTATGTTTAGTAAAAATAATTAAAAAAAATTATTGATAAATGATTTCAATTTGTGGAAGAGAGTGTGGTTGACTTTGTTTTCATAAAAAACTGATATTAATTGTAGTTTAGTATCACTGCTCCAATAAGGCATGGTAGAAAAGATTCCCCGCAACATTTGTGAAATCTATTTTTTTAAATGTTTAGAAATACTGTGATTCATAAGCGATGCCTTTACAGTTGATGCTGTAAGTGCCTAAAACAAAAAGTGCAGTTTTTTGCAGATATTGTCTCAACAGAATAACAGGAATGTGGTTATTTCACAGGTGGTTATTTTGCTTCTTCTGCTGGATAGTTATGTTTTGGCAAAATTATTACTCCTTGACAGTATATCCACATAATCTATTATTTGAAATGTTGTATACCTGGGGGTATATCTCAGGGTTTCTGGATTTGAAACACCATTAAAATGTAAAAAAAAAAAAAAAAAGAGAAATAAGAAATAAAGAATTAAGAAATAAAGAATTGTTTCAGAACTCTGGATAATTGACTCAGATAATGGATGTCTGAATTTAAATGCATGTAGCTGTTTCAACTGTATATTATGAATAAGCCATTTAAACCTAAGTAGATACTGTTATAGCAAATACTGAAAAATATGGGCTGTGAACTCGTTACCTTGATTTCACAGACCTGATTCCATTTGATGCAATGTCTGTAACAATAATTTTTGATATGACATGAAAAATAATTCCTTCAATATCTGATCAATTAATTTCTATGTAAGTCAGCGTCTTAAAGGAAAGCTATACCTTCTGTATAAATTAAAGAAACTTACCATATTGGCGCATATACAATATATATATGTATGTATAAAAAAAGACACAAAGATTTCCGACAGCTGAATATGCCGGGAGGGGTGAGTAAAAATTTAGGGGCATTTGCTGGGGGAGCGGGGAGGTGGGTCTACGAGGGTAGGGTTTTTTTTAAAGTATGGTTTTAGTTCTCCTTTAAAACAGGACAGTGCATTAGCTATGGTATTATTATAACCAGGCAAGGCCAAATATCAAATGTCTGTGACCTTAAAATATTTGCATCAATATTTTAAAATTGGTATTGATGTTTTAGGGAGGTTATTTTGAGACAGTGTTTATGTAACAATTACATAGATTTTTTTATTGAAAGCTAATGGCGGGGGAGTACTAAGCCCAATGGATGAAACCAATGCCCAGGTCGGGAGACCTTTATTTCAGGTAATGCTTTTATGCTGGGAGGCTTTAGCATTTGATATTATGACCAGAGGTAAATAGTAAAGGACCGCCATATGGGTTTTACCTTGACATGGTGTGGTGACCACCATGATCATAATTTTGTAACTAAAACAACCCCTGTCTTTGTATACATGCATCTGCATAGATTACTTATATGTCAGGGTATCAGGGAATGTGCATTGATCAATCTCTCCTCTTTTTCTCTATGTCTGTAGTCTGTATGGAGTGTTCCCACAACCTTTATTTTTTGCATTTTAGATTTTCTTTAAATTAGCTTATTGTACTTGCCATATTTTGATGTTACCAACTTGGAAATATTTCCAATTAAACAATGTTTTAGTTTATAGGCTATTTTAGGTTAGCCCATAGTGTGACTAGTATTGTGGCCAATGGCCACTAAAACTGGTGCCCAGTGAATGTAGCTATGGTTATACATAGGGAGGATTGTTTAACCCCAGATGATCCAACACAAATAGCTATCAGTTATCATTTAAGGTTGTTTTCTCTAGAGAAAAAGCCCACAAGTCACTTGTAAGAGACATTATACACAGATAGTGAGTGATCTTTTTTTCAAATAACAAAAAGGTCCACCCTTTGAGGACATGAATTTTCACCAGAAGCAACAAACATTGTTTCTCTATCTAGAGGGTGGAAGAACAGGTTTTCTTACAGGGACAAATACTCATCTTTATACTCATCTGAGTCATTCAGTTGGATTCTGCAGGAAATGTGATGGATTATTGTATAATATTATGGAATATTTTTACACAAACATGTATGGTTTCAGAAACAGTCTTTCTGATTCATAGGAGCAATCTACCAAAACCCCTTCAGGTTCACAGATCTATGCTATGTGCACCATTCACTGTGGAATGAAGAGACACTTCAGGTTCCAGAATCCATCAATTCATAATGGAATGAAGTAGGGACTTATTAACTCTTCCAGCTTAATAGCAATGCTACAGTAATGTCTCCAGCTCCATATATTTTTGTGGCCCGTTGTCTTCTTTGAACTCAAATTAAATATGAGTTGATGTAGAAAGAAAGTTGATAAACCCCTTGTTATCCCAATAACAGTTAACCGATTGATATTGTGTAAAAACCTAAATGAATTTTAACAATTGAATAAAATGTAACAAAAACCTATGACCTTGTGTGTTTAGTTTGTGTGTGAATCTCAATTCATATATATATGAATAAATCAGAATCAGAAAAAGTATTTAGTGCCAATGCGTGTTTTGCTAATCAGCTTTATCAAGGCAATGCACGTGTCCCCTAGATGCCAGCTATTTATGAGTTATGTGTGTGACATCGGCGTGAACACACGAGACTTCCGTATGCGACGTCAGCAAGAACTTGCTGTACTTCTTCTGCTCTTTTACTTTGCACCACGTAACAGCTACAGGAACTCTGATGATTGAACTTCTCCCCTTGCCTCTCAAACACCGCAAGAGTTGTGGACTATGGGGCAGATTTACTTAGGGTAGAATTTCGAGGGTTAATTAAATTGAATTGAATTTAAACCCCTCAAATTTGAATTTGAGGGGTTTTAACGCAATTTGTTATAAAAAATTTGATTGATCGATAAAATAATTTGATTCGAACGATTATGGGCAATCGATCAAATTTTTTATATTGGATCAATAAAACTAGGAAAAATCCTATGGGACTTTCCCATAGGGATATATATCAATTCGGTAGGTTTTATCTGCCGAATTGTTATATCGAATTTTTTTTAAAAGGCCAGTACTTCGACAATAAAAGTCATATTTTCGAATTTGGCCAATTAGAATCGAATTTTGGGCTATTCGATGATGGTCTTATTTTGTCACAAATATTGCATTCAACTGGAAGGATGTATTTTTTGAAAATGGCTATAGGAAAGTAAATCTCTAAGATTAGGGCTTCTTTTGTAACATACGGATACTTTATCTTGTAATACATTTTTCAGAGTGACATCCTCTAAATGTATTGGCCAATGTTTATACATAATGTTTTGTATTTTGATACTGGAAGTGTTGTAAGTGGTTATTGGGCCATCATTGGAGCTTTTCTCTTTCTTCTCCAATAATACAGATCTCTCAGTATGTAGGGCCCTATGACAGGTTTTTTTTTTTTTTTTTTTTTTTTTTTTTTTACCCGAAAGCCTCTCTGTTTGAGCCGTTGTTTTAATTCTTTAGCCTGATCCTTAAAAATCTCTGTTGAAAAGCAGTTTCTTTTTATCCTTAGAAATTCCCCTATTATTAATGAGCATTTAACTGCCTGTAGATGGAAACTGGAGTATGATAGAAGTGAATTAGTGGCTGTTTCGTTCCTAAAAGTTTTTGTAACTAATTTCCTTCCTTATTGTTTATAATACATAAATCTAAAAAAGAAATAGTGTCACTTGACATATCCATAGTTAGTTTGATATTCATATTGTTCCGTTTCTCCTTCATGTATGGTTCCTTTCCAGATTATTAGGATATCATCTTAAACATTTAATTATTTTGGAGTGGAACTGTTGTAAGATGTTACTTAGGACTACTGTTTCCTCCCAATATCCTAAAAATAAATTGGCATAGGAAGGGGCACAGGCTGTACCCATAGCTGTTCCTTGTGTTTGAAGGTAGTATTTATCATTAAAGGTAAAGTAGTTAAAGCTCAAAATTAATCTCATTAATTTACACAGGAAAGCTTTTGTATCTTTTTTTTCTCCTGAATATTTATTTAGATAATAGGCTAGTGCCTCTAGCCCCAGTTCATGTTTATGGACGTGTAAAGTGATTCAACATCAAGAGTTATTAATATTGTTTTGCTTGTAACTTCAATACACTCAATCTGTAATAACACATCCATTGTATCCCAGGTGTAAGATTGAAGCCCTTCCACTAGGGGTCTAATTCTCAAATCTAAATACTGGCTGGCTTTTTCTGTAAGGTTGCTATTCCCAGATACGATAGGCCTTCCTGGAGGTTTCTGAGGATTTTTATGTATTTTTGGTAACAGGTAAAGAGTTGCTACCCTTGGGTTTTCTACTGTTAAAAATTAATTTTCTTTAGGAGTAATAATAATGTCTTTTACATTATTTTTAATTATGGTAATTTTTTAAAATAAGAAATAGTCAATTTAGAATCTACATTTGATTAATTTACCCATTAAGTATTCGATGAATTGAACTATTGAGATTCACACACAAACTACACGCACAAGGTTATAGGTTTTTGTAACATTTTATTCAATTGTTGAAATTAATTTAGGTTTTTAAACAATATCCATTGGTTAACTTTTATTGGGATAACAAGGGGTTTATCAACTTTCTTTCCACATCAACTCTTTTTTACTGACAAAGTCAGACCCCAGTTTTTAACCCAAGTGCTAATCTAGCTCCCTTTCTGATTGATCTGATTGATTATTATTTGTTTTAGGTCTTCTGATTTAAATAACAAAGGTCCCAAGTACTTAAAGGGGTGGTTCACCTTCAAGTTAACTTTTAATATATTGTAGAAGGACCAATTCTAAGAAACTTTTCAATTGGTCTTCATTATTTATTTTTCATAGTTGTTTAATGATTTGCAATTTTCTTCTGTTTCTTTGCAGCTTTCAAATGGGGGTCACTGACACCATCCAAAACCAAATGCTCTGTAATGCTACAAATGTATTGTTATTGCCACTTTTTATTGCTTATCATTCTATTCAGTCCCTCTCCTATTTATATTCCAGTCTCTTATTCAAATCAATGCAGGGTTGCTAGGGTAATTTGTACCTTATAAACTAAATTGCTGACACTGCAAACTAGAGAGCTGCTGAATAAAAAGTTAAATAACTATAAAACTACAAACAATAAAAAATGAAAACCAATTGCAAATTGTCTCAGAATATCACTCTCTACATTATACTAAAAGTTAACTAAAGGTGAACAACCCCTTTAACTTACTAAAATGTATGCAATTGTCATATTTCATAAACATAGTTGCAGTACATGTAGCTTTTATAATCCAGCAGTGCATGCTCATAACCCCTCTGTACTGCCTGTGATTCCCATGAATGTAAAATGGCAGTTGTGCACTAAAAAACATACAAAAATGCACCTACAATGAGCATTGATTTCCTTTCATGCAAATGACAGCCAGTGGTACTTAATAGGCTAAAATACACAGAGAAAATGTATGCATTCCATATTCCTTATGTGAAGTTTGGTAAGCATCGAGTTATCCATTAGAAGCATCCTATTTAAAACAGTTTGTAGATTGTAATTTAATTTTCAGTTTACATTGCTTCTAGTTTCAAATAGTGCCACTTAGGGTATAATGCTATTGACCTCTGGTTATTTATAAAAATGTACAACTACAGGATTATTGTAAATAATTGGTTAACCAATAAATTGTGATATATTATTATACTGCATGCTCTCTGTGTGTTTTTTAACACAAAAACTTTTTTTGTGGTTCAAAATTATTGTTTTTATCTTGTGAAGCATTCCACCTTGATCTCACATTTGGATAACAAAGTTTATTGCATACAACTGTGAACAAGATAAATACACCATCAGCAAAGGGAACAATGTAAGTTATCTTTTGCAAATATTCCAACATTATAGATTTTGACCATCAACAACAGACAAAGGGTGATTTAGGTAATAGGCCACTATTAACAATGTACTTAAATAACCAGCCGAGAAAGCTGGATCTGTGGGAAACCAGATGCAACAGCAATGTGTGAGTATTAAAAGATTATGTGTGTCTGTTTTATGAATAGAGCTGTAACACTAATTGTCTTTTACACCAAACATCAAATATCCTTCTGACAAGATTTCAAAGACCTGTCATTTTAAATTGCTACTTTTCAAATGTTTACCATGTCTTCTCACTAGAATTAAATCAAGCTTTTATTGGAGCCTTTATAATGACGGAAGCATATTTTAACTGTTTTTATACTGCAGATTATTCAACTTACAATAAATGGAAATATTTTCATATATTGTTAATAGTCACACTGTTAAAGTGTTTATGAAGGTTAACAGCACAAACACCACCTTCTGATAACAGGATTCATGGACGGTATTCTTGCCAAATTATGACAAATTTCAAAAACCAAAATATATGCTTGCTGGAATATATGACCTGTAAACACAATTTGTTCTAGGGAAAGGACTTTCATCCAGGTGGGAACTTCCTGCAGAAGATGCTGAACATCAAATAGTAGACAGAAGTGAAATATAACGGGACAGTGTGTGGTCATAGAAACAGGACAGGATGGGTATGATGAGGACGACTGGACACAAGGAGTCAGACCAGACAGGACTGGACACAAGGAGTCACAGCAGCAAGAGCACAGGAGCTGAAGCTAGGGTCAGGCCCCAGTGCTCCAACAGTAGCTAATGCTCAGGCAATGACTGTGAGGAGCGCTGGGCTATATATATATATAGGGCAGGGTCAGACCTGACTGGCTGACCTCAACCCACCAATGAGGATGCTGGGGTGAAATAGCTACGCCCAAGACCCAGATGACAATACCTGGTGGCTAGAGTGAGCAGCTAGCAACCAGGGAATCCCAGTAGCAAACCCCAGAAGAGCCTGACACAAAGATAAAAGGCTGAACTCGCGATTCAGCAGGATAAACAGTATGTTAAAGCAGCAATATGTTAATGAACCTTAAAGATAACGCATTCATGTATCTTTTAAACAAATTCACAAGCAAACAAAGTTTTTGCAGGCCGTGGTGTAACTAGCCACAAACAGGCCCTGGAGCAGGATATAAGTCCGGGAGCCCGCTGCCCCCTGGTGCAATTTAGTTATGCCACACCAGATTGGGAGTGGGAACCTACAAGTATGGAACTACAACACTCAAAAATTACTACACTATATACTTTTTCTCCTTTTTCCCATTTTTTTCCCATTTTTTCCCTGGTTGCATATTCTTTTCCGAGCTTTCATTAGCGCTGACCCTGTGGATTTGGATTTTGGTTGTATTTTTTCTTGAGGAGAAACGAGAATCGTTGGGCCGGATTCTTGAAAGGAAAAGAAATAGAGACTTAGGTCAAAATAATTTGTTTACATTTGGATAGTTATGCCACTGTTTGCAGGTCATAGATTACTGTAAACATGTTTTCATGAGATTGGCATCTAGCAACATATGCTTTAAGTAATTATTGAAGATTAAATACTGTAATAAAAATATGCAGGTATTAGTAGTACTTACATATAACATATATAATTTAATTATAGGATTCCCACTTAGATATTAAAGAAGTGAAGATAGAAAACTAATAGAATGCCTTTTGTTAAACACATGTCTATTTTCTAGTAGTCTCTATTTGTATTGACTTTCCTGGAGGAGTTGGTAGGTAGAAAATACTGTGTGTGGCATTAGTTTGATAACAGGAAAATAAGCATAAAATGAATGACAAATTTATGATATTTTATGTTCCCAGTCATCGTATCCAAGCAGCAGTATTAGTGATTAGGACTTTGTGCTCCCATGTGATGAACATTAAATAGAAACACTGTGTGAATTACCCCCAAATATTAGTGTTCAAAAGAAAGAGAGATTGATTTTGTCAGACAGAATGCTCTAATGCAGGGTGAGACAATAATATATATTATTTCACCATATTTGCTTTCAAAGAAGTAATCTATACAATGTCTAGACAACTGCATTTAGATTCTCAAACATAAGTATAGTATAAACAACTGAAAAAACACAGCATACATAATGAACAGAATATTTCCCTAAATATGAATCACCAATGTACTAACAATGTTCAAATTGGGATTTGTACAATATCTAACAATAAACTTCTTACAATGTAGTAGAGACTATTTAGCAGTTCTGTTACAATTATGCATATAACAGAACTGTATAATAATATAATTACATAATCACAAAAATTAAGGGTCCAAGTTGTGTTTGCAAAATCCTTACTATACAGAATACAGCTTACCCAAGCAGTTGAAGATGGCTGCGTGGAGCTCTGCTGCCTGAATCTGCGCCGAGGGGTAAGTATAAAGTATGGGGCATTTCCCCAGGGGGGGGCAGTTAAACTGGGGGAGGATAGAGGGCGTCTACATGTGGGGGGGGGGTTTACAGGGTTGAATTCTCCTTTAAAAAGGTCTTTAGCACACTTATGTCTTCTCTCCCTTCACATTGTAGTGAATAGGAAGCCCTCTTTCTAAAGCAAACATTGGAAATATCAGGGAGGTGCCAATTAATTGTTTCCATGTTCCAAAGCAATTCTCATTTCTTGCCCTCTACTGGGTTGACACTTGTTACCAGCTAAATGGTAGCACTACATTTATTCAGAAAGGGTAATGTATAAGATTACCCTGTTCTGAGGTCTTATACCTAGTGCTGTCAATTACACTGTTCTGCTTTAATTGGTAGGTACAGTCAATCCCTAGTGAACTCCCAACAGAGAGCTCTTATTTAACCCTGTCCTGGATTCCTACTTTTCCAGTTCATAGAGGTCTCCAAACCTAGTGGTTTTTGTTTTTCAAGCACTGTAATTGCCTCTTCACATGAAGCTTGGGGCTTTATGTATCAACTGCTATGGAAGCTTAACTCCATGCAAACTCAGTGCCTCAATTGTTGTAATAACATTTATACTAGTGTTTTTTTTTCAAAACTGCTTGTGTCAAACCCCAGCATGTACTCACTCACACACACACATTGACTTTCATGGAAAACATGGCAAAGCCTTTGTTGGCAGTCATATATGGTATAGTTAATGTAAAGTTGTCTATTGTATTTTAAAGGGTAAGGCTGAACTTTTATTCAGATTTGATTTTCCCATACTAAAATCTGCCAGCCTTAAGTTGACATGTTTCAAAGCCTGCTGCTTCTGCTTTGACCCAGCTGATGTTCTGAGACTCTCTGCTTGCCTCAACTCCTAGCAAAATGATGTTCTGATACTTGTTATTCTCAACCTTAGACTTGCTTTCACAGAGTGTGCCAGATATGCTTGATCTGCCTGTCTAATTCCATACATTGTCTGTGTTTTGGCTCCAATTGCTGTATAACCACAGTAGCATATTTTTAGAAGCACTTCAGTGATATACAAACCTCCTGAGAAAGCAAATGTAAGCCATTGTGTAAAAATAGCACCATTAACACCACAATACTTAATTACAAAGTTCTACAGTAAAACTAGAATAAAACAATTTTAACTATGTTTGACTTAATTTTAGGGATGCACCAAATCCAGGATTCATTTCGGGATTTGGCCTTTTTCAGCTGGATTCGGCCGAATCCTTCTGCCCAGCCAAACCGAATCAAAATCCTAATTTGCATATGCAAATTAGGGGTGGAGATGGAAATTGCATGAATTTTTTTCACAAAACAAGGAAGTAAAAAATGTTTTCCCCTTCCCACCCATACTTTGCATATGCAATTAGGGTTCAGATTCGGTTTGGTATTCAGCCGAATCCAATATGGTGGATTCTGGGGTTCTGCCGAATCCAAACTAGTGGATTTCGTGCATCCCTACTTAATTTATTACAGCTAGTACTTAACAAACCAAAGAAGGAATGTGGTAAAGTAGCATGGTCAGTCATCAGAATGGTGATGGTTTATTTATTTTCTGATGACCACAACGATCCACAGAAACATTTGCAGAGAAACCTTTCCTTGTTTACTCAACAGAGACCAATGAAAAAGCAGGGAATGCAAGGACTGGCATTTAAAGAAATATTAGCATGAAATCAGTCACAGACATCACTTGTAGTGTTTCACTTTTCTTGTCAGCAAATGGGTTTTTGCATCAATCACAACTGAATAATGTAACATCATGCACAAGAGCCAGGCAACAGAGGGCTTCATACTTTGCAAACCCATAGAATGCTAATTTTAAAAGTTACAATGTCTAGTAAGTCCTATTTTTTTCTAAGTACTAGAAAGCCCTTTAAGTATACATTTTAAAAGTATGCATTTTTCAATTCCAAAGTTAATCCTCTATTCTATTGGTTACTGAATGCAATTCAAGCACAAGAAAATGCAGCATGCTGTGTCTTAAAAATGCTATAAAGCATGAATGGAATACAACTCTGAATGCTCATGAGTGCAACCAGAATATAAAGGAATCATTTAGCTAATTAGTTAGCAGTTAGGTGCCCTCAAACCTTCATCTCACATACATAAAAAAATCCTTTGTGTAAGACCCCTTACTCATGTGCCCCTTTTGAAGGTTTATTTCTTTTCTTCTTTATTAATAATATTATTAACCTCAAAGAGCACAAATCATTTTGCTTTCAGTTTATTACATTACATTTTTTCCAGTATCATATGTTCAGCTACTTTGTTTAATCAGCACCATTGTGCACTATAGTTTCCTACATAGTTTTAATACATATACTCAGGCATTATTAGAGGGTTGTGGCATTTAGCTGACTTCATTATGCATTTCAAGATTTTGGCTAATGTATGTTCAGCAAATTAAAGTCCTACATCAGGTTGGGTGCATGTGGAATACACGCAAAGCAGGTGTCCCAGTTGTGTGGATGATGCATTAGCACTGTTCGGGGGCAGTCAAGTGAGCTATGAAAGGCCATTTGTTGGGGGGATATTCTTTTCTGGACAAAAAGATCAACTGCATGACATAAATGAAATAGCTAATAAAAGTAATTCAAAAAGCAACTGGACTTGCTGAAAATTTTTAATGAAGACGTTTCACTGCCCATCCAAGCAGCTTCTTCAGTTTAACTAACTGGTGTGGGGAGTTCTCGGCATATATACTCTTCCAACAATCCAATCACAATGGCACATGGTAACTCTTCACAGAGGTGTTGATTCTGTGTAGTTACTGTGATAGGATTACCAACTCCTAGAAACAGATGTTACTTGTAAGAGTTACATCAATGGATGTGTGATGTGTTCTGAAAACTCTGAAGGCCCCCCACCGCTATTCAGGGATGGTTTCTCCACCATGACATGACTCACCTCTTTCACACCTCTTTCAAACCAGCGGTCTTCTTTATCCAAAATTTTAACATTGCTATTTTCAAAGGAGTGTCCCTTGTCTTTGAGGTGTAGAAAGACAGCTGAATCTCACCCTCCTATGCTGAGCCATTCTCTTGGTGGGCAGTTGTTTTGTCTCCCCAATGTATAGATCTGTGCACTCATCGCTACACTATACTGCATATACCACACTGCTTTGTTTTTCTTTAGGATTTGGATCCTTAGGGTGTACCAGTTTCGGTCTCAGTGTATTGCTAGGTTTGAGAAACACAAGCATGTGGCATTTGTTGAAAATCCTCCTGTATACCTCCGTTTCAAGTAACCCCCTTCTTGGATGCTTATCAAACAGTCCTAAAAGGTAAGTTTGTTCCTGTGGACATCTTCCCTTGTGAACTTAATGTTATTGTCCACTGAGTTAATGTGTTATGTAAAGACCGCCACTTCATAAATTAAAGTTTTTGTGAGGCCTTTTTATTTTTTCATAACATTCACATCTGGGACTGGTTGGAAGGAAGACAATTGATGCCAGAATGCAGGTAAGCTGGTACAGGTCAGGGGGGTTGAGGGTTCCAGTAGATTTAAGTTTTATTAAGAAATATGGACTGTGCTGATTAAAGCTAGATATAGATAATAGTAATGCAAAGGATATCACTGTTAATGAAACAAGTAGTGATGGGCGAATCTCCCGAGATTCGCTTCGCCGAAAAATTAGCAAATTTCCAGAGAAATTCACGAATCGGCTAAAAATTCGCGAAACGAGTCGCGGGACGCTTTTGACGCGCATCGCGTCAATTTTGGCGCGTTGCGTAGTTTTCGACGCGCGACTTGTTTTTTTTCCGAAATTTTGCTGGTGATTCGCGAATTTATTCGCCAGCGGCGAATCGTGGGAATTCGCCGTGAATTCGGCCCTGGCGAATAAATTCGCCCATCACTAGAAACAAGTTTATAAAAACTAGCTGTTGTAATAATTTTCAGTGGCCCATGATATCTGCCTTTCAGACATGAAACTTCACTATTTATACTGATGTTTTCAGAATCTTATGTATCCTATTACTGGCTGTAATATTTGCTAATAAAGATATGCGCATACTTTGACTATTAACAGTGTTATTAAGCATTTTGTATGCCTTCATTCTTTGCTTTGACTGTGAAACAGTGGGTATATCTTGGCAGGATACTTATAGAAATTGTTTCATTGGCATTTGTTATTGCTGGAATTTATATGCAAATAAGCGTGATAAGTTAATTCAATTCAATTTGCCCAACAGGCATAATTACATACAATGCTGAACAGGGCTGTGAAATACAATACCGAAAGTATAGAGTGATCCTATTATAGAAATTGCAAAACCAAACACTTCAGGGGCAAATATACAAAATTCACGTGAAAAGATCGAAGTTCGATCGAATTCCGATCGTACGATTTTTTCGGATATACGAAAATGCAAATTTGCCCACTTCGATCATTGAATACGCAAAATTCGAGTGTATTGAATAGATCGAATGATCAGATATTCGATAATTAGACCATTCCATGATCGAAATACTTTGACTTTGAAATTTTATTCGACTGCCTACTTCGCCAGATTGAACCTACCAAATTGCAATAGAAGCCTACGGAGCGCTCAAAGCAAATTTAACGATTTTTTCGTGAAATCGAACGATCGGTATTCGATCGTACGATTTCATTGAGAAATCGAATATCAAGGTGAAAGATAGCCTAAAACTATTCGATAAGCATTCGATAGTCAAATGCTTATCGAATTTCAAGGGAATTCCAGGGATTTTTAGGGAATAATAGTAAATCTGCCCCTAAGGGCCAGATTTCGAAAAAATTTGAAATTCGACCATGTGTAGTAAAATCCTTCGAATTCAAATATTGAATTAAAAGGATTTTACCGCAATTCGATCGATCACATTTTTTTAATTCGATCAAAAATAATGGTCCCCAATTCGGCAGCTTGGATCTGGTGAACTAGGTGGTCGAATAGGGGAAGTCCTTCGACCATCGAATAGTCAAATATTTGAATAAAATGTTATTAGAATATTTGAATTATTTGAATTCGAATATTCGATGGTCAAATTTGCCTAATTTGCATATTCAAAGATTTGAATTCGTATTTTATGCTAATTCGATCGAACTTCGAATTCTTCACACAATTTTTGTAAATCTGCCCCTGAATGGTAAAACCTTTTTAAGAAATGATGGACGTGTCAGTTTAGAGCAGTGCCAAAATGTATGCCATATAATGTTAGTGGTTATTTTGCAATACCTACCTTGCATCTTTTTTGTAGACTTCTAGCATTTGTTCAAAAAACTGTAATTTGTCATATCCAAAGTAAACCCCGTTTAAATGTGTTAAATACTTCTAGCTTTGTTAGATTTGGCAGGTGAGCAGATCTGCCTGACCTTTGGTGAATATAAATCCTACCACTCAGATCAATACTTTTGGAGAATCTTCTGTGACTGTGATTACCTGCAATCACCATATGTAATACATAGGGATGCACCAAATCCAGGTGCCTGGCAGAACCAAATCGTAATCATTAAAATCATGTGAATTTTCATCACACAAACAAGGAAGTAAAACATTTTTTTATTTCTCTTTTGCCCTTTCTAGCCCTAATTTGCATATGTAAATTAAGGTTTGGATATGGTTTGGTATTCACCCAAATCTTTCACAAAGGATCCTGGATGCAGCCGAATCTCATAATAGTAGATTTGGTGCATCCCATCCCTATATCTTCAGAATATAACCTTACAAATAACTTTACCCAGCTGACATTAACAAATAAGTATTTGATTGATGTAACCCAGCAAGTATTTGTGCCTTTGGTTTGTTTGTGAGCACAAGCCAATCATTGGTTTATGTAATCCAGCATGTATGTTTTCCCCGTGGTTTGTGTATGTATATATATATATATATATATATTTATCTTTTTTTCCTATCAATAACATTGGGATCAACCATAATTTTTACCGACCAGGCTGGCAAAATACCAGCCAGGTGGCAACCCTATTTGTATGTGAGCACAATGCCAATCATTGGTTTATGTAATTCAGCATGTATGTGTGTCTTTGGTTTGTATGTGAACAAAATGCCTCATACAAGCCCGAGGGCTTGTAATTAAAATAACATTTTTGGTATGGGATTATCCACATACTACTTGTAAAGTATATAAAACAGTGAAAACTCTGTTTCACATATGTGAAGTTGAGTTGTATGCATTATATTTGTATAGAGACCTGCAAAGCCAGAGGTTTGCAACTTGTTTAGTAACTGAGATCAGCTAAAGAGCATGTTGAATTTACTGGTCAGCTTTTTAAACTGGTTGCTTAGGGTTACTAGATGTGTGTAGTTAAAACTTTTTAATTACCCTGTAAATATTTTATAAATGTTGCTGTGTTTTAAATGTATTTATGATTATCTTAATTTACTTCAATGGTAATACCACAATCAAGATTCTAATGATAGTGCACCTTTTTAGAACTCCTTACTATATCCAATGTAAGGTATTAGTCCTTGTTCAGTGTTTACTTTTTTCTTTAAAAATGTAATCTAGTTTGTAGGTTGTCCAAAATAAACTTCACGTGGTTACCTGTTTGTTTTTCCAGGTGATCTATCACTAAACATACCAGCCTTGTTATCCCAGGGAAGTAATTTCAGGCTTTTGTTGTAATCTCAATGGAAATATAATTGCTGTAACTGAATGCTAACTCGTTATTTACTTTTTTTTTAAGTTATGTTTGGCCAGCAATATGTACAGATTCTAGAGCAAGCATTTAAAAAATGTAATTGTATTAGGTGGTAAAAGGCTTGGTTTTTATCAATATCCTTGCTTTCGATTATTAAAGAATAGTACATTGGTGCATACTAAAACAGTTGGTGAATGGAAGCAACAACACATTTGTAGAGAAAAATACATTTCTGTGAATAATTTTCTTTTACCTTTTGCTACAGGTTGCCTGCACCAGTATCAGGTAGAGATGTCATATGTAAATGAAGATCATGTCACATGCAACTAATGTAATTAGCAGGGCCGTTCCTGCCCCTGGCAATTAGGCCTGTAATTGCTCTTTTACCCTTGAAAAGTAGCTGTCTAGTTTTAAGGAAAGCATACTTTATCCCACAGAAAGTATTTCAAACTTTTCTGGCCAGTTCTCTGTCTATAATAATAAAATAAAAAAATATAGCAGTGGAAAATTGCCCCATGTGTCTTGTTTAGCAACTGCCTAAACCTCTATGTTGTGTGGGATTGGGGCAGGGTGATCATGCCACAGGGAGGGTAAACGGGTGGATGGGGCTGGGAAATGGGCCTCCTGGGTGGGGGAATGAGTGGGGTAGAGGGAGGCCTCTTCTTTTTAAAGGTAGTGGAGATAGTTAGGGTCAGTAAATTTTGTTGGTAAATTTCTAATACTGGCTCCGGCCCTAGCTGGCAATGTGCCGGGTACCCTAGTAACAAAGTCACAAATTCAGAAATATTACAGAAGTTGGACACAATTAGTGATGAAACAAGTTAGGTTAAAGACAAACCATATGAACACCATGTAGACAGGGACACTATGATTTTTGCCTGCCATTCGCCTACCCTGCCCATACATTATGCTTGCAACTAAAAACCTACTCTTTGTTCTCCCAAAAAGGAGAGCAAAAACTTTCACTTGTTTACATCTGGTATAAGCAGTGCACAGGAAAAACAAGACATTTATGGCATGCAAAGAAAGGAGCACCAGGTAACAACTACTTACCTTTACAGTAAATGATACAGGATGTATATTTCTATATATAATCTATATCTATTTTCATATGATTTGATTTATTTGCACTAACCCTGACATGGTGACATAGAATGCACCAGTATTTTACAGTAAATGTGAACAAAATGAAAAATGCATTATACTGCAGAGACCAGAAACAAATTCGAGTGAGGGGCAAACAATACAAACCCATGTACATAGATGAAGGAGAAGCAGCTAGTATTGTCTGGGTTCTAGCAGAAACAACATGACTAATTTCCGTTTCTAACCCAGTAACAATTTATCTTTTAGCAATTTAAAGGCAACTGTAGGCATACTGCTGAACAAAGTATCAAATACAAATCTTATTTAAATTGCTTTAGCTGTGATATTAAAACAGACACTCTATCTGTTACTGTAACCCATGGCAAATTAGTTTTTTTCTCTTGCACCATTTACAAGGATATAATTTACAGGGCATTCACAGCTGTTGTGTATTTAAAAGGATATTTGCAATGTATACCAATGACATTTCACTTTGTCAGTTCATTGATGAGTTCTTAACTGTTCCTTTTACATTTTTTTAGAATGGTTTCTTTCGTGAATGGTGAGAAAACTTACCAAAGAAAATCAGATTATCATGGATTCCATCAATAATTCTCTACTAAAGACCGTTCCTATAGTTAATGGCATGCCCAGAACTTTGATTGTCATTATCTTCTCAAAAAATCTCTTTCCAGTATGTGTTACCCAGAAGCAACTGGAAATAGTTCTAGGAATTTGATCACAAGGTATTGCCTGAGAACATGGCAGCAATTCAAACACATTGTGTGAGTTACCTTGAGGCTTTTGAAACATTCCTTATACTACAATAAAGAGTAAGCAGAAATATCAAAGTAACTATGGAGTATATACTAAAGAGTTGTCAGTTATTGGCAAAAAAAATATCTGGCCAATCAGACACTAAATTTTAAATATTCATATATAAGTATGTTTTTCATAAAACTTACCTGTGTTAAAAAACATTACCTGTGAATAAAAACTAGTTGCCTTGTAGTGATGTGCGAGTCAAGAAAAACTTGTTCCCCCACCCGACTCAATCCGAACCCGCCCACACCCACCTTTTCCCCTCTATATATAGACCCACACTGCCCCACTCATGACATCCCTAAAGGGGCAGGTGAGAGTATAAAAAAGGAAGCAGAAAGCCGGGCGTGACCTGCAAACGGTGTTCTGAGGTTGGCACAAAACCGCCAGACCCTCCGATAAACCCACAGGTCCAGCGGGTATCGGACTGGCTGCACATAATTATTGCCTAACACTTAGAGGCCCATATATCAAAAGTCCAAATTTATTTCAATAACTTCCGAAAAAACGCAGATCAAATCCACACAGGTATTTTCGGCTAATTTATTAATGCATTTTCCTGAAAATTTTGTTTGCGGGAAATAAAAACAAATTTCCACCTGAAAACTCTGTTTATTTCAGATTTTTGCCCAAAAACCCTGAAATCTTTGGGTTCTTGCACGAAACCCAGCACAGATCAAAAAATCTTTGGGACTTCTCCCATTGACTTATATGCAAACTCGGCAGGTCTGAGATGCTGGATTTTTTTTCCATCCTCGGGGTATAATAACTTCCAAATAGTTTGTGTTTTTTTTTAAATTCCGATTTTATACTAAAAAAATTTTTTTTGGGATTTTCCGCATTTAGTTTAGTAAATAACCCCCCTAATATGAAAGGGCACCTGTCACCCAAAAAATGTTTCCCTGTTCACTGAAGTATAGGCTAATGAAGCAGGGGAAAATATTAGTTTTTCTAAAAAAGAATGCCCCCTGCCTGCTTCTAGACTGTCACCCAGGTGGAGCGCGTAACAAGTGGCATCAGGAGCTCCCTCCCTCTAAGTAATCTCGAAAAACTTTTACCACTCACCTGAGCGACTTCTTTAGTTCAAGTGAGTGGCATTCCCTAGCACTTTAGGGTAATACAGTTACCATAATCCAGTCACAGTTGTTCATGGAATTTACAGCCACTTCTGACTGATGATGCAGCTTCACTAACAGATTTGCAAGTATAGAAAACACAAATGCACCTTTTGCATAAAAGCAGCTCATATTTAACAACCTACTTTTTTTCCATCCCTCGGGGTATAATAAATCCCGACAAATTTGAGGGTTTTTTCACAAAAAAAATCAGTTTTTTTTAGTAATAAAAAACTAAAATCTTTTCAAGTTTTTGGCATTCAGAGATTAATAAATGATCACCTTACACTGCAGTATTATTGGTCAGGTGATCTCTGAGGCAGCAAAGACACCACCACAAAAAGGTAAAAAGTGTATGCAATATTTACTTAAAGGGGTGGTTCACCTTTGAGTTAACTTTTAGTATAATGTAGAGAGTGATATTCTGAGATAATTTGCAATTGGTTTTTATTATTTGTGGTTTTTGAGTTATTTATCTTTTTATTCAGCAGCTCTCTAGTTTGCAGTGTCAGCAATTTGGTTTCTAGGGTACAAATTACCCTAGCAACCCTGCATTGATTTGAATAAGCGACTGGAATATGAATAGTAGAGCGACTGAATAGAATGATAAGTAATAAAAAGTGGCAATAACCAAACATTTGTAGCCTTACAGAGCATTTGTTTTTAGATGGTGTCAGTGACCCCCATTTGAAAGCTGCAAAGAAACAGAAGAAAATTGCAAATCATTAAAAAACTATGAAAAATAAATAATGAAGACAAATTGAAAAGTTTCTTAGAATTGGCCCTTCTACAACATATCAAAAGTTAATTTGAAGGTGAACCACCCCTTTAAATATAATCCAGTTTGGTAAGATTCTTTAATATGCCACTTAATAGTATATACATTATCTGTTGCTTAAAGGGGTAGTTCACCTTTAAGTTAACTTTTAGTATGTTATAGAATTGCTGATTCTAAGCAACTTTTCAACTGGTTGTAATTTTTTAAAGTTGCTAAATAATTTTCCTTCTTCTGACTCTTTCCAGCTTTTTTATATCTAAAAAACAAATGTTCTGTAAGGCTGCAAAAGTGTTGTTATTGCTAATTTTTACTACTCATCGTTCTACTCAGGCCTCTCCTTTTCATATTCCAGTCTATTCAAATCAATGTATGGTTGCTAGGGTAATATGGATCCTAGCTACCAGATTGCTAAAAATAAACAATAGTAAATTGTCTCAGAATAGCCCTCTCTACATCATACTAAAAATGGACTCAAAGGGGAACTACCTTTTTAAGTATTCATGTTGGGGGTATAGTTTTCCTTTAAGGTTATAAATGGTGGCTTAAAGTGCCAGATGTAACAAGTTCCTCACTTTGTCTCATTATCACATGCAAAAATAAAAGGTGCAGACCGTTTTACATATGCCTTGACAGAGATCCCTCTGCATGGGGTTGAAACCAGTGGGTTCTCTATGTATATGAAATAAAGTTTTGATACTGTTTGCATTGGAGTGCCCTGTCCCTTTGCTTTTCTCTATTTATGATATGAGGAGTAAGCACCTTACAGTTGTGCCAATCTGACATCTGGGTTTATAAGGTCAATGGAGCCATTACTTTAGTACAATTAGCTTATGTACCATTAGCCTTACAGTCTAAAACTCCAGGGAATTCCCTGCCCCTCAGTTACAATGAAAAAATCATGTTCAAGATTACTTAAAAAGTGTAGGCCAGTTTCTTTAGCCATATATACATTTCAAGTATTTCTTTAAGACAAAGCAGTTGACCAGCATCCCCGCATACCAAGTGTATAAACATGTATCTACCATTAATCAACAGCATTAAGAATAAGAAAACTTTGACATGTTTAACAATACACTTCCAGTCATTGTTCTTGTAATAGCTGAAAGAAAAAAACAAACATTCAATACAGTGTTTGTGATTTAGAATAATGTCACCTGATAAGCTAATGCCAGGAGATGAATCCAGCACACTTACATTTCACTGGCTAACTAAATAATAAATAAATAAATGTCAAAGGTCAGCACATAAAGCGCATGCTTTAATATTTGCTGGGATGAATTTGCCTTAAACTATATGCAGGTGGACTGTACATTTCATACCTTGTCAGTGAACTATTCATTGCCTTTGCGCAGGGGTTTATGTAATAAAAGGCACTAAGTTTGCCCAGGGGCAGTAACCCATAGCAACCAATCAGCAAGTAGCATTTACTGGTCACCTGTTTTAATGCAAACATCTTATTGGTTGCTATGGATTACTGCTCCTAGGCAAACTTAGTGCCTTATATTACATATGGGGGTTATGTTGTAACTTCCTTGAACAAACTGTGCAGAAAATGCAAAGTTTGGTGATGCCTTTTATTGGCTACCTGAATAAGTGCTTTCGGAGCACACAAGCCCCTTCATCAGGCCTGATGAAGGGGTCTGTGTGCTCCGAAAGCTTGCATTTTTTACTTTACATTTTCTGGATTTTTTAAATGGCTAATAGTGATGGGCGAATCTCCCGCGATTCGCTTAGCCGAAAGATTCGCGAATTTCTAGAGAAATTCTAGAGAAATTCGCGAATCGGCGAAAAATTCGCGAAACGAGTCGCGGGACACTTTTGACGCGTCGCGTAATTTTCAGGGCGTCGTGTCGTTTTCGATGCGTCGCGTCAAAAACGACGATTTGCGAATTTATTCGCCAGCGGCGAATCGTGGGAATTCGCCGCGAATTCGGCCCTGGCGAATAAATTCGCCCATCACTAATGGCTAACACTGTTCTGCATCTTAAAACTATTAAGAAAATATAGAATGTTGTATAACACATACCTAAAGTCATGTAGATGAAATAGATGAAAGCTGACTATAAACAGGCCCATAAAAGGCCTGCATATGTGTCCCTCTGCAATATCAGCCCAATCTGTCTCCACACATGCATGCTGAAATCAGGATCTTGATCTTTACATGTATTGCATTCTTAACACATGATAAAAAGAATGTACCATTTGGCACCACAAACATAGCTTTGCCAGGTTAATATCTGGTGCTGCATACCTGTGGCCAAGCGACTAATCTTCAATACTGCGGGCGACTAATCTCCCGAAATGCCTTCCCGCCAGCAAAAATGGGAATTGCTGGCGGGATGGCGTATGTGTCACTTTGTTTTCCGAAGTCACCCGAAGTATCTTTGTGAGGCATTCTTTTTCTTGCCTTTTGTTTCTGGTATCTGTTATATAATTGCTATTAATTTTTGTCTTAAGAAGATTAGCATACTTATTGTCGTAGCGTGTTTACCTGAATCCTACTGTACTGAAAATGGCTAGCATGTACCTCTTAAAAATTCCTTAACACAATTTCTCCACCTAGTGGTTCCTTGTATTATTTGGCATAGCATGTTCTATAATGAATGCTATGATTAAATGCAGACATAATTAACAACTGATGGCTCATTTAGTATCACAAGCAAAAGTGGGTTCACGCTACACTTGAAGCAATTTTTATGCGTATTGATCTGTCCTGCCTCTTCTGCTGGATTGTGCACAGATACACCTACAACTATGAATATGTCAGTAATTTCAGAATTTCTCAGTGGGTTGTATCAATAGGCATAATAGACTTTTGCACAAATAATAACCTGCAAACATAATTTTAATGCTGTGTGCAGGAAATGGTGCAGTCTTTTGGCTGCAACTTTTTGGCTGCAATTGTGTTTGGTTTGATGTTTTGGGCACAGTTGTAGGACTGCAGCTGATGCAAATCCACATACAGTCACAATGACACTGAAGTTATGGGAAAAAATGCTGTGTTGTAGTGATATACAGGTGGAGTAAAAGTCAACCGCACCCTACCCTGCCCTACCTACCCTATTTTACGTTCATTGTTTTCAGAACAGGTTTTATATCCTTTTGTTACATTTATTTGTTACTTATATTATATATATATATATATATATATATTATTGTTACATTTTACTAGACATTATTTTTTTCACCATTTTCACTCTGTTTTTATTGATATATATATATCTAATATATGTATTGTATCTGACAATAACAATGGGAGACTGTCACTACTTTTTGTCAGACATAAGTTTTGTATGATTGCTGTCTGTTAATAATGACCAGAGAATCAGATGGTTTCTTCTGCATAATACTTTATATTATTTGTATGGTTAGTTGTAGGTCAGAAGATTGGCATGGATGATCATTCGTCCAACTTTGGGCTATTATCTGAACCAGTTCAGGGCTAAAGTACGATATATTTAAATTTTTTGGTGTTACTTTAGTCTCTCTCTTTAAGGGGCAAATTCACTAAGCGGCAAAAATTCGATAACATTGGCTTTGCCAACGTTCGCCGCACTTCGCCAGGCGAATTTTCGCCAGCGCTACGCAAATTCACTAGGATGCAAATTTGCGCTCAGGGCGGCGAACGTTAGTGAAGTAGTGCTACCGTTAGTTCGCACTACTTCGCTAATGTTAGTTCGCCAGGCAAAGTGCATTTACGCTAGCGATGCCTAATATGCATACGGCGTGAACTTAAGCGTATAATAGAAGTATATGTTACAGCCACTACATTACACTACACAAGCCCAGAAAACCTTTAATAAATAAAATAAAGTTGTCCTATTGCCCTAAACATGTGCCCAGTGTATAGTTGAGTTGCCATATGTTAGGAAATGTAGAGGGGGATGGAGGTAACCGCAAAAAAAATTTTGCTCTTTTTCAGACTATCACCCTACGAAAGGGAAAAGACACCAGCGGTTTTTGGGGAAAGTTTTTTTTTCAAACTCCTATCTATTGTATTGAACTTAAGCGTAAGAGGTAACGTTCACAAACATTTTTACCTTAGTGAATTAGCGTAGTTACGTCCCTTCGTCAATGCGCAACGTCGCCTGGCATAAGGGTGCGAAGTTGAGCAAGTCTATCTACACTGTCAAATTAGCGCTAGCGTTAGACGCTTCGCGCTTTAGTGAATTTGCCCCAAAATTTATCTCTCTCTCTTTTGTTCAGAAGCAAATAAGAAACATATTTTTAGTATGAAAGTGTATCTAAATGCAACAGCAATTTTTCTTTAAGGCAAACAATCACTAGTATGGCCCTGTGCCTAGTATCAGATCCTAGTTGGAAAAATAAACAATAATGGACACAAAGCTATGTATTGCAGCTTACGTTCACATCCATCCTTTAGTAAACAAATGTGTGGTACTATATGAAAAACTTAAATTTGCCTGCTCCCAAGAGTAATGGAAATATTAGAAGCACGTGCATTTTCAGAATGTACTATTCTCTTGTGTGGGATGAAATATCCGTGCTCTGAAAGCATTTCAGTTAGTTATTTATTGCCCCATTGTTTTTATTTAGCACCAAAATTGTCAATGATTTCCTGTTTGCATTCTCTCCAAACTGAATAGATTGCTATTTTGTTTCCTGCTTTAGCTTCCTAAAATTACTGTTAATTAACTCCTTAAGAATGCAATGCCTACTATTTGTTAGTTGTCACTTCATTCACCTGCTTACTGGTGACTTCCCCTCAGTAATGCACACTGAACTCACAGTGACAAGTGAATTTCCCTAAGATCATCTATTTAAAAAAATAAATGGTCAAGATCAGGGCCAGGCCAAGGGACAGGCAGAGTAGGCAGGTGCCTAGGGCACAAAGCTGGGGGGGCACCAGGCACATACCTGAAGAAAAGGCCAGAGAGAGAGTCGGGCAGAGGGGGCCACACGCGAGCGCCAATTTGTGCCAACTCGTGCTAAGGTGATAAAGCGTTCACAGCACTTTACCCTCAGAGAGCAATACCAAACACAGGTATTAGATCACCACTTTTAGGGTATCCTATAGTTTGATTACCAAATCCCTAAATAAATGCAACAGAATATGAGATACTGCATATCCCAAATAAACCTTTTTTTACGTGGTGCAAAACAAAGGATTTTTGGTGATATGGCTGCTCAGGCTTCCTTTGCAGTCTCACAGAGGAATGCAGTTACCAACCCAACTTCCACAGGCTGTTACACCACCAAAAAGCATTTGTTTTGTTTTTTTAAATAAAGTGTCATCTTGGCTTCTGGTGATAACAAAAGCATGTTTTTTGTGTCAATAATTATTCATTTTCTCCGAAATTACATTTCCAGGGCATTTTACAATTCAATTTTTCCTTTTATGTGTCTAGATCTGTGTCAAGAAAGGTTTTTGTTACACTTTGATCAATGATATAGCATTACCTTTTGTTAAAGAGTGTCTTATGGGAAGATTTTTTTTTAAAAACCTCACAGTTGCAGTAAATTAGTGATCTACTTCTACACATCTAATATACATTCATTTTCACTGGTTTTACAGTTGTTTGAATAGCTGTTAAAAATTAGTATCTGTCTGTTTACATTTTCTGGTGCTGACTTCTGAAATAGAACTAGAACAAAACCAGAGAACAGAATAGGAATTGGTTAATTACTGTTTTGTTAAATCAAAGGAAATTGTCCCAGTAATCTCTGACTTCTAGGAATTTTCAATCCATTTTAAGAATACAGTTTTGATGTTTTCATGATAAAAGGAATTATCCACATGCCAAATTTCATTCCTTTTAGTAGAATATTTGTGAACATTTCATGTTTCTTAAAAGAGAAGAAAATACTCCTGGGGTGCCAATTTGTACTATGGTATATAGTAGCTAAAAAGCACTTCTCAAGAAAAGCTTAATTGCAAGAGCATGGGTGTCGGTGTTAATGAATTTGTGAAGTTACGAGATGACGTCACGCTGGCGAATTAGCGCTAGCGTTAGACGCTTCACGCTTTAGTGAATTTGGGCCTAAGGCTTCTAAGGTTATCTACTAAAATTCTAATTTATCTCATATTTTTATTGAAACCAAGCTCAACCAAACTCCCATCTACAATTGTATCTTATTTATCAATATAAGTGCAGATAACGATATCTTCAATTGTAAAAGTGATATCTCTCATTGACTTATATGTAACCTCTACAGGTTTGAGATAGCAGAATTTCAGATTCAGACTTTTTACAGCTTTGGTGTATAATAAATTTGACTTTTTTTCCCTCTAAATATCCAAGTTTTTGTCTAAAAAATTTTGACCAGAAAGAAATTGAGTTATAAATAACCCCTTTAATGTATGTTAGCTATTCAAAATGTAGTTTGACTTAAATCCCTAGGTTCTAAGCAAAGCATCCTGTCTTTGTGTTTCCAACAAACTTTATCCTATACGGCTGCTCTTTGCATTAATTAACTGAACATTTATTATTATATTATTTGTATTTTGAACAATACAGTTTTCAATTTGAATTCACCAACTTTTTTACTTGACATTTTCTTTCGCATAAAGGAAGAATAAAGCAATAGAAAACTAAGGGAAATGTGTTTCAAGGAAATTACTTCACAGGAAATTCATTCATGAAATTGGCCATAGAAATAGCATTACTTATATTAGCATGCACACCCTGGAAACAATTTGATTACCAAAGGATGTAAGCTAGCTGTATACAAATGAAAATGTTCACCTCATCCCAACACATTTTAGTCTTCTTATTAGGGAACTGTAGCAGTCCCTACATCATGATTTTTCCATCCATGTCAACACAACAGCGCTCTTATCATTTTGATCTTGTTGGATGTTTGCTGTAGCTAAATTTGTGAACTGCGCCCAACTAGGGTGACAAACTTTCAAATTTGCCCACACTCTTAGGAAAGCCTACTCAACTAATTATGCATAGGCATTGATGAAGCCTCTCCTATGTGTACTTTAAACATTCTGAATAGTGAGCTCCAAAAGAGATATATACATATATATATATATATATATTCTTTATTTATATAGTGCTGACACGCTGTTTTTCATTATTTATATCAGTCCCTAGTCCTGTGGATCTTATAGATCTTATGGTATAGCCATATATAGTGCATACTACTTTGCCGCTCTCTTGGTTTTCACTGACTGGTTACTAGGAAGTAACCAATCAGTGACTTGAGTGGGCCATAACTGTTTACTGCTGAGTTGAATACTAAAGAACAATTGCAAACTCACTGAAAAGTTATGTCCCATGTGGCCCCCCTTCAAGTTAGAGAACTGAAAAACAGGAAGTTCTGTTCTGTTATGTTAGACATCCACTCACTCCAGACTTTATACATTACAATTTTGCCTAACTAACTATATTAGAAACATTTTTTGCACAGCCTATCTATTTCATTTCATTTTTACACTGAACTGTTCCTTGAGAGAGATACTGAAACCTGAAATTAAACTCTTTTTTACATCTATTATAATATTGGATTTGAAAGCTACTTGTAACTTTGCCATAAAGTATTTGCATGATGCTTTTACATTACCTGTCTGATCCCCCATGTTCCTGTATGAGGGGGCTGCCATATTTGTGCAGCAGGAGTCCGTTAGCATTAGAAACTGTAACTAACAGACTGAGATGGGACAGTCAGGTTGGCAAAGTCAGAGAGTCAGTCTTAAGAACTTCAACTAACATTTATATACAAAAACAAACCTCTCAGCAAAAAATGATCAACATGACCTATAGGTAACATTTTATGCACATTGATATGTTAAAATTCATTTTTTGTTAGTATCACTTTAAGATTTATAACACAACACATGCTCCCTGTAGAAATCATTCTTGTAAGTGCTGAACATGTAATACCTACTAAACTATACATATAAAAAATTCTACAATGCTTTCATAGCACACAAGTTTTTGTCCTCACAAACTCAACAGTGTATGCTAATGCCATTATTAGTGCCACGTGTATTGTCAAGATGGAAGCACCATCCGCACTACAAAAATTGTGTTGTGACTTAATTTACTAGATTGAACACAAATTTGCATCCATATCGTTAGGAAACACGCAAACTGCAGCCGATTCTGCTTAGTGAACTGCAAATATACTGCAAGAAAATGCTTCATTGTTGGTAAAAATCATTTTAATCTGTCTCCAGATTCTGTAACATGCACATTGCAATGAGCTCTACATATATAGCAGATTAGCAGAATGAATGATACTTGCAGATTAGCAGAAGGAATGATACTTTCTACTTGTACTAAATCTCTTGCAATTAAATAATATTTAATTCATATAAGACACTTGAGTGTGGACATTCCTTATGCTAATTTACCTTTGTTGTGTCTGCACCCAGGCATTATCAAGGACATATTTATTTGTCTGAAATTTAGCAGCAAATAGTTTCAGAGGTACTGGGTTTTGGAGGGTTTAAATCTCTCACATGTAATTTAATGTACATTTGAATACCATGTGGTAATTCAGCAGGTGAATCCTGGGTATTAGCATTGCAAATCTGATATTGTTAGGGATGCACCAAATCTACTATTTTGGAATTTGGAGAAATCCTGTATATGTCATGAAAGATTCAGGTGAACCCAGGACTGAATCTGAACAATAGTTTTCATATTCAAATGAGGGCAAGCAAGGGAAAAAGAGAAAAAAAAATTGCATTTTATTTTTTCATGTGATGAAAAGAATTTGGTTATGGTTCAGCCAGAAACCTAGCTTTGGCCGAATCCAAATCACAATGACAAATCCAATAACTGGATCCAAGGTTCAGTGCATCCCTAGTTATTATTTAAGCACGCTGAAGTAAAAGCTTTCCATTTTTTTCCATTAATGTTTGCAGTCTTGAAGACTACAAATGAATTGCTCAGCTTCACAAATTATTGTGGGTTATACAGTGAGGGGCTGAATTATGAACCTTTGATCCTTAGGTTCAGGTACATTTAAGTCAGAAAACTTGAGTGCATTCTTTAACTCTGCATTTCCCCACATTCAAGTTTTTTTTACCTTCCCTGCTGAATACTGTGATAACAGCAGCAGACGTTATATGGGAGACAGTTGCACCAGTTTCACAACCTCTGATTTGTTTATACAGTTTCTTAGTGAATGTCGTGCAAGTTGTTACTGAGATCTACAAACAATATATCCATCCATTAGGGACTTTTCACTTATAATCTTGAAATGATGTTGAAGATTAGGGGTTTGTTTCTTGCCAGAGCTTGTCTGTTTGATATGCAAGATTTCGCCTAACTGTATTTGTATTGGACATGTGAAATGTATTGGTTTACATTTATCAGCTGTAACAGTTAATAGTAGATGACACAGCAGCTTGTATGTACTCTTTCATTAAGCATGAATCTAAATTAAAGGGTAAGTAAAGTAATCAGACAACAGTATTGGATTGTACTGTACATTAGATGTTTAGGCTTAGCACTTTATTTAAAAAAAAAATTGCTGCAATTAATACATTGTAATCTATTTACTGTAGAAGCAAAAGTCAACTCAATTGCCATGTGATATAGACTTCTTTTAAATAACTTTTTATTGAAAATTGATGCCTTCATTTTTTT
This sequence comes from Xenopus borealis, assembly GCA_024363595.1. Lineage (NCBI taxonomy): Eukaryota > Metazoa > Chordata > Amphibia > Anura > Pipidae > Xenopus > Xenopus borealis. The sequence continues at coordinate 70,336,384 of CM044435.1, read as the reverse complement.
TCTGTTTGAGGTTGTGGCTTGATATTTCTCTCTAATGTGTGAAAGCAAATGGTCACTCAACGAATAATTCCCCCTCCCCAATTTTTTAATGCAGGCTTTGTTAGTGTTTGACATATTATATTAATATTTGCAACCACTATCTGAACATACAATTAACTGTGCATTTTCTGTAAATATTGCCATTTACTTTGCAAACTTTACCTTTTAGCATCTTTAAACTGATACCACTAGGTGGTAGTAAATGTCCTTGTGTCATATCCAAGTATGGAACAGCAAACCTGAATAATATATTGTAATAAGAAAATATGTATTGGTATTACTTTGCAGAATGTTAAGTATTTCCATGTTGTATCTGTATAAAAATATATTTCTGCCACAGAATGCAAAACTCAGGTAACAAATATTCATGTTATACAAAAAAAATACTTTTGACTTAATTATGACTGCGGCATCAGTTTCCAAGCATCTCTGATCCTGTGTACCATGCCCACATAACAGGCCCATTCCCAGCTCTTCCTTTTCCTGCAGGATAGTCCTAAGTTTGAGACCCTTGTAATGGGGCCATCCATGGTTGATAGACACTCTTTACAGTATGGATGGCCTTTACTGTAACAAGCGGGCATACTCACAAGGTTGCAATGAACAAATACACACTTTATTAACAGCCTCTTGCAGGAAGACAGGTTACAGACTGGGACACTGGTTGCAGACTCAAGGATATAGTTATATCCTGCACATTTTTCTCTCTCTCTGTTTTCCTCACATACTCATATGTGTACCTCTCCTAAAGCAGCCAGGACCCCTGTCATATAGGGAATGCACAGGCAGAGTGCTTTTTGCTGTACAGGGGGTCCCTTCTCATTTTAAACCTCCCCCACCTTTTTTCTGTGGTGGCCTCACAAACAGTTCCAAAACTTCATTGGTAGGTTCTCCTGTGACCTACATCTGAATTTTCAAATTCCCTACCTGGTGCACAGTCGCCTCAGGATCTCTACCCCAATCTAATTACTCCTCATTTCTCACTAGATAACCTACAGTACCTTTCACTCCTGAAGTGAACTCACACTCTACTTGCTAGTCCTGAAGAAGTCAGTCTCCAAAATAGTCTGGCCACATTGGTTCTGCATTAGAGACCACTGGTAACCCTTTTTTTAACCCTGTCAGAAGTGCGGGCTAATAGAGTTGTGGGATACAATAGTCTTTTTTCAAACAATTTGCCTGCACCAGGAAGGAGCTCCCGTGTGGGCTGCCATCCTGCATGATGTCATGCACATGATGAGTGAGTTGCAGCACATTGCGTGTGCCCCACATGGCCACTTGCACCTGGGAGCTCCCTTCTCATGCGAACAGCCTAGTATCAAGGGCTGTCAAATTTCTTTTTAAAAAACTATTGTATCCCACAACTGCAATGCGCTCCCTTTTATAAGCTCTTGCAAAGTAATTCCCTTAGAGACCAACCTAAGGGGCCACCTGCTGACTGATACAAGTAAACTATGATCTGCTACTTTTTGTAACAATCACTGATTGTGTTTAACTGTGTGGATTTTTTCATTTTGAATTACAATTAGAAAAGATATGACTGTGGATGCCAAATGTTTGTAGAAAGTTGCTTCTGTATGTATGATCAATGCTACTATGTGGACTTTGCATGAACTTACTTTTTGTCACATTAATTACACAGTATGTGGCTGGTTTATGAAGGTAGTTATCAGAGTAGCCTGGGGGATCACTAGAAAGTGCCAAAATGTACATTACCTGGTCCATGCACTCCATAGCTTAATGGAATTTTCAATAATGCAGTCACCTAAACCTCTAGGATTCTGACTTTTGCAACTGACTCATTTTGACCAATGTGTCCCATAATGCCTATAATTGCCTCTCTGTGTAGTATAAAATAATACCATGCTGCTGGAATGTGGAAATTTTCAGTATTAGGGTTCTTTCTGTAATCTTAGGTACAGCACAGTATAATCTTACTCAGTAGTGCTGTTTGGTATTTTAAAGTGCTGCACATGAGAAAGCTATTTACTGTTTATTTCTGCAATAATGTTTAAACAAAGTCAGACCACTTATTTTAATCAATTATACAACCTCCATATCTTACTTTTGGGGTGAAAACAAGAAGAGGCAATACTTAAAAATGGTATCAAATGAACAAGGGAAATGTGTACCATATTTGTTTACTAATATAGATATTTGTTCACTGAAATGCTTTTCCTGACAAACAGTAAATACTTTGTCAAGCAAAATGAGTTTCAGCATTTGGTAATATAACACTTAAAGTATTTCCATTTTCAGTTGTCTCTACTGTCTGGAAAACACTTTGAAAGCATAATATATTTCCACTGCTGGAACAAGCAAAGCATCTTAAATCATGCAGATACGAGATGCACTTCTATAATATTAGCTCTTCAGAGTTAAAGAACATGCCAAGTTCTTCACAACCATAAATGTTATGACCCTGTATATTCGATTAAGGTTTGATGCTGTACTATAATTGAACTGCATTTTTATTATATGCAGCAATTTTTTTGTTAACAAAATTACATTTTCCATCACATGATGAAGTGCACACTGGGAGAGCCATTAATATTATCAATAAAGATACATTCATTTTGTGGCTATTGCACAGTAGCATAATATGCCTACAAAAAAGTGTGAATATCCTCACATTCATTTGTGACTATGGCTCAGTTTTGCCGAGGTACATTTCAGTGCAGTGTGACCATCTTATTTCTTTTATTGCTTTGTGTCTTACCAAGGGTGGGTTGATAATTAACAGTTGTTTGCTTATCTAAAACTCTTTAACGAGATTCTACCACATTTTTAAAAATTATGCCACTGGGCTCCCCAAGACTCAACTCAAGGCTCGATAAAGGGCCTGAGTGGTCTGAAATGTTTCCTTTTTCTGTATGTGTTTGGGGTGAATAAATTGTACACTTTTTCAATATTCAGTGTGCCACTGGAATCTTTCTATGTACCAGAAAGCTTGTGATGAGATTCTGTCACACCAAGCATTTAATGTGCTTCTTTTACCCTTAAAGTAAGTAAAATAAAAAAATTGCTACTGAGTTTAATTCCAGCAACAGCAAGGAGTTTGTATACTCTGTCCATGCTTCGTGAGTCCTCTGGATTCCTCCCACATTCAAGTTAGTTGGCTCCTGAGGAAAAAAAATTACCTTAGTGTGTGTTTATACAATTCAGGACTTCCTTCTGCCATTATCCTCCAACAAAATGATTTAGCTTAACTGATTAGAGGTGCCCAATGTTAGCTCCGCTGCAAAAAAGAGCAATTGTTTGATACAAACTAGCATATGGACAAAGGCACACTCCATACAATTCTTCTGCAAAAATTCTAAATTTTCTTTTATTCAAGGTGAGATCTAAGCAAACGTTGCTAGCAGACACTAAGGTACTGTGTACCTTACAAATTAACTAGGCACAAATATTTTATATAAAAAACTTTTCATTTTACAGTTCTGTAGACATACTGAATAAATGGCATGCAGCCCCTGTTTATTTCCCTGGTCAGGTACTAACATTATTGTGTACAATCTGCTCTGTACACATATGGCCTATTTCCCGATTTTGACTTGAATAACTAACCCCCTCAATGACTACACACCTACTTATTTATATAGACTATAGTAAAGTTTCTGAATTATATACCTTTTTACAGTGCAGGGTAACAGTTCCTGTACATTATATTGTAATACATACAAAATCATTTAAGTTTTTGAAGTTATTGATCCTTTAAATATATTATTACTTTTTTAACTGTGTTGATTAAAGTCATAACTGTCCAAGGTTAATTGCCGGGTGCAAAATACAGAAAAGCTGACAATACCTTCAATTGCTCTTATTATATATAGAGAGCATAACCTCCCAGTATTAAAAACAGGCCAGATCTGCCCTGGTCAGGCCACGTTACAGTCAGATACACCTCTGATCTAACTGTTCAGCTTTTGGTAAACTAACTTGATAAAGAGATATTCTTTTGGAGTTGCTTCTATAATTTTTTTGTATATATTCTTAGATTTTAGGCTTTCATTAGTAAAAGAGGCGGAACTACCGGGGGAGCAGGGGGTGCGATTGGGCCAGGGTCCTTTAAAGGCCCCCCGTCAGCTTGCGCACTGCCAATTTCCTGCCGCACCGCCGATTTGTGGACAGATTTTCGGGTGCATAGTCGTATACAGAGGGGGCAGGGGCCCGGCTGCACATCACGCACCAGGGCCTGCCCCACTCCAGTTATGTTACTGATTAGTAGAGTCAAAGCCCTGTGGTCTCCTTACAATATGCAATTGTGTGTGCATCCATTCTGCTGAAATTATCTCTGTATATATAAACTGTATTTGTATTTCATTACTCTGTAAACTGCTGCAGGAAACAAAGGTGCTTGATAAATATTAATAACAATAATAATATGTGTGTGAGTTAAAGGATGCTTCACTGTGATATGACTTTGCACTGTTACTAAACATGTTGAACTATTTATAAAAAAGCAGAGGAGAAAGGAACACACGGCCCCCCATTTATTATTGTGCATTGCCCTCAAGTGGTGAACAAAGAGCTTTCATAGAGGCTATATTGCCTGAGACAAGGTTAAACCAGGAACAAACTGTACATTTATTTTCTTAGCTCTTCTCATGTCAACCATTTGCATTCAGCCTTCCACTCGTTTGTTATATTACTCCTGTAACGTTTAGGCTGTCTCCTGCCAGTGGAATAATGTTATCACATATGAAAATAGTTCCTCCTGCTTTGCTTTGTTCTTAAACAGAAATTACTTATTACAGGAGTTTTTCTTATTAACCTAAATTATTAAATCAGAAGTTATTATTAAAATTATTAAATCAGAATTACAAGGCAATATATTAGGGCTAACATATGCCAGGGATGTTTTTGTTTCAGACCAGTCATGTTTGTTATGTAATAATGAATTTATGTCAGTTAAAATGCCACAGATTAATTGTTCTGAAAGATAACATAGAAATACATATCGATGTTAAAAAAGGAAATAGATTTGTTTGTATTAGAAGCTTATACTATACTACTATACTATACTATACTATGGGGTTATTGATAAGAATACTAAAGATTTTCTAATGGTTGAACACCCCGTGGTGCCAGTCTTTTATCTCCTGCCTAAAATTCACAAAAGTTTGCAGAAACCGCCTGGACGGCCAATAGTATCCAGTATGGATTCGGTTCTGCAACCTTTAAGTATATACTTGGATAAATTGTTACAGCCCTTGGTGCAGGAGATAAAGACTTGCTTAAAAGACACAACTGATGTTTTAAATAAAATTCCAACAATGTCGGATCTAGATACATGTACCTTTCTATGTACCGCTGATATCCAGGCTCTTTATACTAATATACCTCATCAGGAGGGGATTATGTATTTTGAGGAGGCCTTATACCTATACGGCTATGAGACACGATTAGTTATATTCCTGATTGAATTGCTGCGATTTGTTTTGACAAAGAATTATTTTCGGTTTGAAAGAACCTTTTTTCTACAGAGGCAAGGGACAAGTATGGGGAGCAATGTGGCCCCGTGCTATGCTAATATATTTGTATCATTTATTTAGATGATCATTTTCTTTGAACAAACATTCAGCGTCCACATAAAAAACTATTATAGGTATGTGGACGATATATTTTTTACATGGCACGGGAGTAAGGAGGCGTTATTGGAAATGAGTACAAAAATCAACACATTGCACCCCACACTTAAATTTACAGTAACCTTTCGAGAAAAAGATATCAGCTTTTTAGATGTGCTGGTATATAGAGAACTAAATCAGTTAAATACCGATCTGTTTCGTAAAGAAACAGACAAAAATAATCTTTTGATAAGTTCAAGCTTTCATCCCGAGAATGTGAGTAAAGGGTTACCATACAGTCAATTTTTAAGGATAAGGCGAATTGTATCAGATGACGCATTATGTCAAATAAGAATGCAAGAAATGAGACAGAGATTTGAAGAGAGGGGATATT
>CM044435.1:70200320-70321120 GCA_024363595.1 Xenopus borealis | reverse complement strand
CGCCGATGGCGGCGCGGCGGGCGTCCCCGCCGCGCTGGTAAGGAACCTTTCCTTACAGTTATTCTATTGCAGAGCTGAACTGACTTAACCAAAGGGTAATTTTGCCTTCCCATTGACTCTCATTGAGATTTTCGCTTATCACTAACTATTACCTACCAAATGGTTATGAGAGAAAGAAGTAAAAAACTAAATAGGTCTTTTATATCCACAACACAACTGCAGTTGCACTTACACAAATTTTCCTGCAGTCAGTTGTGCATAAAACCACATTAATTAAAGGTACTAACAAGCAAAATGTTTCCACTAATAGTTAAGCCCCACAGCACTCAATCCTTCCTGCCTTCTGTACTGAATCAAGTGCAGTTGCACTTGGATAACGGATTTCCAAATAAGGGGTCCCATACATATTCTAAAATTATTTTATTTACCTTTTGTCCATTATAAACTTTACCTGTTCAGATCCAGAGTAGTCCAGATGACTAGGAATGTACACTTCAAATCTAGCAATATTGTGTCAATAGTTTGTTAATTTAAAATGTCCTTAGTCATAAATGGCAGCACAATGATTGCAACAGTTTGAGTTAAACACATCTTAATTCACATATCAAATTAAACTTGAGCCTAGCCTTGCTTCTTCAGCATATCTTTACAGATGCACTTGGATTGGATTCTTTTCTGAAACACTGTTAGGAGATACAGCAAATTTTTGTTTTCTTTCAGACACAGCTGCTCTGAAATGTTTTAATGGCTTAGGTGTTCTAGCTACTGATCGAATTATAATCTTTTTAAAGAAATGCCTTTTATGTTTAGTTACCCAATATATGTTTCTAAAACATGATTAAATATCTAGTAATGTTTTAAAAGTTAGAAAAAAGAATGGAAGAATGGTCTGGAATAAGACACTGATTTCTGTGTTACATGTTTGTACCGTTATTTATAATTCAATGTTGTGCTCTTGTTGAGGTCAAGAACTCTCATGCCCAGAAGACTTTCTTCATACTTTTCACTGTTTGATGCCTCCAGCCAACCCAACAGCAATCTGATTTTCATGCATGTAAGTTCCAGGAGTTCTTCTTGTTTCATTACAGTAGTTTTCATTTTATCAGAATTTGGCACTTTAATAAATCAGTTATTCTACAGAATAGCAAAAGATCTGCTTAGGGCATTTAATATTTGTTGTTAGATATTTTGAAGCTGAGATATTCAGCCTAAAACATGCACATGTTATTCTACCCTACACCATGTGATACTTCATCTGAAGTTTTCAGCAAAGTGTATACAGTATAAACCAATGGTTACAAGTAACCTGCAGATGTAATCTAAGGCATGCCCTTAAAGTTTACTCCTCTTGGTAAAAGCTTACCTGCTATGAAACAGTTAGCATTGAAAAATATCCTTCTGCAAATACTAGGGATCTTTTTTTTCTCTTAGAGGCCAATTTATTGAATGTCGAATTTTAGTGGTTTTAGAAACTCTATACCCCATCTTAATAAAATGTACTAAGTTTGCCCAGGAGCAGTAACCCATAGCAACCAATAAGATGACTGCTTTTAAACAGATGACTGGCAAATTATATTTCCTTATTGGCTGCTATGAGTTACTGCTCCTGTGCAAACGTAGTGCCTTTATTACATAACCCCCTATTTCTCTAAAACCATGAATACCATGAAACTTATTAAAAGAAAAGTATATAAAAATCACAATGCAGAGTGACACACTAAGAAATACAAATATCTCTAACCTCCAAAAATTTTATGTTTTTGGGCAATTACTTCGCCAGGGCCGAATTCGCGGCGAATTCCCGCGATTCGCCGCTGGCGAATAAATTTGCGAATCACCAGCGAAATTTCGGCAAGCGAAATTTCCCCCAAAAAACGAGTCGCGCGTTGTTTTTGACGCGACGCGTCGAAAACGACGCGACGCGCGCTGAAAATGACGCGACGCGTCGAAAGCGTCCCGCGACTCGTTTCGCGAATTTTTCGCCGATTCGCGAATTCGCTTCGCCAAAAAATTCGCGAATTTCTAGAGAAATTTGCGAATCGGCGAAAAATCGCGAAACGAGTCGCAGGACGATTTTGTCGCGCGTCGCGTCAACTTTGACGCGCGTCGCGTCGTTTTCGTTGCGCGTCGCGTCGTTTTCGTCGCGCGTCGCGTCGTTTTCGTCGCGTCAAAAACGACGACTGACGCGCGACTCGTTTTCGGCGAATTTTCGCCAAGCGAAATTTCGCTGGTGATTCACGAATTTATTCGCCAGCGGCGAATCGCGGGAATTCGCCGCAAATTCGACCTAGGCGAATAAATTCGCCCATCACTACTCCCATTGCCTTCTATGGAATTGTGACTGCTGGTGAAGAGTCGAAGTCGAAGGATTTTTAAAGGGCAATTACTGCGAAATTCGAATTTTTGAAGTTTTTAAATTCGAATTTTGTGCTCTTTGATAGTCGAAGTAGCCCAAAAATACTTTGAAATTTGAATTTTAATGTGCCCCTAATAAATCTCAAGTTTTTATAGTTTTAGAGAAATTAGGAAAAAACAAGAATTTGTGAAAACAAGAAAATAAAAATATTAGTAAATAGACCCCTACATATCAGTCCTTGCATCTCTTTCATAATGCTAAATCTGTAGTCCCTTAATCCATATAAAGAAGCCACTATGTGAGAAATGATTCCCCCACTAGTAGAGAAAGCACCTCCCTCTCTACCAGAGATATATCACAGCAGTTGCCTCTGGTGAGCTTTCTCATTAGGGTCTCCAAGTTGGAGTTTGTAAGGTTAAAATTGCAAATGGATGTACCTTTGCATAACGTAATTGACATACCTGACCGAATATTAATAAGAAATGATGCTTTTAATATTTAACTCACCTTTAAAAGATGTGAGATTGGGGTTTTCCCTAATTCATCATACACATAATCAGTATTCACAGCTTTGAAAGATATATTGTTTGGAGCGTACATCCAACATCTATAACTCTTCTTCTACTACCATAGATAGATAGACACCCATCAAATTTCAATTTTGTTTGCCAAACTTCTTCTGCTTCTTCCCAAGACCTTCAGCCTTCTTCACTACAAGCATTTGTTTAATCATGGACAGGGCTGTTTTATCATCTTCAGCAACTACCTGTGGGCCTGCTTCATGTCTTGAGAAACTCTTCAAATGCTGAGTGTGACAAAAGCTGTGCACTGAAAAATATATGTAAAAATGTTAGTTTACCTTTACACTAAATTAAATCATAGTGTTTAATCTTCTTTCCATGATACTTGGAAATTATTTGCACTACAAGTGTATAATATACCACTGGACCCCGTAGCCCTTATATCTATAAACGTAGTCTCACTGAGGTTTAATATTACTGAATTAATATACAATATATATATATATATATATATATATATATTAATATACAATATATATTTTCTGGTGAACAATACAGTTTGAAGACATAGTTGATATGTTCATGACTGATATAATGGATTTTTGTGATATTTATGGCATATGTGGTACAATTTCTAGGAGTGTTTTAATTGGAATGAAAAATGGATTAATTGCACACTGCAGATGATTCTGTTACTATTGTTGTCTGGTACTACTGCATTATTAATATTGTTTATAGAAACGTGCAGCCAGGGGGAGGGGTTTTAGCACTAGCAGGGTTGAATTCTCCTTTAAGACAAAATGTGCAAATATTCACAGTCAATTTTTTTCTGGGAAACAAGTCAGTTGTTCCATTTATTTTCAAGGAAGGTAAAAAAAAAATACTTGGACGTATGAAACACACGTCTGTGGAATCAGGCAACAACTGGTATCCCCAATGTGTGTATTACAGATCTGGCATTGCACAGTAAACTTCCTTCAATTCGAAATACATTTTAATAATGACAAGGCACATTGCGTATTCTGGTTTTCTGCACAATGAAAAGTAATAGTTCCTTGGAAATTTAGGTAGCATGGAAATACTGTTGTAATCTGTAATCACAACACCAACATTTATTACTGCAATTTGTTTATGGAATGTAATGCTGTATTTAACAATTGAACCATGCAAATGCATTTTGAACATTTACCAGCAAAGGAATCATGCGAATCCCTTCATCATAAAAACTGCATCAATATCTTAGTGTCCACATCATTACCCACTATGCAAAGGTTAATTCCTGAGAATTTTCAGCATGTCAATACATTTGCAAAGCATTCAAATCTTTGATAAATTGTTCTGACCCTTACATTCATCTATATCAGTACCTAGCATACATACATTTTTAACAAAAACATTCCATATCTGAGCTAGCTAAAGCAGTAGAAACACTTGTTAAAGCAAGTTCAGAGCTTGATAGCTGCTAATGACCCTCATGCTGTTAATACAGTTATTTATAACTTTATATAATATGTAAAAAATAATTGCTTAAAAAATATATGTGAAAAGTGGGAAAGTGAAGGTGAAAATATATAAATCCAATATAAAAATTCAATCTAAAGAAGAAAAATGTTGTAGTTGCATATCACACAGTCTTCTGAAGGTTTACAATGATGGGTAATATACTATATTATAACATACTAGGCTAGCTTAATGAAAATAGTACCATTAACAGGAGAGGGTACAATTTCATTAGTCTAACAAAAGCACCATTTTGATTGGGCTAAGAAGGGTAAAAAAAGAGAAAAAAAGAGCCAAACAGCTCAAATACAAGACATTTCCATGTATTTATTATTATGATTATTATTACAGTACATGTATGGGATCTCTTATTGTACTTGATCCTAACTAAGCTTCATGTATCCATATTAGTGACAATCCTGTTGGGTTTACTTAATAATCCACATTACAGAAATACCCAGGTTGCAAGCATTTCAGATAATCCAATACCTATAGTAAAATTAATTGCACTGAAAATTTTGTAAACAAACATGCTTATCACATGAGACTTAACAGCAGGAGAGTTGTGAAGCTTCTAATTTATGATTTTCTCACCGATGGTTCCTATGTCTGAATGACAAGTATATAAGTCCATTATGGTGAAGTGGTAAAACAATCAATGATATGAGTATGTAAAATACTGTAATAAATAAACATTACTATAACTTTACTAATGCATGTCATGGTTTGTGTACTAAATTCTTCATGGGAAATAAACAGTACAAAATATTTCTTCATTCAATTCAATTTCAGTTTAACCCAGCCCTACTTTGAAAAGGATGAGTACAATTAAAATTACCTTTGGATTTAGCAAATTTGATTTCTAAATTATTACTGGAAAATGATAGGGGTCAGCGGTTAACCAGTATTTTCTGTTACTTTTATTTATATGAGAAGCATGGTTTTGGGTTATGGGAAAACACACTTGCAACATAAGGGGCAGCAGAACAGTTTAGCCTTTCACAATAAAAACAAATTTTACAAACTTTCACAGAGCAGTGATATTTTATAACTATTAAACATCTCATACTGAAAAGAACTGTTAACTGGGAAATAACATGGTCGAATTTCGAAGAGCAAAAACATTGAAATTCGAATTTAAAAAGACCAACTAAAATTAATTAGAATTTTATCAATCAAATAGGTCTGTTTTCGATCAAATAGGTCCGTATTCGAATCGATCGTTTCACATTTTTAGCGCATTCGATTCAAAGTTTTTTCCAAAAAAAACCTTTGAATTTTCAAAGTCTGCCAATTGACTCCATATAGGTTCTAGGAGGTCCCCCATAGTCTAAAACAGCAATTCAGCAGGTTTTAGATGGCAAATGGTCGGATTTGAATTTTTAAAGAGACCGTACATGATGAAATTCGATTTTTTTTGCTAATTCAAATCGAATTTGGACTATTCCCTAGTCGAGGAACACAAACATAGCTTGAAATTCAAATTTTTTTAATTCAAAAATTCACCTCAACCTTTGATAAATCTGGCCCTAAATATTAACCTTTTAAAAAAATGTCAGAATGTAAGATCACAATGGAGATCACTCTGATCTATAAAAAGGAAACAGATGTTTAGTACTGGCAAGTCCCTTTACAAGTCACATAAATGGAAGTATATAGCTATATATTCAAGTGTGGCAGTTTCTAACGAGAACCAGTCATTACCCTTAAATCTAAAAAAGAAAAGAGTTTGGGATGTGCTAATTTGGACAAACTAATTCATAACTTAATATTTGAATTCCGCACCAAGCACAATGATCCAAATTAAATTATAAGCTCCCCTCAGATCAAGTTTATAAAAAGTCATGGCTCCCTTAACTCTGTCAAAGAGTTCAGTAAACAAGGGAAGGGGGTAACGATTTTTGACTGTGATCTTATTCAGACCTCTAGAATCTTCTACCTCTATTCTTTTCTACAAAAAAAAGTAGCCAGCACCTGCAGTAGAGGAGAAAGTCATTATGAAACCCCTTTCCAGATTTTCATTAATATACTCCTCCATGGCCTTAGATTTAGGAAGAGAAAGAGGGTATGTCCTACCCCTAGAGGGAAAGGATCTTATGGGGAAATTCACTAAGCAGTGAAAATTTGCTAGCGCTGGCTTCGCAAACGTTGCTATGCAAATTCAACAAGATGCGATTTTCGCTTAGGGTGGCGAACGTTAACGAAGTAGCACTACCTTTACTTCACCAGGCAAAGCGCATTTATGCTAGCGATAGCTAGATAGAAGTGTATGTTACAGCCATTATATTGCACTGCACAAGCCCAGGAAACCTTTAATAAAAAAAATAAAGTCATATTGCCCTAGATGTGCCCCCTATATAGTTGAGTTGCCATATGTTAGGAAATGTAGGGGGGAAGGAGGGTAACCCCCCCAAAAAATGTCACTCTTTTTCAGACTATCACGTTAGGATGGTAAAACATGCCAGCATTTTTTTGGGACTTAGAACAAATTTCCATTTTTTTTCAAGCTCCTATTTATTGTATTGAACTTTGCCAGGTCTGACCTGGCGAAGTAACGTCTAGTGTAAGTGGTAACGTTCAGTAAAATGGTCATCTCAGCGAATTTGTGTAATTATGATACTTTGTCAGTGCGCAACTTTGCCTGGCGTAAGGGTGCAAAGTTGTGCTAGTCTTGCGAAGTGTACTTCGCTAGCGAAAATTCGCCAGAGTCCGCGTTAGTAAATTTTCAAAGTTACAAATTGATGTAAAGCTGGTGAATTAGCGCTAGCATTAGACGCTTCGCGCTTTAGTGAACTTAGGTTCCACTGCAGACCTACCCATGGAAGTTGGTAGTGGTCTACTTCCTGGGAAAGGAGGAAAAGGTTGTTATCGGATAGCATCCAACCTTGCAGACAGTGAGTGCAGGCTAGTCAGAGCACTGGAGAGCTGCACATCCCCAGTGCTCTTCAAAATGTGGCTGGGCAGCATGCTGCCCATCATATTTAGCCACCCTAGGCCGGGCCTTTGTGGCCTTGCTTCGAATCGGGCCTGCAGTCTTTAAAGGCATTGAATAATTTGATGCTGCTTTTCCTCTTTCCTCAGGGAGTTTTCTCATGCTTATGTTGCTGCCCAACTCTTTTTACACATGAATGTGGCTCATGGATAAAAAGAGGTTGGGGACCCCTGCAATGGAGCAATTCTTTGTTTGCATGGGTAATCATATGCCATGACCCACTCTAAGTTGGCCACAGAGCCATATATCAAAAACCAAAATATTTAAAGGCAACAAAATTGCTGGTTATGTTGAACTCTATCTATCTATTCTACACTAATTAAGAGATCATTGAGGTCTCCTTAGTAATCAGTTTTTTTTACAATTTCACTTGACAAATGCATGTTACTCTGTTCCAAGGCCTAATGATAAGGAATTTTTAATGAGACAGTGTTGCTGATTTATCAAGATGTGATCGTTATTGCTCGATGAAACTTTACCATCAATTTATGTATTGTCCCAGATTATAATTGCCTGAATTTTTTTTCTCCCTGCATACACATCTAATACACATATGCAAGGATTTGAACAGGTGACAGCGCCCATTGCTGCTGCTGAGCACTTCATAGAACAAAATAGTGTTCAACTGCTTGAAGCTGCATTCTGACTAATTGACACAGGTATCAGCTTTGATATGAATTACAATTTGTTATAATTTTATTCATATTTTTATTACATGTATATTTTCAGTTTTTAGACTGCACTTGTTAAAGAGACTCATTTTATGATGGAATCTATTAAAAAATAACATAATACAAAACATGTTGTCAATGCCAGACTCCTTAAGAGTGGACATGATATTATGTGAAATTTATAAAACAGAGCAGCTCAACTATATTAATACTGATTTATTCAATGTACATTTAGGCTTCTGCACATCGTATTATCAGTTACAGAATATCTTCTGCCCATTTTAGTTTGCAGAATATGGGTTTGCTTCAATTTATCATTATAATTTATCATCTAAATAAAACAGAGGGTTCCAATATAAACTACTTTCTATTTTTTAAAACCAAAGACCAGCTGCAAAATAACACTGCAAAGCATTGTCGAAAAATATTTGCCCGAAACTGACAGATTGCTTTGCTTAAAGTAACAAATGGAATTGTAGCTTAACTCTCACTTTCTCACTTTTTATATGTTTTATGTATTACTCTTAGTGATGAGCAAAATTTTTCGCCAAGTTTCCTGGGAAAATTACAACCCTAGACTCCGATGGATGAAAAAATTGTTGCACATCAAAAAAGAATATGTTTCCCATAGACTTGAATGCACATCAGCTAATTTTCAGCAAAGTGAAACGGGTCAGATTTGCCCATCACTAAATGCCATCATTTAATTTGAGTGGCAAAATATTTAAAAAATACTGCTGGTGTTAAAGCAAACAATATTGTTAATGCTGTCTGTATTTCATGCAAACCTTTGTAGCTTGTGGCCTTTAGCTGTTTCATTGCAATTCTGAAGAAGACTGTTTGGCTGGCCCATGCAAAAAGTCTGGACTAATTTCAAAGTTTTTTTTATTTATCAGAGTTTGGCAGAAAAGCCAAGTTGCATATAAAAAAGTTTTGAAATTAATCACATCTAACCTTAGCACAAACAATGTATTTATATAAGCACTTTAACATATTAATGATTAAGACTAGGTGAGTGGTTCAGCATAATTAACTATCATCATAAGGGCCCTTACACACGGGCGTTTTTACCTGCGCTCCCCTGCGTTCCGTTTTGCTGTGTTCAGCCGCAGGGGAGCGCAGGTATAGACGCACTCAATTATTTTCAATGGGGCTGTACTGACACGAACGCATGTAGGCGCCAAACGCAGGAAAAATGCAGCATGTTGCGTCTGAACCTGCGTTCAGCGCTTACACGCGTCTCGTGGGTACAACCTCATTGAAAAGAATGAGGTGCGTCTAGACCTGCGCTCCCCTGCGGCTGAACGCAGCCAAACGCAACGCAGGGGAGCGCAGGTCCAAAACGCCGTGTGTAAGGGCCCTAATAGCTTTAGTCTCTGTATGGTTGTCAGTTTTGGAAAAGTCTATGAATTCTGTCACCAGAAGCTCAATTACAAATAAGCAGTTAGAAAAGAAATGCAAGCATATTCCCAATTTCTCTTGAGCTTCTGCAACTACCTGCTTTAATCTCCCCTTCTTTCTATGCTCTTATGCTCCCTAAAGAACAACCTAACCATTTAGTCAGCTCTTTTGTGCAGGAACCTTTGATTCCATTTTTATTCTTAAAAACTAGTTTTTTTTAAATATAATTTGTTGTAGTGTTACATAACTACTCCTGTTCTTTACTACAAAACCATATAGAAGGTTCATCACCTCCTGATTAAATTGACCATAGTGTGCAAATGTTTTAGGGGCCTTAGATTGTAAGCTCAGCTAAGGTAGGTACCGAATCATGAATAATTGTGAGAAGGGTGGCACCATGGTTAATACTACTCAGGGCCGCCATTAGAAATCACGGGGCCCCGCACAACAAAATCGTTGGGACCCCCTGGGCCCCACCCACCCAGGCACCAAATCCCCGCCCCTGATCCCCACCCACTCTGCATCAAAGTTAAAAGACCACACAGACATCAGCGCTAAAAAAGTAAACCCCCTCAGGGCTCCCTTATAAGTTAAAAAAAATTGGTGCCAGGGCCCCCCATAAAAGTTTTTTTTAAAAATTGGTGGTCAGGGCCCCCCGACAAGTTAAAAAAAAATTATTGGTGACCAGGGCCCCCTATAAGTTAAAAAAAGCCTTGGCACCAGGGCCCCCTTACAAGTTAAAAACCAGGGTCCCCTTACAAATTTTAAAAATTAAAAAAAAAAAAACATTTTTAAATTGGTGGCAGGGGCCTATAAAAAATTGGTGGCCAGGGGATTAAAAAAAACCCACATTGGTGTCAGTAGAATTGAACTCGTGGCTTCAGGACTTCAGATATAGCTGTTTTCATGACTTCGGTTCTTTTCGCTGCTTCAGGACTTCAGTGTCTGCTCTTTTCGTGACTTCGGGTATTTTCGCCGCTTCAGGACTTCAGTGTCGGCTCCTTTCGGGACTTCAGGTCTTTCCACCTCTTCAGGACTTCCGCATCTATGCTTTAATACGAGCGCACGCTTCTGTGCTTTTAAGGGGCTCTTTTCAATATTGCAGCGCTGCCCCCCTTCAGCACCGGGCCCGGGACACTTGTCCCCCCTGTCCCCCCCCTGGTGGCGGGCCTGATACTACTGCTTTGCATGCCTGGGATCCTGTGTTTGATTTCAGCCAGATTTCTAACTGCAATTAGTTTGTGATCTCCCATTATTTAAATGGGTTTCCTCCAACTCTCCAAAAACATGCAGATACAGTAGGTAAATTAACCCTAGTGTGTGTAAATGTGATAAAAGCTTTAGATTGCAAGATCTCCTGGGGCAGGGACTGATGTGTATGAATAAACTCTGTAAAAAGTGAAGTAGAAAATAATACATAAATAAAGCATAGCAATGTTCTATAGAACATATCAGCCCTATAAAAATAAATACAAATGCTGATAATTAGTTCTTTAAAAAAAAACAATAAACAAATGCATTGTCCTTTCAAAGCTGTTTATACAAAACGTAGATTTATTATGTTCTTAGTGTCAGCTATTTTAATTTCTTCAACAGCAAATATTCCATAAAAAAATCCAAATACTCATTGTGACGACTCCGCATTCCTAAGATTGCTTTTTCAGCCAAGAATTTCTTCAAGCTGAAATTGCACTGCACCCTTTGTGTGACCTTCTTTATGTTTTTCCTTAGTTTAATAAAGACACTTGTGATATCAGCACCCACACCAAGTGCATACCAAAGCATCTATCTCAGCAAAATACACACACACTCCTACTTTATGGCAGTAAGGGAGTGAATTGTTTTTCTATTTCTACAGATCCCTTGCTCTTTAGAAACTAGATAGCCCTCAAAGTCAGAACAACAAAAGTTGGCTTAAATATAAATATTTTACTGAGGCTTTATCATTTTTTTTTTTTTAAATTGCTCTATCTGTAAATTGACTGGAAGGGATTTTCCAATTCCAAGGGATATAGTATTAAAGGAATGAAAGCTCGGTTCACCAGAAGAATACTCCTCAGCTCTCTGTGTGCTGGTATTTGAAGTCTCTTGTGGCAAACTTCCCTATACCTCCTAGTAAATACAGTATGTCCTCAAGCAAGCCCATAAAGTTCTTTGTTTTTGTTGACAAAAGCAACGTGAAGATTAATGTTATCTGTTGCCAGAGAATAGGTAAGAAGTATGTTCCTTCCAAGATTTCAGAGGGGACAAAGGTGTATTTTCCCATGAATAAAATTTCTTAGAAATAATCTTTTTAAGAACAGCTGTGTATTTGTGTTTCTGAATTACCTGGCTAAATGGAATGTACAGTATCTCTGTATTTCTCTCTGTACCCTCTGACTGATCTCACCATAAATAGTTGTACTTGTAATTCAAGTAACAATAATCAATTATTTTGGTGCTTAAAAGGCAGTTCCCTGTGTACTTATGATATTACTAGAGGTATGTTGTGGAATGCACGGGTGATGTTGTGATGGCTAATTCTGTTGATGCTTTTAAAAGGGGCTTGGATGATTTTTTGGACAGACATAATATCAAAGGCTATTTTGATACTAAACGCTGCAGTTAGTATAGCTATGGGCATATACAGTTTGTGTGAAAGTGTGGAGGGGTGTGTGTGCATGCTGGGTTTTAATTTGGAGGGGTTGAACTTGATTGACTTTGTCTTTTTTCAACCCAATTCAATTTATTTAACCATGTTGCCCCTTCATTGTAGAAGCAGAAGCATCCAATGTTTTTACTACAGTCATAGGAATACAGTTGATGGTAAAAGTCATACCTACCTGCTTAGAAATCACAGATACCAGGTATGATGTTCTTAATCAAGAGCAATTTCCTCAAGAACAATTTGTAGCATGTCTTAAAAGGAGCTACAGAACACATTGGGGCAAATTCACTAAAGCGCAAAGCGTCTAACACTATCACCAGAGTTTTGCAACTTCTCCAATTTACTAACAGTGTCCCTGGCGAAAATTCACTAGCGAAGTAGATAGACTAGCGCAACTTCGCACCTTTAAGCCAGGCGAAGTTGCGCACTGACGAAGGGATGTAACTATGATAATTCACTAAGATGCCATTTTACTGTTACCTCTTTACTTCACCAGGAGTTTGAAAAAAAAGTAAAACATTTTTTTGGGGAGTTACCCTCCTTCCCCCGTACATTTCCTAACATATGGCAACTCAGCTATACATTGGGCACATGTTTAGGGCAATAGGACAGCTTTATTTTATTCATTAAAGGTTTCCTGGGCTCGTTTTCTAAATTATACATTTAACTTCATGCCGTATGCAAATTAGGCATCGCTAGCGTTCATGCGCTTTGCCTGAAGAAGTAACAGTAGCGCAACTTCATTACCATTCGCCTCCTTGAGGGCAACTTTGCATTTTAGTGAATTTTAGTGAATTTGCGCAGCCCAACACTAGCGCATTTTCGGTGTTTAGGGAATTTGCCCCATTAAGCCCTGGTTGTCTTAGACTGCACTATCTGTAATTAGATCAATACAGGATCATTTTCCTGCTCATATCAGACTATGCTAGTGCAAAGGCCTTATACAAGAGCAGATTCTGATACTAAAAACACATATAGCTGGTAATATTTTAGCCAGACTTTTTGGACCAAGTCTCATGATTTTATATTATTCATATGTGCTCTAAGAATCACATGAGGAGCTTCTTTAAGTATGGTGCTAATTTGTTTGACCAGTCTTTGTGTTTCTTTACCTATTTCCCTATTACCTATTAATGGCCACTAATCCCATTAACTACATAGTTAGTTTAAGCTAAATAATAGGTATCTACAATATGAAAGTGAAAAACTTTGTTTTACCATCAACATGAATTTATGGTATCACATTCAAAATCAACTGCAGTTTAGGGGACATACTGTATTTAAAATTGTTCAAGTTTTGTTTCTTGATTATTCTTACTGGAGCTTTAATTGTGCAAGGTTCCCAGAGGCTTCCATTTGAAGCATTTACATGTTTTCAAGTTTTCAAACAGTTTCAACAGTGCTGCTACTGCACCATTGGTTTAAAAGGCTCTCTCTGACTCTGAGCTTCTGTGAAGTATGGGTATTGGGTAATAAAACACCCAAAAAGGTCAACAAAGAAACTTTGAGAATTGTCAAAAAAAACTGGTTTTTAGATAACATCCCACTGCAATTTTATACAAATTGGTGCACTGTCCATCATTAAAACAGATATTTTATATCAAATTAAGTGACATTTTATCTTACCAAACTGGTATATAAGTAAATATTGCTCTTTTACATCTCTTCCCTTGAACCATCATTTTGTGATTGTCTCTGTGATGCCCTGAAATATTACAACTGTAACAGGAAGAAGTGTAGAAGCAAAAGACATAACTTTGTCTGTTAAATGTGACCTAACATGTATGGTTTGTTGGTGTTTACCGTGAATCCTAGGATCCAGAGGGGTGGCCTTTATTGTTTAAAATGGCAATTTTCTATTTATGATGACCCAATGGCACATACTACTAAAATGTATATTATTGTAAAAATGGTTTATTGACATGAAGCAGGTTTTTACATATGAGCTGTTTTATTCAATATATTTTTTATAGAGACCTACATTGTTTGGGGGGGGGGGTATAGTTTTCCTTTAAGGAATAGCAGTGACCTACATTTAAATGACCAGCATCAAAACAATTTTAAAAAAAAAATGTTAATATACTATGAAAAAAACACCAACACATATTAAACTTTAAAATCACAGTCTGTATCATAGAAATAACTAACCAAAACTCAGCTTGCCCTCCTCTTCAGAAAAGGTGATCAGGCAATCCATTATTTGTGAATTTAAAGTTTAATATGTGTTGGAGTTTTTATTTTTTGTAGTTACTGGTCCTTTAACCTTATAAATATTTGACTGGTCTAAGGTCATGTAGATCTTGCTTGATTAAGAAACAAGGGAACTGCTGTATAATTAAGAGGAGTATTTTCCTTTAATATGGGAGACTTCAGACTGAAGTGAAACTTCAGCTTAGTCAGTACATTTTTAAATAGTAGTAGTAGTAGGCTAATTACAGATTTGTTTATGCGTTGTTACCTTATTAACTTATATCTGTTCTGATGTATTTCTCTAAGTGTATGAAGCTGCTAATCACAATCACATACCAAATGCTGTTTTGCTTCACTTTATTAAAACACAGTTCTTCCCACTAATTTTATACATTATTGTACACTTTGCACTTTGCACATGGTAAATACCCTGCTGTGTTTAGCTTATACTTTGCTTAATGGGGAAATAAGCTTTCCATTCCTTAATAAAAATATAGCTTTACAGTTGATTTGTTAGAAAATAGTTGACATAGTTCTCAAAGATATTAAAAAAAGACAATTATTATATATTATTTATTTTTTAATACAGTACAGTAGCACAATGGAATTAGGAAATTATTGCAGCAATGAGAACATAAAATATATGCCATTTGAGCTAGTTAGTTTATATTTTCTGTTTTCCTGCTACTTACCAAAGCATTTTTTAAATTTCCCTCAGGGCTGTTTTACCTAAAAGTGTTCACCTGCTCCGAGGTTGCATAAAAATTCAATTTCTATTGCAATATTGAAGACAATTTCCAGCATTCTATGAAAATGATAACTCTATAAGTTAATAAGTATAATAAATACATACTGTAATATTGTCATATTCATATCCTCATACCAATTGTGTAAGATTGAGACATACATATTGCCCTTTAACATTCTTTACCACATGCCACCATTTTGTAAAGTTGTGGGGGTCTCTCACAGGAAAACATATAGGTTGCATCTGTAACAGAAACAAATTGTGTCCATTCATTGGCTGATGTAACCTTGCATGTATGTGTGTCATTGTTTGTGTGTGAGCATTGTGCCTCTTACAAGCCAGAGTGAGAGACTTTACTTCTTAAAATATGGCATATTTTAGAATAATAGAATTTTTAGCTCCCACTCTCTCTTAACCTTGCTGATACCCAGGTGCTCGTAAGAAAATTGTATTAAGCATGCAGGAAATGACGGTACTCATAGGATTTGTTTGGCAAAAACAAAAAGGTTCTTTATTCAGCTAAACGTTTCGAGCCTGCACAGGGCTGTTCGTCAGGAGTACATAACAGGAAAAAATCATGTATATATATATATATATATATATATATATATATATACTTTATTTATTTTTTTATGGTTGCTTCCTGTCTCTACATTTCTTGCACATATTTATAATGACAGATTGTTTTTATCCACTTATCTGGCAAATGCTGTGATTCATTATTCATGATGAACTTGGGAGATACATGCATCATTAATTGACTTTGTTTATATAAATCTCAAATCATAAAAGATTTTAGCGTAATACACAGGAATAACATAATTTTAATTTGATTCATATTTATGATTAGCATTTGCCTTTTAGCAGTATAGTGTAAAAATATTTTAGCATATGTATTTTAACATACAAGCACTAATAAACCGTACTATTTGCTTACAAACAGTGCCAAATAAATGATATATAGAGGTATATAAATAGTTGCGCACAGTGGGGCTCATTTATAAACACTGTGCAGTAACTCATGGCAACCAATTAAATATCTGCTTTCAATGTTCAACCTGCTACTGGCTGAAGAAAGCTAATAACTAATTGGTTACTATGGGTTACGGACCATGTGCAAATTTGCCCAGGGTTTATAAATGAGCCCCAATGTCTCATTATTTTCAACATCATTCCTCTTCGGCATTTGGGTTCAGTTCTCTGGAATCCTGTAGCCTCAAGGACAAAACACATAAGGCTGGCATGTCAATTTCCCAGCTGAAGGAGATTGAGCATTAAGCTATATCTCCTAGTCTTCAAGGTCAAGATTTTAGCTCAGGACATCATTAACAAGACTTACTTTACTTGACTGTTTATCATTTTTACCCATTAATGAAACTGTTTACTTTTGCAGTCATTGTTAATTACACACACTAGTGTTCTTGCTCACTGAAGAGTAAAACATATATATGTTGATGATGGTTGTACACAGGGCAATATATTGTAGTCATGTCTATTGCAGTCACATGGCTCCTTCTTAAACTATAGCGAAATAAAATGTGTTCACCACTCTATGGTGCAAATTCACTAAAGCGTGAAGCGTCTAACGCTAGCCGCCCTCAGCCCAAATTCGAATCTTAGTGGATTTGCGTAGCGCTGGCGAAAATTCACCTGGCGAAGTGCGGTGAACGTCAGCAAAGGCAACGCTAGCGAATTTTCACACTTTAGTGACTTTGCCCGTAAATCCTAACTATTTTGCTATAGGTAAGTGCAGAGGATTAATTGAGGCAGAGTAACTAAAGGGGCAAAGTGGCTTATGCTAGAGACTTTTCACCAGAAATCCAATCCGAAGGGACATTGCCAATTCACTAACAAGTGCAGATGACAATTCACTAGGGAACGGGACTGTCGCAAGTGTTCATTTGCACTCTATTGCCAGACAACTTTTCACTCAGGCAAATGGTTGTTGACCTGGAAATTCAGTAAAGTGCGGATTTTACTGAAAGTTACCTATTTCGCCAGAGCTGACTTCGCTACCTCAGACCAAGCGAACTGCAAAAATTAAGCTTGATCTCTCTCAACCTTCTGTCACCTGTCTGACGAAAATGCATTTAAGTTTAAAAAACACTGGCGACTTTACCTTTTTGTAAGCAGGATTGCCTGCAAAAGTCTTTTTTTGCTTAACATTTTTCCCCAGACATTTGAAAACATGTGGAACATGTCTTATTTAAGGTTCCTTGGACATTTGTAATAAAAAGTTTCAACTTCAAGCATTTGCACCAACATTTATAATAAAGACCTCCAAACAACTTTAATGTACTAGGCCTATTAAAATTGACCTAAGCGTAAGATCACTAGTGAATTTTTGCTAGTTACAAACTAACGCTAGCGCATCTTCGCTTTGAAATGCTCATACTACCGAAGTAATGATAACGAAAAGTCACCAGCATTCGGCGCCCAGTACGCACTTCACATATTAGGGAATTAATGTAGTGGTAGTGAATTTGCACCTGGCGAAATGGTGCGAGGTGAATCGGCCCCTTTGTTTTTATCTATTTGAATGATGTGTTCACAGCATTATTGCACCCCTACCTAATAATTTTAAATTGTTTAGTGGTGACCACAACGTTCCCTTTTTCTATAGCTGTTGAACAACTTGTCACCCCCCAGTTATAGTAGTAAGTTTTCCTTATCCCTTACATGACACAAACATACCCATAACCTGTAGAGATTGCCTTACAAATTAAGTTTTTTGTAGGATGAGAAAACAGATGATTTCTTTCGTCACATACCTGAAACTTGCCCATTATGTTTTAATTCAGTTAAATATTCCCATTATTATGTATTAAACTCTAGAAAAGCTTTTCATTTAGTAGATTCAAAATATGAGATGCCAAGTGTAATACTTAGAAAATGGATTATTTATGGATTGCGTGTCTGGCAAAGTAGCTTCAGCTTTTAAATGCCACATCGTGACTGTTACTTTCATGCTGAACTTTTTTCTTTACTGTTCTCTATTTGCCAAAATTGTAATGGCTGAAAATACAAGCTACTCTTTTCCATTAGTAAAATTAAATGTACATTTATTGCCAATATGATTGTCAAATAAGAAAAAAGCAAAGAGATATAATTACCTAGCAAGCCTTATGAAAGACATGCAAATTACTTATATTAAATTAGAGGAGCTGAAGTTTTATTTTCATTTGGATAGTCAGAAAATTACAGACTGGGAAAGTATATTCTTCAGTACCCATTGTTAATGAATTTCAAATATAATGTGATTATATTTAATAAATAAAATTAGAGAGATATTCCATGCAAACGTGCATGGGGATTGAACAAATTAAATGCAAAAAATCACTGTAGGTTCTATTATGGCTTAAAAGCACTAAGCAAGTTTGCGTGTTTCTCAGTTTGCAATGTTACATTACTTCCAATCTGCTGGCACAGGGCAAAACACAAGCCTGCCTTTTTTTGTTTGGATAATTCCCTGTAGAAATGAGAACATTGGTTGCTCTATGAGGACAAATGAAGTCTGATTGATGTTGGATTCCAAATTGTTGACAGATCCCTTTACTATCTGGAAGAAAAGGAAACTTTGTGGGAAGAAAATGAAACAGTATGATTTCCTTGTTTTTCGGACATTAATGTGAGCGTCTTCATTTATATTCTTTCCTTCATTACCTTAACTCCAAATCTATTTTTTACACTTCTCCCTGTTGTGTCTCATTTCTCATAGAAGAGAAACATGGACACTGCTGCAAATATAGAAGGTCATATTCCTCATTGAAAAGAGGGCCCAGACAGACCCACCAATGCCATAAATCTCTGCTTGTGAGGGTGCCTAATCTCCTGTAAAAACATTTCCACCAGAAATAATTTGAATCACTGGTGGTAAAACACATTTTGCTTCAGCCTTCCAAAATCATTCCTCTTGAAGGAAACTTCAGGCAACTTTGGATATGTACTTGCTCTGTGTACCTGCACCAAAGCAGAAGCTCTAGTTTTCAGTGCAGATCAACGGAGCTGGGGGAATATGCAAAATTCGATCGTATCGAATGATCGAATATTCGATCATTCGTCCATTCGATGATCAAAGTACTTCCCCTTTAAAATTTTATTCAACTGCCTACTTCGCCAGATTGAACCTACCGAATTTGCAATAGAAGCCTATGGGGGGTTTCCATAGGCTTCTTTTCTAAGTTTTATGTTCGAATAGCAATTGTACGGTTGAAAGCTTCAATCGTTCGGTTCGTACGATTTTTTTGAACAATCCAACGCTTTTTTTAACGATTTCTTCGTAAAATCGTTTGATCGTACAATTTTATCGAATTATCGAAAAGTGGCCAAAAACCTTCAAATTTTTCTACGATTTTATCAAATTTTCATTCGAAAATCGTACAAAGGTCAAAATTGCCCTCGAAAATTCTGCCCTTAGTAAATCTTCCCCAAGTGTGCCCTAAGCGTTAGTGAGAACTTTGTTGATACCTAAAGTTATTTCCCATAAAGTGTCCTTCTGCACAACCAAGAAAATGATGTGCAGCATGTTCCAACCAGGCAGCTTGTATGTTCCTTTTGTGATGGCTCTTTGCCCTATGTCCTGTGCCTAAGCATAACTTAACACCTGAATTGGACTGTATATCAACAGGCTGCCCACATTTTGTGTTTCTCATCTTCCTTTGCTCTTATAATAATCTCTTGAGCACAATCTCTCAGGTGGCATGTGATTAGGGCAACAATCTTACAATTTCAGTTGCAAATATGTCCCATGCTCAACTGAGTTAGCATCCTAGAATTAGAATTCTATCTAAATATCAGTTTATATGTGTCATAAAGGAACAGTCCAGTGTAAAAATCAAACTGGGTATATAGATAGACGGTGCAAAATAAAAATGTTTCTACTTTAGTTAATTATAGTTAGACAAAAATGCCATCTATTAACGCTGGAGTGAGTAGATGTCTAACATAATAGCCAGAATACTGCTTCCTGCTTTGCAGCTCTCTAACTGTGAGTTAGTCAGTGACTTGGCCACATGGGACATAACTATTAAGTAAGTTTGTTTTTGAACTTGACCTGCACATTCACAAAATAACTAAACTGTTATGCTACATATTTTGTTCTCTCTATCTATCTACAGGTTATTAGCAAACCTGGGGTGTTTTTTTTTTCTCACAAAGGAACACTTGTAAAATATACAACTTCTCTTTAAATGCTTAAAATAAATTAATATCTACTTGCTAACAATGGATTCATGACAAGTACATTATGCATACAAAGAGAACACAATGAATTCATGTGTAGACTTACAAGCATACAATAAAGTTTGCTGTAATTTTAATAAAATATTTACTGGTGTGAATGATGTATAATCTTTGCAAAGTGCTGCGGAAATGTGTCCGTGCAATAGAAATTCCAGGAGATAAATAATTAAATACATGTATTTATATCATCAAACTACATTTACAAGCCTTCAGACAACTACAGGTCTCTATATTACCGTAATGGCTGCCACCCTGCTCCTGCCCAAGAACCTTGCATTTCACTTAGAACAATCCTAGTTGAAAATGTGCTCAGACATGTGATTAACTCTTGTAAAATCAGCTTGTGGTACATCTATAAAACATTAAAGGAAACTAAAATATACATTATGCATGCAAGTCTTTTCATCCTGATTTAAATGCAATGGACATTTAAAATGATAACTGACAGTATTTTCTTATTATTGAAAGCTATAATTATACATTCTTCTTTAAAAAGGGTGTAACATAACTGCCAACATTGTATAATGTAAATCTATGAAAAATCGTTGTAGCTACATAGGGGTTCATTTAGTACTGCCCCTGCCATAAGTTGCACAGAATCTACTGGTCAGCTGTTAAAAATAAAACAACCTATTTTGGTTTAGTACTACTGGGTATACTTTCAGCCTTTTGTTACATGGCCCTGAGGGGAATGGTACATGGTACTCTGAAAACCTTTTTGTAGGTAAGCATTGGAACCAAGACAAACATATTTAAAAGCACGAAAGCAGGTGATAAAATGCTCATGTGCAATGCGTAAGACTAGGACTGTCATCTGGAAGAGGGGAGAATGATATCAATCAGCAGACCTGATACAGTTACAGTATCAAGCAGCAGCTTCAGGGCCATAGGCTGGATATCCACAATGAATGTGTGTAAAATTTGTCTTAGCTAGGTCTCCTAGAAAGAGAGTGTACAAAGAGAATAAAAGAGGGCTGAACAGAATACTGAGCCCAGGACTGGACTGGGAATCAAAATAGGCCCTGGCATTTCAGGTACACAGAGGCCCAATCAGCCCAGATAGAGGCCCAAACAGTCCCCACCAGCCCACTAAATACTGACTTTCTATGGCACCTTATAGCAGCCTTTCTGGCATTTGCCCTAACCCACAGATTGCCAGTCCGGGCCTGACTGAGCCTCCCCCACACTAAGCTGAACCAGCGAGAGGATTTGTTAGCCACAGATGCCATAATTATAAAAGGGGAACATGCCCTTTTTCATTATTAGATCAGTGTTGACTGTGACCTTCACATCAATGTTTATAATTCAGTCCTCTATATTCCTCCCTCTAGCATGGCAAAATAGGTGTAAGGTGAACTTAACGTACATAATTTACCATAATGTATATCTGGTTGTAAAATAGCCTAGTGTGTTTTAATAATTCTGTATAAATGAAATGAATGTTGGCCATATAGAGTTACACAAGTAAACTTTGGTTTGTCATTATGGGTAGATCTGGTGCAACTTTTATTACTCTATTATCACTCTATTATTACTCTATTATGTTTCTGTTTTAGCTTATCAGTAGCTTGTCCATTTTTTAGACCTATTTGAAAATGAACTATTTCTAATCAAGCAACAGTATGATGGAAGTGGGGGAAATACTGTATCCATGGGGCAAATTCACTAAGATCCGAAAAGTCGCTAGCGTTAGCTTCGATATAGTTCACCACACTTCACCAGGCGAATTTTTGCCAGGACTACGCAAATTCACTAAAGTGCGAATTTATGCTCAGGTCAGCGAATGGTAGCGTAGTTGCGCTAGTATTACTTCGCTAGGCAAAGCGCTGTTACGCTAGCGAAGCCTAATTTGCATACGGCGGGAACTTTAGGTTATAATAGAGGTGTATGCTACAAAAGCAAATAAAGTTCTGTCGTGCATAAAAAAAGGGCATTAACTCAACGGATGAAAACATAATAATCCCTGGTATATCACCTGCAGTATGCAGTGCAGTTTTGGACTCCAGTCATTAAGAGGGATATAAATGAGCTGGAGAGAGTGCAGAGACGTGCAACTAAACTGGTTAGAGGGATGGAAGACTTAAATTATGAGGATAGACTGTCCAGGTTGGGGTTGTTTTCTCTGGAAAAAAGGCACTTGCAAGGGGACATGTTTACACTTTACAAGTGCATTAAAGGACATTATAGACAGATAGCAGGTGACCTTTTTACCCATAAAGAGGATCACTGTACCAGAGGCCACCCCTTTAGACTAGAAGAAAAGTACTTTCATTTGAAGCAGCGTAGGTGGTTCTTTACAGTGAGGACAGCGAGGTTGTGGAATGCACTGCCGATGTTGTGATGGCTCATTCTGTTGATGCTTTTAAGAGGGGTTTGGATGATCTCTTGGACAGACATAATATCAATATATTGGGATATTAAACTCTATAGTTAGTATAGATATGGGTATAAATAATGTATATGAAAGTATGGAGGGGTTTGTGCGTGTATGCTGGGTTTTCATTTGGAGGGTTGAACTTTGTGGACTTTGTCTTTTTTCAAGCCAATTTAACTATGTAACCCCACACATCATATATTATGCTCTAATCTGACTATAATCTTTTTTGAGCGGAACCATCTGACCTCTTGTTTCTTTTTTCTGTACTGTTCTTCCCCAGTGTATTGTATTATGCTGAAGAAAATGCTGATTTATAAATAAACTATTACCAGAATAAAAAAAAGTAGAAATGCGAAAATGCACCAAAATAAACAATGACTGACTCGCTAAACTTGAAAACGTTTAAAGCTCAAAGTCCCATTAGCCATAAAATAATTCTATATTGCATATTCTTGCTGCATTTCAATTTTCCTTTTTATGTGAGACTTTCTGTTATCCAGTAAAGCCTTGCTAGCATGGCAATCATTCTTTTGTATTGAATGTTATAAGCAAATGGCCCTGTTACTGTTCCCTACTGCTCAGCACTGCTGAATACGACGCCCATTTGCAAACAAAGCATAATTATAACAATAACTATATTTGTATGTCCAGTTTTTATCCCTGCTCCCAAAGTTACAAGGAAATTGTTGAAAGTTAAAGGGGAACTCCGGCTTCCAAACCAAAATTTGATAAATAGGCCCACATAACACAGAAACCCCTAATATACCCATCACAGTTGACATTTTCTTTGCTGAACAGCTGTTTCTATGCTGAAATCCAGCTGTTTCTCTTTCTGCATCATTTGAAATCCTGGCGGGGAAGGAGGGACTAAAACACTGATGTAACAAATTGTAACTACTTCTTACAGACAGCATGCAGTTACTACATTATCCACAATGCATTGTACTGTGATGTTCCTTTCCTTATTGAAATCACGTGTGCAGGGAATTGTGGGGTTTGGAGGATGTAAGCTGAGGACAGCTAGCTGCTGATACAAAGAAACAGTAGTCAGTTCAACAAAGTAGTCAGAGAGATCAGCAGGAAAGCAGGGGGCTAGGCATAGGGATCTGTCTGAAATCATTAAAAACCATGAAAAGTCTGTAGATTTTTTAATTAATATTTATTGCAGCATAGTTTGAAATTATGTTTCGTTTTCAAAAAGCTTATTATGTTTTTTGCGGAGTTTCCCTTTGCAAGTGGACCTGTCACCCATACACAAAAATCTGTATAATAACAGTCCTTTTCAAATTAAACATGAAATCCAATCTCAATTTTTTATTAAAGTATTCATAGCTAGTTTAAGCTAATTTAAAAATCACAGCTGTCAATCAAATATTGCCTGCCCCTCCTCTATGCCATTCAGCACTTCCTAGATCTCACTGCATTCCCCACATTCCCCCAGTTCTCTTAACCATTTAATTATGTAGCCAGGACATGGGGATGGACATTGGGTCCCCCATTCTGGTGCTCAAACAAGATTTTGAAATGATGCAAGGCTTGTCTTAATAACAGTGTCCACAAAATGTCTCCTGCCTGTTTGCTATAATTGTGAATTCCCAGACTGAAGGAAACAAGATCCAAATAATTTATATAGTGTAATTAAAGTTCATTTGGCTTGACTAATGTGATAAAATATGATTTTGAATATTTTTTGGGGGTGAAGGGTCCCCTTTAAAAATACAGAATGTTAAGCACAGTAAGAATTGTGTTCAAAGCTGTTAAATCAGTACAAATGACAACACCTGAATATTCTTTGTATCTTGCAGGACAACTTGTCAGAATGCTCTCCATATTTCTGCAATACAGTGCATCAAATATGGGTCATTAACCTACTGCCAGTGTCGGACTGGGGTGTCTGGGGCCCATCAGGTTTTTCCAGGTGTCCCTCTGGCCCAGTCCAATCCTGCTTATATATTTGCTTCTATTAAGAATATGGGGTATTAAATGATCGGAAACCACTGTTTTGGTGAGCTCTACATGCACAGCCCTCCAAAATGCAACACAAATAGTTATATCTAAAATCTTATATATCTAGTTCTCCATTTAAATAAACCTTAACTTAAAGGCTATGGAAGGAAAAAAAGATGCTAAATAGCTCTGAGAAATTTCATTAGGACTTTTAATACATTTAAAGCAGTTCCATATTGAAAGTTCTTAGAATGCCTGCATAGGGAAATTAGCATTTTTATTTTCATAAAGCAACACATGAGTGCTTGTTACTTTCAAATGATGCTTTGCTTGATTGAATCCAAGATTCCCCCTCTTTAGACTCTTATGTGCCATGAATACCGAAGGTTACTGGTGCTTTCCAGAAAACTGCACTCTCAAGAGATAATGCATTGACACCGTAAAGACATATTTTGGATTCTATTAATAGTAAGGTAGCAAATGATTAATTTACTGTACAGGTATGGTACCTGTTATCCGGAATGCTTGGAACCTGAGGTTTTCCAGATAAGATAACTTTCTGTAATTTGGATCTTCATGTCTTAAGTCTACTTGAAAATCATGTAAACATTAAATAAATCCATTAAGACGGTTTTGCTTCCAATGAAGATTAATTTGACCTTAGTATGGATCAAGTTCAAGGTACTGCTTTATTATTGCATAGAAAAAGGAAATCACTTAAACATTTGGATTATTTGGCTAAAATGGAGTCTAACGGGTTTCTGGTTAACGGATACAGATCCTATGCCTGTACTGCTTTATAAAGCACAAACTACTGAATGAAGGCAAAATGTAGTGTTTTGCCGTTTTGAATTTGGAACAGCTTGTACCACAAAACGAAATTAACTCTACCAATGACTGTACCAA
The DNA here is from genome assembly GCA_024363595.1 of Xenopus borealis. Lineage (NCBI taxonomy): Eukaryota > Metazoa > Chordata > Amphibia > Anura > Pipidae > Xenopus > Xenopus borealis. The sequence continues at coordinate 70,295,623 of CM044435.1, read as the reverse complement.
TTGTCAGGGCCCGAAGGCTCCGGAGAGAGGTTGAGGACCAAGGAAGAAGCAAAGTTCAATACAAACGAGGTATCCGAAGGGTTAAGAAAGAGAGTAGTCAAAGTCCAGGCAAAAGGGTCAATCCAGGCAGAGAAGGTTCGTAGACGAGAATTCAGGCAAGGGTCAAAACAGGAATCAATAGCAGGAAATCACACCCAGGAACTTTGTAACAAAGATCTATACTTGGGCATAGGTTGTAGTTAGCTGGTGGTTTAAATAGTCCAATATGGCGCCAAACTGGACGCAGTGACGTCATCGCGTCGGCGCGCTGACGTTTCGTCGCCAGCGACGAAGTCGACACCGACGCCCAAGCGCCGGCGTCAAAGTCGACGCTCGATACTCGTTCCGTTGCGGGAGCGCTGACGCAGAGCCAGAAGCAGGCTGATCAACCGGAGGGATGACGTCATCCTGCGACGCCGGGTAAGTTCTCCTTACACCAATTTAGTTGAATGCACCTCTGAAATATACTTGACCACCTGGAAAGTCAAGTTGAGAATGTGTGTTCTTTTGTTAAAAGATATAGGGTCATGGTGCATTGGTGATAACCAAAAACCTTAGGCTGTGTCAGTTAACCTGTACATGGTTTTTAACATCACAGCTACTTTTCCAAAGACATTCCAGAACAAAACACCTACTCAATGCTCAAATGTATTTTTATTTGGTTGCACAGTGATTTCTTTCTTCCTAACATGGATTATTACCATTGACAACAGATGGGTTTTTGGTTGGTTGCTGTACCCATGTTTGTGTATTGGGGCAATACAGTAGTACATATATTCTGCTAAATCAAAGACATTTTCTCAAGGTTATTGAGGAAGCTTCCTGCTAGAGTTAATGATGGGCCTTGGGCAAGAGATAAAAGGTTTCTGAAAAAAATAAGCTGGCTTTTAGACAGCACAGTGAAAGAAGACAATCTGATCTGTAGCTTACATATTTGCATTCCTGACATGCAGTTAGATAGATAGATTCAATGCTTCTTCATTTATAAAATCATCCTTTGTTAAGGGTCAATCAGTTTGACCTTCTTTTTTGCAATGTTAGATTGGAACAGAAATGTCTAACTCACAGATGTGCAGAGTGCAGTAGAACCACCAAAAAGGTCACAGGGTGAATGTACACTATTAAACACAGTTTAGAGAAAATGGGACTTGCATATCAAAGTGAAATGTACAACGAAGGTATCTTTGGAATAGCTACAGGTGCTGTTGTAATATAGACTTTAGATAATGGTACATAGTATGGTGGATCATACTGTTTACAATTGTATATACAAAGTTAGGGAATTAACATGACCTTAACATTCATTAATATTCAAATATAACATTCATAATCAAATATGATTTTGCTTTACCAGCAGTGGAGATATAGGAACAGAATCCAGGCCCTCATTAGACAAAAAAATAACCTGCTGCTTTGTCAGTATGTGTCGTACCCGTTACATACAGTATATAAGAAGGTAGGACAATTAAAAGCATAAGTAAGAAAAGTCTCTGATTCAAACAAAGACAAACTGAATATGAACCATAGTGGCCATGGTATTGGAAAAAGGGTTCCCTTTACTCTCTGGTGGCTGAACCTTATCTAACAAAAGAAAGGTATGACCATTAACCCCTGTAGACCTGATACAAGTGACTATATTAAAACTTAACATTTAATTTCACTATTAAAACCACACTACACAAAAACCTTAAAAACAGCACAATAAACACATTTAGGGTTGAGGGCACATGTTCAAACTCAGTGGACTGTGGAATACCTATAGCTGCCCAGCTTGCATCATACATTGCTCAACACCCACCACCCACTTTTCCAAGTACAACTCCGCAAAATAACCATGTTGGGACTGGTGGAGGATGCCTCATCTCAACGTCCACCTATGCCAGCCTGCTGTACTGTATGTGTTTCACTGCAACAGCAGCTTCCTTAGTGGCATTAATGATGTTATCTACCTTGTAAGGACCAAACATGGAGTAGCTTCACTTTCCATGTTTGCTCTTTTTAGTGCAAGAAATTACAAAAACATATTTTTTCATGATTAAAGCAATGGGATGCTCAACACAAGATGTTTTCCTTAAAATCGCGTAAAACAAGGGGTTGAAATTAGTAAAATAAATTATTTTAGAAAAAAAACTGCAACAATGTACAAACTGCTGTCATATTGTTTCAGCCAACATCTCTTCAGTTATTTAGTAACATTCATCCATTTCAGCAGCGTCTGTGCAGAGATCTAACAGACCCATTCATACTGTTTGGTTTTAGTGAATCAAAACACAGGGCATCTATTTGCCTACAAGTTATTACTGTTATCAAATGCAGGGTTAGTTTGCTGTAAGGATTATTAGCTACAGCCTTGTAACAGAGATTCTTATAGATACTTTTTTCCTTTATTTATTACACTTATATACAGTATGTTTTTCTATATATATATTCCTGCCTGATATGAGTACAGTATACCTCAAACAGTTAATAAAACTTGAACAGCCCATGATCATACCAACTGAATGCTGACTTCTTTGTGTGAAATGTTTCTTCAGTTTCCCCGCTATGTGCAAAATAAAATACAGGTCATATTTCCAAGAAACAGATTTAAGAGTTGATGTTGGGGATGGCTGCACCAGACAAAGATTTTTCATACATTGGGCCTGTAAGACTTTCCAGAGAGCTCCAAATCCTTCTTTGTATGATCTTATTATCTTAATATATAACTACTACATGAATGGTAGTATAACATATATCTGGCCTGCTATACTGATAATGTGAGCATTCAGGCTTAATTTGTTGAATTTGCATGTATAATAAACTAAATAAATGCATGTAAATAATTTTCTCAACAAGCAGAAAATGAAGATTAGAATGCAGTTTTTTTTCTCATCTGGATCGCTATACACACCTGACATTTCAGTAGAAAAAAGGAATCGGCAGTGACTTGTGCCAGAAGTGCTACCCATATCACCATGTATATTTTGTATAATGTTTTGATAACACTGCTGTAAATTCACACAATTTCATTGTGATCTGTTGTGATTTTATTGCTGCACAATTAAATCGCAGAATATGCTGTAAAAAACAAAATTCACAAAAAAATGTATTTGTCTGTTGAACTGATGAGGAGGCCAGCCGAGGCCAGAAAAACTCTGCTTATAACACTTAACTAAAGCTCTGCATATTACACTTTGCAGTCGACTCAACTCTTCATATTATACTTAGAAATATAACCAGGCCTTTGCATATTACAGTTTTAATGAACACATCACTTCACTGTATATAGGGCACTTAAGGCAGTACTGCCTTTGGTACTGAGGCAGCTGAACTGAGCCAAGTTAGAGCAATTATGGCCATGGAGTAATATTATTACCGACCTGCTGAAAGTGAAAGTTCTTGGGGCAGATTCACTAAAGCGCAAAGCATCTAACGCTAGCGCTAATTCGCCAGTGTGACGTCCATTCGTAACTTCGCAAATTCACCAACACCAACTCTGGCTAGCGAAGTAGATAGACTAGCGCAACTTCGCACCCTAACGCCAGGCGAAGTTGCGCACTGTCGAAGGATCGGAATTATGCAAATTCACTAAGATGACCATTTTACTGAACGTTACCACCTACGCTAGATGTTACTTCACCAGGTCAGACCTGGCGAAGTTCAATACAGTAGATAGGAGTTTGAAAAGTCCCAAAAAAACACTGGCGTGTTTTACCTTTTGTAGGGTGATGGTCTGAAAAAGAGCGAAATTGTTTTGGGGGGTTACCCTCCTTCCCCCCTACATTTCCTAACATATGGCAACTCAACTCAACTATACAGGGGACACATGTTTAGGGCAATAAAACAACTTTATTTTTTTCATTAAAGGTTTCCTGGGCTTGTGTAGTGTAATGTATTGGCTGTAACATATACTTCTATTATACTTTGAAATTTGCGTGGTATGCAAATTAGGGTAGATTCACTAAAGGTCAAAGAAGTTGTTGCTAGCGTAAATTTGACAAAACTGCAATTCGTAGGGACAACGCCAGTTTACTAAAAGCCGTAGAGGACAATCTGCTAGAAAAAGAGTTAACATAGTTTCTAGCCCTTTTGCCAGGCAAATTTAGCTCAGGCTTACTCCACAATATCAGTATGAAGTTTCAATGATGTTACCCATTTCTCTAGAGTTTGCTTCACCAGGTTTTACCTGGAAGCTGAAGCTACATCCTCAAAAATTTTGTCAGTGACATCATACCCTGTATGCTGAAAAGTCATGAAAAAAGACAAAATGCTGGTGTTTTTTTATATTTTATTGTGGCATTATGTTAAAAAGTTGTAACTGTTAAATATTTTTGTAAATTTTTTTTTAATCATTTGAAGCTCATTCTATATTTGTTTTAGGATGGGCTCATGAGGATGTTTTTTTTGTTTATTTAGATTCTTGGTCAGTTTTGATAAGTGGCCACTTCAAGCAATTTCACCAACATCACTAATAAAGACATATATATATATGACCTATTTGTACCCACCCTATTTATTTATATTATTATTTATATTATTATTATTATTAATAAAGTGTGTTAATAATAATTATGTGTTCGCTAGGAAGAAAGTAATGCTAGGGAAAGTTTGCTTTGCTTACACTGACAAATTTTCCCTGGAAAAACTTCACCAGCGTTTGTCTGCCAAGACATAACTTCGCATTTTGATAAATAAGCCTATGCGATGTGAATTAACTTCTGGCGAAGTTGGATGAAGTGTGGCGGAGCCTTCAAGGGCGAAAATTTGCCCTTTAGTAAATTTGCCCCTCTGTGTTTAAGTGCAAGTCCTCTTTCTCTTTTATTTTGCTTTATTCTTCCTCTCCTTTTCACGTATCTGTCTTTTTTTGGTGTTCTTTGACATAACAGTTTTTCATATGGTACCCATGTTAACCATTATTTTGCCTTATTATTTGACTCTGAACCCGATGATGTAACTTGCTTACTATGATGTCATCACTGGGAGTTTTGGCAAGAAATAAACCCTATGGGAAAGGTACTGTATGTGGTTTGTTTGTTTTGAGGGACCAAAACCTCAACCAAATAATTTTATTCTTTCACCGCTTATTCTTTATTCGTAAGTCTTATGAGTGAGCCATTTATTTATTTCAAGACTATATATGTGTAACTATTGTATGGTTAAACCATATGGCTTGCTGAATGTATAGTTTCCAAGAGGCCAGCTAATCTGCGTGAAGGTTCCTCTGGACTTTCTGGCTAAGGAATGTGGAATATGCAGACCCTGCTCGGGTTAAGGAGCACACTATCTATGAGGCTGCTATAAATAAATCTGTCCATTGATGTAAGAAACATCATGCAAAGCGAAAGCAACTTGAAGGAGCTGCTGTGGCAGTGGCCGCCTCCTCTCTGGTTGCCTGGCAAACACAAGCAGCCTCCCTCTTACACTTCACTACCGGGTTAGAGAAAGGAGAGAGCAGGCAGCTCCCATGCCTCCTCCTCCCTCTGCTTCTCTCCATCCTTCCCCTCCCTCCCTCTGCCAGTGATTACTGTACAACTAGTACACACACACATACACACACTTCCACACAGCCCCTGGAGCAGCCAGCATGGAGATAAGCTAGCATGCACAACTGACACACTCTCTGTCTCTCACACACACACACACACACACACACACAAATATATACACACTGCATATGGGAAGAGCAGGGCTCCTGCCAGAGGCTAACGCACTTCTCCTTTTTCCTATTGCTGCTTCCCCATCAGCCTGGCCATTCATCAGCATCACAGCAAGGACCCCCTTACACTACAGGAGCTTGTGTTCTCCCCCTCCCAGGCACCCTATTCACTATCTGCAATGTCAAAAAGCCTGAAAAGGAAAAACCACTGGACAAACAAAGTCCACGAGAGTGTGATTGAGAGGGGCCAGGAAGGGGAGCTGGGCTTTGAGATCAGAGGGGGAGCAGAGAGTGGTCACTTCCCTTACCTTGGAGAGGTAAAACCTGGCAATGTATCCTATCAGAGTGGAAAACTGGTGCCCGAAGAACTAGTCCTAGAGGTGAATGAGACCCCAGTGGCCGGACTTACTATCAGGGATGTACTGGCTGTCATCAAACACTGCAAGGACCCCATTAGGATCAAGTGCGTGAAACAAGGTAAGCTCCCTTCTTCTTCTCATCCCCTCCGTAAATGTACATGACTGGCTAATGCACTATTCAATGTATTAAGGCAAAACAAACAAAGTGAAGTGCCATGCACACCCCCCTGCCCTGCAGTTACCATTGGTGTTAATTGCACTTTGCTATGCAGATATCAGCATGTCTTATATACTGTATACACAGGGCAAAGTTTAGTGGGTTGCTGCAGAGAGGTCACCTGCAGACAAAGTCAGATGCATCTTCTAGGATGGACAATCGTTACACATATAATATACTCAGCTCTGCATTGCAGAAATAGCAGCAGTACAATGTACAGGAGGAACATTGCCTGCAAGGCTGCTGGTGAAACTGTTGCTAGAGTAACTTAGATGCTTCTGCTGCACATTAGGCACCTATTAATTTGGGTGGATTGCTTGGGGCAAGCAAGGAGGCTATTACCATGTGTGGGTCAGTTTCACTACATTGCTGTGTGCTGCAAGATTTATTGTCCTGAACAGTGTGTACAAAGACATGACACTGTGCCTAATAATCCTTGTTATTAATCCTAGGAATAAGCTCTGTTGCACTTTTTGTGCAGAGTTCGTAAACTCTCTAAACTGCCCCTATTTGCTATGGGTTGATTCTGAGCAGCTTTAGAGGATGGCAATTGTTATTGTAACACTTATAAAGTTCAGTAAGAAATGTATCAACTAATGTATCACATGCTAACACTGTAGAGCAGTGATCCTCAAACGTGGCCCCCCAGCTGTTAAGGAACTACAAGTCCCACAATGCATTTGGCTGTCAGACTCCTTCATTGCATTGTGGGACTTGTAGTTCCTTAACAGCTGGAGGGCCAAGTTTGAGTATCACTGCTATAGAGTCTGCAACCCCCTCTTACTGAGATACTCTTGGGAATACAGGAGTGAGTAAAAAAATTAAAAGAAAGGTTTTATTAATGTACTATTTACTGAACAGGGGAAAAAAGTTTTTAGATGGTGAACTTCCCCTTTAAAGTTCTTGTCCTCCGTTTCATAGCCATAGTCCAGTATTTCTTCTTGAGTCCATTACATTGTCATCCTCTGTAACAACATCACAATAGATGTCGCTATGTATTTCTTTATAAACATTGCAATTCATGCCTTTACAGAAATTCTGGGGCACATTTGTAAAATGTAGCAATGGGTGCAAAATTCTGTCTTCTTAATGGCCTAATTCCTCCCTTGACTAATGATTCCTGGCAGCTGGGAACTTTTAGAAGTGACCTGTATAGTGGCCATTAACATCAGTGCACGAGAGGTGGCACTTAAAACTCAAGGTGGGAAATGATTAGCCTGGTTTACTTGGAAACCTGAGAGGGACACAGTGAAAGTTAATTGATATTCAGGAATGATTATAGGAATAAGTCTAGAGCAATTATTCTTGCATGAAATGTAAAAATTCAGTCAGTTTAAAGGGTTTGCTCATATAATCACCTAGACTATGCAATAACAAACTTATGTATTAGGGATTTGTATAAAGAAGTGTGTGAATTATCGCATTTTATACCTACACCTTATGTAATGCCAAGTGCTTTGCATTTAAGCAGGGTTACTGCATGTCAGATTAATGACAGCTCTGATGGGATGAGAACAATCAGGTTATTTACAAGAGCCGGAGCCCGTAATAACAATAAAGTGATCTCATGACACTGCTCACATCTCCACCAGGCCCCACTATTAACATGAAGTCATCTTTAAAAGTATCACTGGATGCATTGGTCTCTCCTAAAAGAATTTATAAGAGCTTGCTGACAGCACAAGGAAGAGAATAACCTAAGAGGAATGTGCTATCATTTCTCCTCTAATCTAGGCCTGTTGAAGTCTATACATATATATATATTATATATAATATCATGCAAACATCATGTGCTTAATGCAACTCTAAGTTCATATACCTGTTAAATATTCTGGCTACATGCAGTTTAAATGACTTCCCCATTCCCAATTCATTGCAAACTCCATTGATATGAAGATGCACTTTGCTGATATAGTTTGTAATTAGTACTGTATGTATAGATGGTATATATATATATATATATATATATATATATATATATATATATATTAGGGGTGCACTGGATACACTATTTTGGATTCGGCCTAACCCCTGAATCCTTCATGAAACATTCGTCCAAATCCCGAAAACCGAATCCTAATTTGCATTTGCACATTAGGGGTGGGTAGGGGGAAACTTTTTTACTTACTTGTTTTGTGACAAAAAGTCAAGTGATTTCCCTCTCAACTCTCAATTTGCATATGTAAATGGATTTGGTTCGGACGGCAGATGGATTCATCCGAATCTGAATCCTGCCGAAAAAAGGCAGAATCCCGAACCCAATCCCGAACCCAATCGCGGATTTGGTGCATCCCTAATATATATATATATATTTTATACATATACAGAATATATATATATATATATATATATATATATATATAAAAATACAGTTCTTTTCTTGGTATGTCACTTAGTGGTGTACTCTATACACATCCATTATCTGTTCAAGGATATTCTGCTTAAGCTGCCATTAAAGGAGTTTTTCACCTTTACATTAACTTTTAGTATAATGTAGAAAATGACATCCTGAGACAATTTGCATTTGGTTTCCATTTGTTATTATTTGTGGTCTTTGCGTTATTTACCTTTTTATACAGCAGCAATCCAGTTTGCAATTTCAGCAATCTGTTTGCTAGGGTACAATTATCATCCATTGATTTGAATAAGACACTGGAATTTGAATAGGAGAGGGCCTGAATAAAAAGATGAGTAATAAAAAGTACTAATAAAAATACATTATTTTTAGATAGGGGTCACCAATTCCACTTTTGAGAGCTGGAAAGAGTCAAAAGTGGGTGGAAATTAAAAACTATTACAAAAATGACAGCTAACTGAAAAGTTGATTAGAATTAACCATTCTATAGCACAAGTTATCATTAAGTTAATTTAAAGGGAAACCACAATTCGTAACACCTTTCTTTTCTATGAGGGGGTTAAATCTCAACAGCTGCACTGAGCTCTAACACTCTAATCTCTAATCCCAAATTCAAATAACTGGAACAAGATTAAAAAGTGAATATAAATGTAGGATCAGTATCGCTCTACTAGTACTGCTTTGTAAAAAAAAAAAAAAAACCCTGATGGCTAATAAATCTGCCTGTATCATTTTAATCACTTAGCTATTGTTCATTTATAAGTTCTAGCATTCTTCCACAGCCTTTCGATGTGAGAGATGGTAGTAGGTGTCCTTTAGCAACAGCTGCAGGGCTGCTGTCATAGAAACATGCCTGTTCCTCACCCCGTTTCACACACCTGACCCCACAGTTAGAAGCCTCAAGTCTCCTTGGGATGGGATGGGAAGTATTTGTTGATGGTCATGTGACAGTAGTAGTAACTCTAATCACACAAGTATCAGGCTGCATATGTACCCGTGTCCAAGAACTACCTGAGCTTAATTTATCCTAAGGTATAGGTTTCAAGCAGGTTACAAATGAATCCCTTGTTCTATATGGTTATCTGTGATCTGTGTGAAGAAGATTAAAACCAGAAGCATATAAAAGCATCAATGCCAGTATGTATGCCTCCATGCCTATAGACATATTGTCCACATGTGTAATAAAAGGCACTATAATATTCCCAGGTGCTGTAACCCATAGCAACTGTAAGATATGTGCCTGTAAGCATGTGACCAGGGTCAAGCCGGTTGCCAGGTGTATCCCCAGGTAGACTTGGTCTGCATGGTCCCTTCCTCCTTTCTGGTGCACAGAGCATTAACCATTTACTATATTTTACAGGGTCTACTTGCAATTTCATTTATACCCAGCAGTATTCTACGCTAGTTGTTGTGTTTTTCAAATGGGGAAAAGTGTGAAATTCTGAGGGAGTGCTATAACCTCTGTTTCATACTCTGTTTCTTCATAAGGAAATATCTGATACAAGGGGCCTGCAGGAAGTCAGATCATGAAAGAAAACCATGTGAGAAAGATTGGAAAGTTTTGGACACTGTGATTGGATCAGGAAAAGGCAGATGACAAATGTATTGCCACACTTAGTCAGCTTCAGAATCCAGGCAGGCTGCTAATTATGTGGGGATGACATGGGGAGTGTCTCAGGGAGAATTGGCACAGTGTATATGTCAGAGCAAGAGCTATTGCATTAGGTAAGACTGCTCAAAACAAACATATAATCTGAGCTGTGAATTGCACACATAGGATAGTGGAGTTTGGCCTTTTTAATGCCCACTGTGTCTGTAGTGTTACTCACTGCAGTCTGTCTGTGTGTGTGTGTCCTGCAACACTTTGTGCTCTCACACAACGTGTACCAACTAATGGAGCAAATTTCAACAAATAGAACAAAAACATTTTCACAAGCAACCCATATTATACCATCCCACCCTCTAAAGAGCAAGAACTAGGCAACCTTAATCTTGGTAATAAAACTTAACTTTTAATAATACACTTAAAATAATTAGTTTTATTGTTTCTTCAGAGTTTTGTTCACTTCCACGCAACAGACACTGTAAATTTCCACATGAGAAAAAAGTCACAAATGCCAAAAGTTGTTGTGTTGCTAATTTTAAAGGCTCATGGTGCTTTTTTTTAGCCTCTGCTTAAAGGTGGTGTTTTTCTGTTTGTTAAACATAACAAGTAAGAATTCTTATTGCATGTTCTGCAAATTGATGCAAAATTTACAATTGTCTCTCCAGTAGAGGATTCAGCCACTATATACTTCCTGGTGTTGTATTAATGGGCACAAGAAAAAATGGTTCCCACAAATGGTTACCTTTAATTACTTTTATTACTATACATTAACAATTAGCTTCTCACAACCATGAAATATTTTGAATTTATGTATAATGAAAAGTCTGTTAGAATTACATTTGTCTTTCATTATGGAAAACCTATTTTTGGGTGGAGATGGCCTTTAACAATACTGTAGCTGGAGTTACTTTGTTTGTTAGTGCTGGTTTTGTATCTTGTTTAAGTTCGCCTTAAACTATTATACCTTATAGAATGTATGAAAGCAGGTTGCATGGAGGAGCATTTGTATGCAAGGTAGCAGCCTGGAGAAATCATCTGCAGAACTTACACCTTGGTATTGCTTTGCATACAGAACAGTCCTGTAACATCTGCTATGTGGAATGGAATGTGGCAAAGTCAAGCTAAAAACATAACTGCTGCATTAAGGTTTACTGTAACTGAATATAGGAAATGTCACCTCATCTGTATTTCTGATATTTTATATGCAAATCTTGTGAATATAATTTACATTTCTTTTTACTTACAGGAGTAGTGATATCTGGAAATAAGTTATTGGTGCCATAAATATTATGGATATATTGGCTGTGCCACATAATATTCTTGAGCACCAAACTTAACCTACAATACGAACGTATGACTGCATCTCTCAACATATAATAATTCTAAAAACAATCATTCACAGGTACTGAAGTTGTAGTCCGTGAACATCTGGAGATGTGCAAGTGCTCCTCCCTGTTATATTTATTTTTTTATTTACCAGGGGGTCAAAATATTAAGGAAAAGATCTTGATAAGTCCACTTTTAACACTTTCTAAAATCAGATGGTTACAGTTATATTATAATACACCTATTTATATTATATTTTTATATATCTATATATATATATATATATATAATATAGTATATATAATATAGAGGATCGACACACTTCTTGCTTATAGTGCTCAATTACTTTTATTGCTGAATTTACATCCAACGTTTCGATCCCTCTCAGGGATCTTTCTCAAGCCTTGAGAAAGATCCCCGAGAGGGAACGAAACGTTGGATGTAAATTCAGCAATAAAAGTAATTGAGCACTATAAGCAAGGAGTGTGCGGATCCTCTATATTCTATACAATGTTTTGTTGATCAAGCACCTCCGATTCAACAAGAAGTCAGATGTGCGGGCACTTTGGACAATATATATATATATATATAATAATTATTCAAATATATATATTCTAATATATATTTATATAATTATTATATTATACATATATATTATAATACTCAAAAGAAGACAAGCAACAAGCATTTCTTGTGAATCGGGTGAATGTATTAAAATGTGCATGTACAGCCAACGTGACGTTTCGGTCCCATTAGGGACTTTTCTCAATGCAAGGTTGCCCTATGGGACCGAAACATCACGTTGGCTGTACATGCATTTTTAATACGTTCATCTGATTCACAAGAAATCCCGGTGTTGCTGGTCTTGTTTGAGTATACATTTGAACTTTTTACCATGCACCTGGGGCTGAACTGGAAGAGGATTGCTGCCCAGAATAATACAATATATTATATATTATAATATATATTTGCCTTGTGATAGTCATACACAGGCATACACTCTGACATAGTGTACACAGTAATCTATTCATTTTTAACAAGCTGTGATTTTTCAACCAGGCTCACTATTGTATGTTGTTGAACAAATTCAAGTAACTTTTTTTATTTTATGTTTCATGATGTTAACAGTTTTACACAGCTAATATAATCATTTGCAACAGAAACACCCCCTAGTGCTCCAAGCCTGTTGGCCAGTAGGTCATCAGACATTTATGTGACTTATCTCAAGATGCTTCTTTGTACAATCTTCTCATCCTTTGTCAGGTTTTTAAATTAAATAAGCTGACAATGGACAACCGAATTTGTAAGATTCTTGTGAGAAGGGCCCTCCAATCATGTATTTATTTTGTAACCCTTGTTTGTGAGATTACTGATCCCTGCTTTAAAGGGGTGGTTCACCTTCAAGTTAACCTTTAGTATATTGTAGAAGGGCCAATTCTAAGAAACTTTTCAATTGGTCTTCATTATTTATTTTTCATAGTTTTTTAATGATTTGCAATTTTCTTCTGTTTCTTTGCAGCTTTCAAATGGGGGTCACTGACACACTACAAATGTTTTGTTATTGCCACTTTGTATTACTTATCATTCTATTCAGTCCCTCTCCTATTCATATCCCAGTCTCTTATTCAAATCAATGCAGGGTTGCTAGGGTAATTTGTACCCTAGAAACCAAATTGCTGACACTGCAAACTAGAGAGATGCTGAATAAAAAGCTAAATAACTATAAAACCACAAACAATAAAAAATGAAAACCAATTGCAAATTGTCTCAGAATATCACCCTCTACATTATACTAAAAGTTAACTCAAAGGTGAACAACCCCTTTAAATGATTAATTAGGGTCTGTATAACTAGCTTGTGCTATATAAATAAAGCATGATGGTGAAACCTATATAGATTCTTATTGCCTCAATCAGTTAACAGCAGGGGTTGCTGCTTTTGGAAATCATAATGTAAGCAGTGATAAAATATCATTAAAACTAAAGGAAATTAAAAATTGAAAAAAAGTACTCAGAAGAGCACACCGCATTCATTTGTTTATGGGTGTTTAGCTGCCCTTTAATTTACTTCAGCAACAAACTATAAGGATATTAGAAGCCACCTGACATCCTGAAAAATAAACTTTTTCTCTAAGGTCCTACAGTACATGCTTATCAAAGCCATCATCCAGGCTTCCCCTGTTTGTAACAATACAGTCCACACTGCACTTTTTGTCTAACTTTTTTTTTAAAGACTGCTGCTTGTACTTGTTACATAGTTACATAGTTAAATAGTTAAATTGGGTTGAAAAAAGACAGAGTCCATCAAGTTCAACCCTTCCAAATTAAAAATCCAGCATACATACACACACATCTCCACTCTTTCAAACACAAACCATATATGCCAATAGCTATACTAACTGCAGAGTTTAGTATCAAAATAGCCTTTGATATTATGTCTGTCCAAAAAATCATCCAAGCCCCTCTTAAAAACATCAACAGAATCAACCATCACAACATCGCAGTGCATTCCACAACCTCACTGTCCTGACTGTGAAGAACCACCTACGCTGCTTCAAATGAAAGTCCTTTTCTTCTAGTCTGAAGGAGTGGCCTCTGGTGAGGTGATCCTCTTTATGGGTAAAAAGGTCCCCTGATATTTGTCTATAATTGTACTGTAGCAATGCACGAAGTGGTAGGAAAGGTGAATTGTTATTATTTATGTGTATTTGAAAAAACATGGAAGTAGCATAAAAAGCTTTCCACTGCAGCTTTATTTAAGTTTCTCAGCAAATTAGATTTCACTAAAGGAGTCAGCATTTCCAAAGAGTTCCAATATTTTGCTTGCAGTGCCTTTTTGCTGTTGAACAACCCCCAGTATTTATCTTTTCGTACAGAAAAATATTTTCTTTAGTGCTTGCAATTAGCCCGAACTGTGATCATAAGTGAACTAGTGCTGAAACGGTGAGTAGGTAGGAAATCTGGAAGTGATGCTGCAATTTATAAGACTGAAGCCTTACACGAGTGAGTTGAAAACAGCATGCCACACAAATTTATAGGAATGTATGTATTACTACAGTTACATGCTATACAGCTGTTTTCAGAACAGTCCTGCACATTGCCCCATACAGTTATCAATTCCCTTATTAAAGGAGAACTGAATGGGCAATGTGCAGGACTGTTCTGAACAGTCCTGCACATTGCCCCATACAGTTATCAATTCCCTTATTAAAGGAGAACTGAAGCCTAACTAAAGAAGTAGGATATCAATTCTGCATTAGCCAAGGGGAACCACAGCCATTTACTAGTAAAGATCTGTGTCTCCAAAGATGTCCCAGTAGCTCCCCATCTTCTATTCTGCTGATTCACTGCACATACTCTGTGCTGATGTCACTTACTGAGCTTAGGGACCGACATACAAGATTCTGAATATAAATAATATAAATGTCACACTATAAGGCTGATAAGTAAATAATTCAGATTATTGGTAAAAACCAGCACAATTTACCTCAGAATTTAATAATCAGTCCTGTGGCATCAGCTTAAATGACAAGCATGAGCAGCTTCTCCACAGCTGCTCAAATCACACTGAGCATGTGAGTGTCGCAGACACTCCTAACAAAATCCAAGATGGGAAACTCCTATGACAACTTTGAAGGCCTGGATCATTAGTACTATAAAGATTCTGAACCTTAAGGTTGGCTCACTAAGTTCATTATATAGAACCTAGCATTTCTAGCCATGTTCTTGAACTTTCTATCTTCCACTGTAGTTGAACTGCTCAGGCTCTGCATTCTGTTTAGGATGTGCAAGTTGGGAGTGGCTTAGACACAGTAAGGACAGGTCTGACCTGTGCTAACCAACACTGCGTTCTGCACCTCACACCATTGCTAACAACAGTTGCTATTGCCCTGTAAAATTTACCATGCTTTAATAAATAAAGTCCTTTAGTTGTGTTGCAGAAGTTTCACCGAAAGCTGCTTGCAGTCATTTTCAAAAAAGAGCTATGAAGTTCAAAATACTGTATCTATAGGTCTATATATTAAGTTCCTATAAAAGGAAATACAGTCTTAGTTCCCTTCCCTAAAAATATCCTTCCTTTCATAAACCTTTACTAATCCTCACCTCCATCCAAGGAAATTTTATGAAAGGTGCCATTTTATGCAGGACTGTGCCAAAATTTTGCATTACTTTAAAGGGCATCAATTGTGAACAAAAATGTTTTCCCCTATGGAGGTGTGAACTAATAGATACTGCACTGAGGTTGGGGAAACAATAGTATTTCTGCAAACTTAAAGGACAAAACTAGTATTTCAAAACTAAAGATAGCATATATACCCTTTAGTTCTCTTCAGGGTATACTGTCGTTTCCCGTGCAATGTTCCCCATTTGCAAGTTATAAGGGGCTAAACATTTTCCACTGCATTGTAACAGCCATAGCCATTTTTATACACCTCATTGGTATGGTGAATGTGGTCTTACAATGCATGCACCACCACAGCCTGGCCAGAGCCGACAGGTGCCCTAGGCAACCCTGCTGGGCCAAAGCCGGCTCAGTCCACGCATGCTCGAACCAGAAGTCTGTTTCATACTTCTGCGCATGCGCACATACTGATGCGTGCTGGTGTCAACTCGCGCATGTGCAGAAGTACGAAACGCTGTACGCGCATGCACAAAAACGCAAATTCACAAGGAAAGATCGACCAGAGCAGGTGCGTGCCTGGCACACTGCAAGCTTTGCGCCCTAGGCATGTGCCAACTTTGCCTACCCCTTGGCCTGGCCCTGTGCGCCACTATTGTCCTGCCTGCTAAGTGAAGAAGATATGCTATGTGCATGCTATTGTTTCCTACACAATTGCAGTCTTGGTGTTAATAAAGGCATGGCACTATGTGGGAAATTCACTAAGGTGTGAAGTGGTGAATGCTGGCGAAAATTCTCCAGTGTTAAGTAATTTCGTTACTTCGCCTATTTACAAATGCTAGCGAAAATATGCAAACGAAGGAGATAGACTCTGGTGCATACTCTAACGCCAAGCGAATTTTCACCAGTTACTATACAAATTTATCAAGAAGTTGATTTTACTCTTATCTCTTACGTCAGACTTGCCTTCACCAGCTCAGACCAGGCGAAGTGCAATAGAGTAGATGCTGGCGTCTTTTCAATTTTCATGGGTGTTAGGCTGCAAAAGGATGAATAAAACTTTTTTGGGTACCCTGCTTCCTCCCTACTTTTTATAACATGTCACATAAACTATACTCTGGGCACATGTGTAGGGCAATAAAACATCTCTATTTGCATTTATTAAGGTTCCCTGAGCTTGTGTAGTTTTATGTACAATATTTGCTGCAACATATACGTCCATTCAAATTTTACGTTCCCGCGGTATGCAAACTTCCCTTCGCTAGCACAACTTCGCTATGTCTGGCGAATTTTCACTAGCGCAACTTCGCTACCTTTCGTTTTGCTGAGCATTTAGTGAATTTTCGGAGCGCGGGAGAAAATTCGCCAGGCAAAGTGCGGAGAAGCCATCGTTGGCACAACTCCGCAGGTGAATTAGCCCCATCGGTTATTTTTTTAAAGAAGTCAGCTGTATTTACAGGAACGCAATTATACAGGTCCTACATGAATGATATTTAAGGCACATACTGTAAAACACTCGACACATTGTATTTTTAATATATCTTTCATATAGCATATAAAATGGTTTGCATTTTCTTTGTCCTGTAAGCATGATGCACTGAAACCTAGAAACAGGCATCATACGAAGTTGTAATTGCTATATGGAAGGAAGGATATTTTTAGGGATGCAGACTAACATTCTCTTGCAACATTGTTAAATGATAAGGATTACAGGGACCTTTTTCTTCCTGAGCTTGCTGGTTCTGGCAGTCTGGCATTGAATTAAGTGATATTTAATTGTGATGCACGCAGGGTCACCAATGTTCAGCTTGTTTATCTCAGCAATATAGCATCTACAAAATACTGGAGTGCATCCAGAATATTATAAACAGCTCACAAAAACAAGTGCTTCTTTCTTAAAGGTATGTACAGCTTTGAAAAACTTTGTTTATGTATTGCTGAATTTATGCCAAAATTCAGCATCAGCTTAAAAATCACCTGTAATAATAAAATACTTTTCTCCAACAGAGGTGGGGGCTGATAGAGTCCATACTCCGGTTCTGGGAAGAAATAGTATTAAAGGGCAAAGAGCCCTTGGTGCCATCCACCAAGTTGGGGCAGACACATTAGGTTGAGATTGACCAACCTATATTACATGCATGAACATACTGTGCAAACTAGGGTTCTCGCTCATTATGTTCATGCCTGTGCCCTGCAGGGACCGGCATTCCCTCCATGAATAACAGAGCTTGTATCACTGGAGTGGTGGGAGCGTGGGACCCATAGTCATCCCCCTACTTGTTCTCCAACTTACATGTCATTCTGCTGCACAAGCTGGGGATATAAAAGCTCTGTACTTACCACCTACCTACCTTATGTTCTGCTCTGCTCCTAAGATTCCAGTCCATAGCTAGATTCAGAGGGCAGCCATACCTGGGGTGAAAGTGTTTTTTAAATAATGACTAATGGGTACACAGTGTAAATGTGTGCCATAAAACATACTTCTCACTTACATCAAGGGTATGAAAAACACAGTTCTATCACTATAGTCTGGTACATTTTATTCTCAGGAACCACCAACTATGTTGTTGCTGACCTGTATTGAAAGAATTCTTTTTTACTTCCTAATATTTTTTGTTCTTGGCAAGCTTTAAGATCCAGTATCACATGGAAAACTTGTTATACATAGTTGATAATTGTTCTCATTTTAGCTTCTCAGTCATTTGTTTAGTTCTTTTGACTTCATTATAACGTCAAAAAGATTTCTTTTCCTCTGAGGTCCTAATATAATAATCTGTAATATGAATCATTTATTTTTATTTATGGGGGAATAGTAATTGTATCCCATTTCCCACAGGTAGGAGATGGAACTAGAACTGTGCATGTGTTTTACTCCCGCAGCATTAATCAAACAAAACAAATTACAGTTCCCTTGTCTGAAACTTTAGGGCAGCAAATAACAGGCAGTCTTGCAACTGGGGAATCCTGCTCATTTTCTCTTAGTTCTCCAAAACAGTTCTAGTTGCACATCTTACTCATTATTTAGCAAAGAGCACCTACTGGCAGACCACACCCAGGCACCCATCATTACTGATCTCTGCTGCTTCATAGAGTGTTCTGGGAGGGGTATGCCTTCCTTCCATGATTTTACTAGTAACAATTCCACATGCTGCAAGTCAGTTAGAATATTAAATTCTAATCTTACTGCATATATTGTTACTGTTCAGCGGTACCTGAAGAGAAAGTGTAAACTGCTAATAAATAATTTAGCAAGCCTTTCAAACAAATAGCATCAGAATAGTTCTAGGCTTTTATAGGAACATAGTATGAGAAATGTGATAGGAAAAGGAGCCTTTTGATCTTGGCTTGTTTCTTAAACCATCATTTACCTACTGTGTGTATAGAATTGATGGGATTCATATAATAATAATTAAAGCTAAATGCACATATTTTTCATGCAATGCAAAGGAAGAATAAAAAATTGCAGAAAATTAAGACCTAGTTGTAAATGCTTACAGTATTTGGTGTCGGCTTGGGCTTTATACATGATTTACTGTATTTGTTCATGTGCCTTAATGTGCTGCTTTAGATCTCTCCCAGACAGACTTTTATTTGTTGGCAGTGATAAAATCCTCAGTATGACTGTTATGAACATTTTAAGTACAGGGAATGTGGTGGTATACTTATTGGTGTAATTGCCATAATCTGTTCTATAATTTAAATAAATGATTTACTTTTTATCACTGGAAATAAGGTTTTTAACATTTCCATGGCAACTCTAGCTAAACTGAAATCTAGATCACGGCAACCATTTGGATAGATTACAGAAAGATCCATAGAATACCATTCTGTTTCAGCTTACTGCAAATGTCAGACATCTTTAATCATTTGTCTTTTTAATTATCAGGCTAGCCTTAGATCTTGGCAGTCTATTAATTTTCGGCATCTAGTACCCAATACTGTATTGTCTATAACAGTGTATTGTTCAATATGTTATTGTGCTCATCACTGTTATAAAATGTTCAAAACAGAAAAAGTGCTGGGGTTAGTCTCTTTTTCTAGTGTAAATGAGAAAGTTTACTTAAATTGCATGACTATACTCAGGGCTGCTTTAAGGTACTAGTGGGTCAAGGCAAATAACTCACAGAAGGCCCTTGCAGCCACCAAAGAAATAGTTGTATGTCATCTACTAATATATGCATTGATGCATGGATTATTCAGGAGGAAATTCAAAAAATACTAGAACCTGTAAAGATAAATAAAAGTCCAGGACCAGATGGTATTAATCCATGGTACAAATTGAGCTTAACTCTGTGAATGCCAACCCTCTTTGCTAAATTTTTCAGAATTTCTTAAGGTCTGGTGTACTACCAAGAGACTGGCAACTTGCTAATGCAGTCTAACTATTCAGAAAGTGATCCTGTTCTCAGCCTGAAAATTATAGGCTTGTTAGTCTGACATTAATAGTAGAAAACCTTTTGGAATGGGGTAATAGGGAATCAGTTACTCAAATACATTGACATTACAAATCTCAGTACAGCATTGTATAATATGTAACATCTTGTTAGACTACTTTAACTGACTTTTATGAGGAGGTTAGCAGGAAGCTAGACTACGGGATGACAGTTCATGTGATCTACTTAAGCTTTGCTAAAGTATTTCATATATTGCCACACAAATGGTTACTGGTTAAATTAAAGAATGTTGACCAGGAATACAATATTTGTACTTAGATAGTGAACTAGCTGAAGAACAGAGTACAAAAACTTATCTTAGTTTATCTTAGCAGTTTAACAACTATTAGAACAAAAATGTTCTTTAACACTGATAATATGCTTTTAAAAGGTACTTTTTGTACTTTCCTTTGTACTTGTTTGTTTACATAGTGCTTATGTCACATTTGGCATTTTACACATGCAAATAGACCAACAGAGTATTTATTTTTATAGTACTCCCATTACCATATTGGCTCAGTTATTAACATTGCTTCCTTGCAGTTCTATGGGCCCTAAGTTTAAATACAGGCAGGTCATTTGTATATTTGGTCAGTTTGTATATTCGCATTACACGCCTGCCTCCAGGTACTCTGGTTTCCTTCCATATGCAAAAATATACAAGAAACTTAACTTTGTGCTCATAAAACTGACCATATATATGTATCTGTAATTACTGCTATAAATCAAGGATAATAATAAGCAATGTGAAGGCAGAGGTGATGGGTGGTTTGTAGAATTGCAACTCTGCATTTTGTGGGCAACATGTGAGTCTTAAGTTGAGGTGGAAAATCATTAAGTATAGTACCGCATGAATGCAAATATAGATATAGGGGCAGATTTACATAATTCACGTGAAATGATTGAAGTTCGATCGAATACGTTCGAATACCGATCGTACAAATTTTGCGTATATTCGGATATTCTAATTTGGCCTCTTCGATCATCGAATACCAAATTATCGAATAGATCGAATGATCGGGTATTCGATAATTTGATAATTCAATGATCAAAGGAATCAAAATTTAAAAATTGTTTGAATGCCTACTTCGCCAGATGCAACCTACCGAATTGCAATAGAAGCCTATGGGAACCCCCCAGACTAAGTCCTGCTCGAATACCATTGTCCGATCGAAGCGTTTGATTGTTCAAATCGTACAAATTTTTCGGAGGCTTGAAGGAAATTTCAAGTTTTTTTCATGAAATCGAACGATCGGTATCCGATCGTACGAGTTAATCGAGAAATCGAATAGCGAACAAAATGATAGCCTCAAACAATTTGATAAGCATTCGATGGTCGAATGCTTATCGAATTTTGAGTAAAATCGAGGGAATTTTTGGGAATAATAGTAAATTTGCCCCTAAGTGAAGGTTTAAAGGAAAACATGTTTTTTTTCAAAATGCATCAGTTAACATTACTGCTCCAGCAGAATTCTGCACTGAAATCTGTTTTTTTAAAAGAAAAAACTTTTTTTATATTTAATTTTGAAATCTGACATAGGGTTAGACATGCTATCAGTTTCCCAGGTGCCTTCAACCATGTGACTTGTGATACAGATATACACACATTTTTCACTTGTAAATAATGGTACATGGGCTTCTGTGAATAATAACTCTGAATACATTATACAGGGAGGGGCAGAAGCGGTGACACCCAAAATACATTAAATATGTACAGTGAGAAGCAGTGGGAACTTTAGTCACAAATGCATTAAATACAGTGAGAGACAGTGGGAACTGTAGTCACAAATACATGAAATACAATGCTTTATGACACCCCGGACCCACTTAGCTGAAGAAGCTTTCAGCCTGCTAAACTTAGTCAGAAAGTTTTGCATTGCTAAATGTGCTCCCATGCCCTGTGGTAGATATGAGTATAACACCCAAGAAAGAGAAAGCCTGCTTTGCCATTACACAACTTGGGTTGCATTGACACTGCATTGAGTAGGAGAATCTGGCTCCTTCTGATAGCTCAGAATCAGGCACAATGCACTGAGATGGCTGCCTAAACACCAAAATTACTGCTAAAAAAATTAATTTGTTGGTTCAAAAATAAAATTTTAAATGGTAAATTATTTGCAAACAGTGTAATTTTACAAATAAAAAGTACACCATAAAATCATGACAGAATGTCTTTAACTCTGTTCCCCTTCTGTAATTGTTTTCTCCACCTGTCTCCAACAATTGATATAGAGGATACTGTTTTTCATATGTAGTTACAGAAAATGAAGATGTTCACAAGTGTCTCTTGTGATATAGGGGTGAAAAACACAAAACAAACTAGGTAGGAAAAACAGACAGAATTTCTCCAGTGCAGTTTATAAAGTGAAGGTAATTGGATTGGTATTTGCTTTAGCAATATCTGCAATGGGATTGGTTAGCTTTGTTTAGTCTTTTTTGAGACCTTGAGAAGAAAATTATGTTCTTGCTGTTTTGTAGATCAATAGAAATAAGACTTGTTATACAGTTGGTACAGTTATATGAAGTTACTGTATAAAATCAATTAAATATTTTACAATTTAAAATATATTAAAAATATAAATATAAAAAATATAGATGAATGTATCCATTGTGCCTTCTCCAGTTATTAACTTAAAGAAGTTGCATGTGTTGGTTTATTTTTTTTTGTTGCATTGATTGTTTTTCCCATAGTGCTTTGTGCCATGCCAACAAGCTTGTTAGCACTAAATCCTACTTTATTTTGCAATTGTTGCTTAAACTGTTGCAGAATTGATAGCCCTTTGTAGGTGCAATTTTGGGGGTGGGAGAGGGGAACCCCTACATGCCACTCCCCTCATACCCTCATGAATACAGGAATGCAGGGTGCAAATAATGACAGATTGTACTTGTGTGCATTTTTATGCAAATCAGATGCGGTTGCACTGAAAATCTTTGGTCTTTGGATCAACACTTGTATATGAGCCCTTAAAGGGCTTTCTTTAATGAAAAAGAAATCTATCTCCAATATACTTTAAATAAAAAATGTGTACCGTTTTTTATAAGAAACCTGACAGTATACAGTGAAATGCTCCCTTCATTTACTTCTCTGGATAGGAATTGTCAAACGGTCCCTAACTGCTGTGCAGGAAAACAATCAAACTTATGATCAGCAGGGGGAGCCCCCGCCTTACTTCCTAGCCGTGCAGAACTCCAGCAGCTTTGTTTTCCTGTAGATCAGCTTGTGACTCTGTAGAGATTTGTGTTGGATTTTCTTTTTGCCTTTACATGCCCTTTACTGTTTCCAACTCCAGTTGCAGGGACAAAGATCATGGAGCCAGATTTAAACAGATAAACTGGGATTCTATTTGGAGGATTAGTTTGCTGCAGCCACTGGTTCTGCAGAGTTGGAGAAAGTTTGTATTAAACAATACAAAAACTATAAAATCCACATTAGATTACATGACAACACAGGACCCAGTGCAGTCTTCATATTCTAATTATTAATTAGTCTTGCTGTATCGGCTTCTGGTAGATATTATTTGACTTGTGCTGATGATCCCTAAGCTTAGCCCAGACCACACTGAGCATGTACACAGTCTTGGTCTTGCAAAGACCCCGTGGCCAACTTTGAAAGCATAAATAATTTGTTTGATTAGGCTTGTGGTGCAGTAAGTTCATGTTCATGTTTAGTATACAAAATGCAGCATTTCTAGCCTTATTCTATTTTAGACTTTCCTTGTCCTTTAAGAATGCTTATCTGAAACAGCCAAGTAATATTTCTCTTTAGTGGTTTTCAAGATACGTGGAGCTAGTTGCTATTTATAGTGGGCTTTTAAGCTGTAAATTTACTATAAGAAGCAGAAAATACAATTCAAATACCTGCTCAAGGCTCAGCAAAGTAAATAACATGGAGAAGAACCACAGTAAAGGGTATTTATAAGAATATAGCTGCTTATAAACATCTACATCCTGTAGTGAGTGACGTTTTCAGCACATACAGTTGGAGTAATATTCCATTGCTGAGCTATTGCGCATGTGCAGAAAGTTACGAAAATTTCAATTTTTTCTGAAAAATTTTCATGACTATACGGAACTCCACATACTCTGCGCATCCACCAAAAACGCCGCTCACTACAGGACGAGTAATTTCACTTCAAAGTACCTGACTGATAAAACTACTAGGTAAATGTTTGTTTATTTATTAAAGCTTCTGCAAGGATTATATAGATTATTTAAAAAAGTCATTATAAATTTGTTGTAAGCAAAGTGCCATAATTTCACATCTTATTCATAGCACTGCCTTGGTAGTTATACTTAACATTATTTGTTACAAGTACACAAAAACTGAAACACTCCTTAAACTCATCAGTATTTCCAAAGAAGCAAATAATAAATGGAACATCTGCTGTGCTGTTCCCCATGAGTTGTTTTTCTCTTTCATATTTCTGGACCTCATAATATTTCAGCAAATAACTAAATAATGTGCCAGAACCGACACAATCCAGTGCATAGTTGAAATTATGAAAACTGGAACAGTATTGCTAATAAAGTTTCAGTGTTACCCAAAAGTGCCTGAACTAGAACTCATAGATATACCTTCATCAGTTAAGCTTTATAGTGTAGCATTGTGCTTAGAGCAGAGCTGTCCATGTAGTGAGTCAGTTACTCATGTATAACATGTTTAGGGGGTTTCACCATGGAAAAGTGATGAGTTACATAGTTATAGTTACATAGTTAAATTGGGTTGAAAAAAGTCCATCAAGTTCAACCCCTCCAAATTAAAACCCAGCATACACACACACATACCCCTCCACTCTTTCCCACAAACCATATATGTCCATAGCTATATTAACTGTAGAGTTTAGTATCAAAATAGCCTTTGATATTATTTCTGTCCAAACAATCATCCAAGCCCCTTTTAAAAGTATCAACAGAATCAGCCATCACAACATCACCCGGCAGTGCATTCCAGAACCTCATTGCCTCACTGTGAAGAACCACCTACGATGCTTCAAATGAAAGTTCTTTTCTTCTAGTCTGAAGGGGTGGCCTCTGGTGCGGTGATCCTCTTTATGGGTAAAAAGGTCCCCTGATATTTGTCTATAATGTCATGTAATGTATTTGTAAAATGTAATCATGTCCCCTCGCAAGTGCCTTATTTCCAGAGAAAACAACCTCAGCCTCGACAGTCTAACCTCATAATTTATGTCTTCCATGCCACTAACCAGTTTAGTTGCACGTATCTGCACTCTCTCCAGCTCATTAACATCCCTCCTAAGAACTGGAGTCCAAAACTGCACTGCATATTCCAGATGAGGTCTTACTAGGGATCTATAAAGATGTATAATTATGTTTTCATGCCTTGAGTTTATGCCCTTTTTTATGCAGGACAGAACCCTATTTGCTTTAGTATCTACAGAATGACATTGCCCAGAATTAGACAACTTGTTATCTATAAAACCCCAAGATCCTTCTCACGTAAGGAAACTCCCAACACACTGTCATTTAGTGTATAACTTGCATTTATATTATTTTTTCCAAAGTGCATAACCTTGCATTTATCAACATTGAACCTCATTTTCCAGTTTGCTGCCCAGTTTCCCAACTTAGACAAATCACTCTGCAAAGTGGCAGCATCCTGCATGGAACCTATAGTTCTGCACAATTTAGTATCGTCGCAAAAATAGAAACTGTACTTTCATTGCCCACATCCAGGTAATTAATAAACAAGTTGAAAAGCAAGGGACCCAGTACAGAGCCCTGCGGTACCCCACTGAGAACACTGGTCCAATTAGAAAATGTTCCATTTACCACCACTCTTTGTAGTCTATATTTTAGCCAGTTCTCTATCCAGTTACAAATACTATGTTCCAGGCCAACATTCCTTAATTTAACCAGTAACCTTCTGTGTGGCACTGTATCAAATGCTTTAGCGAAGTCTAAGTAAATCACATCCAGAGCCATCCCAGAATCGAGGTCCCTGCTTACCTTCTCATAAAAAGTAATTAAGTTAGTCTGGCAAGATCTATTACGCATAAAACCATGCTGGCACTAACTTATAGTATTGTTATTTGCTATGAAGTCCAGTATCCTATACTTTATTAAGCCTTCCTACCACCGACGTCAGACTAACTGGCCTATAGTTTTGAGGCAGAGAATGGGATCCCTTTTTGAACAGCGGCACCACATTAGCAATTCGCCAGTCTCTCTGCACCATCCCAGACCTCAATGAATACTGAAAAAT
The DNA here is from genome assembly GCA_024363595.1 of Xenopus borealis. Lineage (NCBI taxonomy): Eukaryota > Metazoa > Chordata > Amphibia > Anura > Pipidae > Xenopus > Xenopus borealis. Next base: position 70,269,310 of record CM044435.1, on the reverse strand, counting down.
AAAGTTGAGAGGTTTGGCAATCAAAGACCTAAGCTTGTTAAATTACCCTGAAATGAATCCCATCTGGCCCTGGACCTTTGTTTATCTTAACATGCTCTAGTCTCTTTTGAATTTCAGCATGTGTGAACCATGCATCATTAGTTGTATTATTAGAATTGGGACTATTAATAAGGAAGCCTTCATTAGCTGGTTCCTCATTTGTGTAGACAGACGAAAAGTATGCATTCAGAATCTGAGCTTTTTGCTTGTTCTCACCAACCAGCTGACCCCCCTCTGATAATAAAGGTCCTACCCCTTCCTGATCTAATTTTGTACTATTAATATATAGATTTTAGCTTGCCTGATAGCTTTTTTTGCATGATTAATTGTACTTTATAAATGATTTGGCTGTCCCAGCTAACTTGAAAGCCTTAAAAGCTCATTAGGTAGCACTGGCTTAGTATACTAGCAGTTTCATAGACATTTAGGGGCACATTTACTAAGGGTCGAAGTGAAAATTCCAATAAACTTCAAATGTAAAAATTCTAATTTCAAAGTAATTTTGGGCTACTTCGACTATCAAATAGGCCAAAATATGATTCGAATAGACATTTATCACCTTAAAGCTGCCAAATTGCCATTTTAGCCTCCTAGAACCTGTCCTGAAATTTTTTTCTAAGTCCTAGGAATTCGAAGGATTTTGCGCAAAATCATTGCAATCGTTCTATTCAAATGATGAAATCGAACAATTCTAACTGTTTTTATTCAATCTAAAATGGACCTATTCGATCAAAAAAGCCCTTTAAAAAAAATGGTCGAATTTCGAAGTCTTTTCACTTCGAAATTCAACCATTAATACATCTACCCCTTAGTGTATGCCCAGAAGGCAGTTCCATTTCAAGTCAAAAGTAATGGATGGGAAAAACTGTACAGCAACTACTATGCTAATGCACTCAGAATTTAAACACAATTGGGTAACTAAGGGCCAATGGATATACAATACATACTGTATATATGTGACCTTGGCATGGCGAACCTGAACATATACTTAGCCAAGTGAAACATCAGCTGTTTAGCACTACTGTAAAGTATTACATTACATTATAATGTTATATTAAAGGTATCCTGTCATGGGGGAAAAAATATTTTTTTCAAAATGCATCAGTTAATAGTCCTGTTCCAGAAGAATTCTGCACTGAAATCCATTTCTCAAAAGAGCAAACAGATTTTTTTATATTTCATTTTAAAATCTGACATGGGGCTAGACATTTTGTCAATTTCCCAGCTGCCCCAAGTCATGTGACTTGTGCTCTGATAAACTTCAATCACTTTTTACTGCTGCACTGCAAGTTGGAGTGATATCAACCCCTCCCTTTCCCCCGCCTGCACTATAGATGCCATAAATATAGCAAATATTATTAATTGCCTACTGACTAAAGCAAATTAAAAATCTATACATTGCGCCCTTCTTGTAGCACGTTATCACTGGGATGTGTACTTTTTCCCTTTCCCCTTTTTAAACAAAGCTTTAGTTTGTTGTGTTCAGTTGAAATGATATTACTTTCTTGAAATGGTAATGAATATTTAAAGTGAATGTTACGTGTAAATGGTTTTAGGGCATTTTAATTTCCAGGTGTTACTATGTTCATTATGGAAAATATGCCCTGTTTTATCTGAGATTTATCTATAATGTATTTTACCCTCAAGGCTTAAGTCAGATGAGTAGCTTTATCATTGCAAGTGAAATTTGCTCAAAACACTTTGCAGACAAAAATTAAGAGCAGTGCTCTTTTGTACTTGAGAAAACACCCAGTTTCAAATCTCTATATCTTACTGTAAAATTTTGCAGGAACTTTTCAGTTATTTATCTTAATTTGTATTCTCTGAGCTAATGAGGAGTCTTGGGAATACTGTTTAATATCAAGCATGTGGCTGAAAAATTGTATATGATATATACTATAGGGGTTCAGATTTTAATTTAATGTGTTTATTTGTAAAGCAGAGATAACCCAAAGGCAGTGTAAGCCCAGTGGGATAAAAGGAGTTGAGCCAAAGCCCTGGTGGGCTAATAATATTCCTTCACCTGCAGGAAACAATATATTAATAAATATCAAGTCAAGATAATAGGATATTTTTTTTACATCTTTGCTTTTTAAAATGCAAGTAAAAATAACTAAGAGCTGTATTTACAGAAAGCATTCCTGGTACACAGGACAATTTTAGACACTTTAAACACCACATTTTTAAGTAAACCAACAGAACACACCTACCCAAAATTGCCTTGTGTTCCTAAGCCACCATAAAAAATTGCTAAAACTATTTGGTTTTTGCAACAGTTACAGAGCAAAAAATAAACCATACTATCTAACTGCATTGTATAGTTTTTATAGAAGAGTTTTTTCAAAGAATAATCCTATAAATAAACATCTTGCATTTCTTATTGTAGAGAAACCGAGTGCCTATTGTCTAGGGAAGTTCATCCATATGCTTAGACCACACTAAGGTAGTTAAAGACAGATGAGGAAAAATATGCATTACTGGGACAAAGGCAATGTATTTTTAATTAGCACCAAATGCAAATTTTGTTACAGAGTGAACATCCTTTTCACAGCCATTTACCACTAGACTATCAAATTGCGGAATTTTGGCTGCAAACCAGCTCTGTGATCAGGGCCACCATCATGGGGCACAGGGGGGACAAGTGTCCCGGGGCTGAAGTGGGGCCCTGCAGTGCTGCACTTCTCCAAGAGCCGGGCCCCCTTACGAGCGCTGCCGAAGCCATCCTGCTCCTTTCTGTCCTGATGCGGAAGTGCCAAAGATAGAAAATACCCGATGTCACGAAAGGAGCCGACATTGAAGTCCTGAAGCTGTGAAAATACCTGATGTCACAAAAACAGCTTTAATGGAGGTCCTGAAGCCATGAGTTCAATTCTACTGACACCAATGTGGGTTTTTTTTTTTTTAAATCCCCTGGCCAGCAATGTTTTATTTTAATGCTCTATAGCCCCCTGCCACCAATGATTTTTTTTTTTTAATTTTCTGGGGCCCCAAATTTTTTTTAACTGGTAAGGGGGGCCCTGCCACCAATGATTTTTTTTTATTTTCTGGGGCCCCAATTTATTTTAACTTCTAAGGGGGGGCCCTGGCGCAAAGGATTTTTTAAAAAAAATATTCTTTGGGGCCCCAATTTATTTTCAGCTTGAAGGGGGGACCTGGCACCAATTTTTTTTTTTAAATATTTTTTGGGGCCCCAATTTTTTTCAACTTGTAAGAGGGGCCCTGGCACCAATGCTTTTTTAAAAAAGAAACTTTTATGGGTGGACCTGGTGCCAATGTTTTTTTTTTTAACTTATAAGGGAGCCCTGACCATCAATATGTATGGGGGGGTTTTTCCTTTTTTAGTGCTGATGTCTGTGTGGTCCTTTAACTTTGATGTGGAGTGGGCGGGGTCAGGGGTGGGGCTTGGGTGCCAGGGTGGGAGTGGGGCCCAGGGGATTTCTAAGGGTGGGCGGGGGTCGGCGGGGCCCAAGGGATTTCTAATGGCGGCCCTGTCTGTGATATTCGTGGTAGATGCTTATTACACTGCTAGTTTGAGGGTTCTTGCTTTTTTAATTAAAAATTAATAACTTTCCAGTGATTTTTAAGATATGCACACACAATGGCACAAATCGAAAAATGTATTATGTCTTTTTTGGCGGTGAATGAGTTTCTAATAAATGTAAAGGAAAATTGTTTGCATTGTGCACTTTATTTCCATTTGAACTTTTGTTACTGCCATTCAAGCACAGGACACATACAGTAGTATGTAACAGAGAAGCTATGTAGAATCCCACTGTATACAAAGTGTATCTGTTATCTGCTGTGTAACGTGTGCCCTTTTCTCCTTTTTCAGCTTTGAATGGCTGCCCCCATGGCTACACAGAAGCTTGTTTATGTAAACTATAGTTGTATTTCTGAAGCAAACACAACGTTTACACCAGTGCAGATCAACAATACATTGTATTACTTTAAAACAATTTCATTTGTTGGTGTTACCGTTCCTTTAACCCAATTCGTAGCACAGGTCCAACAGACAATATTATTTGCAAATGCTGGCAACTAGGAGGTTTATACTAAGGAAGCTTATGTCTATCTAGCCTGGATGAAATAATATATTCAACAAATATTTAATTAGGTATTAAAGAAGTGTATAAAAATGAAGGTACTGGTATGGAATCTCTTATCTGGAATCCATTTATGCATCAGGCTAAAAAAACACAAGAATACCTGTGTCAGTATATACAAAGCTGTAGAACATTTCTTGTTACAAATGTATAAAACATTGTCTACAATACAATGGAATGAGAGATAAGCAGCATAAAACGGAAAAAAAAAAAAAACAGAAAAACAATCATTCCATAATGCAGGAGGATGTGCTCAAGAGACAGTAATCAGGAGATGTGGAAATCATTCTTCATGTAGAGGAGTGATGAAGAGAGAAAGCGGTAATGTTACTTAAGTTTTCACAGCAGGTACAGATGCAATAGTTGTTGAGAATAGAGCCTTTTCAAAATAATTTTTTTAACCACAGAAAATGAATCATTTATATGTATAAAAAAGAAAAATTGAAGTTAAGATTCAGTTTGTTTTTGCTTTCCACATTGTTCTATAAAACCCAAACATAAAAACTTATTTGTAACTTCCTAAAAAAGCCCCCTGTCATTTTCTTGTAATGAGATGAATTATTTCATCCAAAGAAACACGTGTACCGTTATGGGGCTCATCTCCACATTTTTGAGTGCATGCCACTTGCCTTTTATTCACACTGATGAATGAGTCATATTTAATTAAAGTGGTTGTATGCCTTTGAGTTAACTTTTAGTATGCTATAGAGCAGGGGTCCCCAACCTTTTTTGCTCGTGAGCCACATTTAAATTTAAAAAAGTCCATGGGGATGTCAAATAAGAGCTCTGATTGGCTTTTTGGTAACCTCTATATGGACTGGCAGCCTACAGGAGAGAATGTTTGGCAGGACATCTGTTTTTTATGCAACCAAAACTTGCCTCTAAGCCAGTAATTAAAAAATAAGCACCTGCTTTGAGGCAACTGGGAGCAACATCCAAGGGGTTGGAGAGCAACATGTTGCTCGCGAGCTACTGGTTGGGGATCACTGCTACAGAGAGTGCTGAAACAATTTGCAATTGGTTTTAATTTTTTTAAATTTATGTTTGTTTGAGTTATTTAGCTTTTTATTCAGCAGCTCTCTAGTTTGCAATTTCAGCCATCTGGCTGCTATGGTATAAATTACCCTAGCAACCATGCACTGATTAGAATAAAAGATTGAAATCTAATAGCAGAGGGCCTGAATAGAAAGATAATACTTAAAAGTAATAAAGAGTAATACATGTTTGGCATTACAGAGCATTTGTTTTTATATGGTGTCAGTGAATCCCATCTGAAAGCTGAAAAGAGTCAAAAGAAGGCAAATAATTTAATAGATAACGAAGATAACAAAGACCAATAGGAAAGTTACTCTCAATTTACCATTCTATAACATATAAAAAGTTAACTTAAAGGTGAACCAGCGCTTTAACATGTTTATGGCTATGCCAAATTAATTAAAACAGTTTTTGTGACACTTTTGTTTCTGTCTCCTGTTGACCAGGATGCCATAAAGAATGCTCTCATTATACTGTGTAATTATTTTTAGCAAGGGTGAGTGTAAAAACCATTTCAATTGACTTTGCCAAGTTAAATTCATGTAAAATAATGATATACTTCAGCATAGCTTTGGTGTACACATTTTAATAACAAGGCTCACGAGAACTCCTATATAACATTTAATTGCAAGGGAACATTGAAATTAATTTTGTTAATTTGTGGGATTTTCCTGTCTTAATATTAACATTGCATAAAAAGACTGCAAAATATGTTGAAATCTGTGGCATTGCAACTGAACCTGATTGTGACTTGTTTGTATGTGAACTGGTATTTTGTTGTGAGTTAACAAAATAATATACCCCACCTGAATAAAAAGCTTGAACTGATATTAAGCAAATACCAAAAGCATTTAACCAATTGGAGAGGCCTTTGTTGTTGTATGTGCAGTGCAAGCAGCAGTAACTTTTATCAATATGTGCTCTACTGGGCTTTGTTATGGTTTAGAAAAAAATGAGTATTTAATTAGCTTCCTTGTCATCTGTGACACAGAACCATGAAATATAACCCAAGCTTAATTATTTGACATTCCATAAAAAGTACAATAAAACAATAAAAATAATGATTTAGGTATAACTGTATTATTAGCTACTACTATTATTCTTTACAGTCTTTACTTTAAATGAACTCTAAGGAATCTATTTATCAAACTGTTCAAAATTATATTTCATCATAACTATATACATCAAAATTATGTCATTATAACTATATACAAACACAGAAAAGATGTGTCATAAAAAGTAGCAATGACAATAACAATATAAGTGTAGCCTTTAAGAGCATTTGTTGTTTAAATGGGATCAGTGACTCCCATTTGAAAGCTGGAGAAAGTCACAAGAAGAAAGCAATTAATTACAAATAAATAATGAAGACCAATTAAAAATTTGTCTGGAATTGGCCATACTAAAAGTTAACTTTAATGTAAACCACCCCTTTAAATTATCAGTTCAGTTTTTTATTAGATTTGAGGCAGTGGTCTCCTAAGGCTTCATTGGCAGGAGTTGTTATAAAATAGGAGGAGACTAACTATAGAGAGGAGAAATAATTCAAAATGTTTTTTAATAATGGATACAAGAGTAAAGCTCACATCTGAAGAGAATCAAACTGTTGCATTTATTTTTCTACCTGTAGGTGGCTGAAAAAAGCCACTCCCTGGTTGTTTGCTATAGGTTAAGCTGGCCATAGATGCAAAGATCCACTCGTTTGTCAACATCTCCAAATGAGTGGCAGGGCTATATCAGGGTAATCTGCACGTTTGGCCCCATGGCTGAATGATCGGATTACGAGAAGCGCAATGGACTTCTGACTGGTCGATCAGAAGAAAATCCGACCTTCGTGATCCCGATCGTAAACGATCAATATTGGCAGCTTTATCTGCCCGTGTATGGCCAGCTGTACTTCCCAGTGTTGATGATCACCAGTGACCCCAAACAAATAGCATAGAGAACACTGGTGTGCCTGCTGCACTGCACATGCTCAATGATGGCCACACAAGATCAGAAGATGAGATGGTAGTATAGAATACGTTAAAGGGCTGATTACAGTGGAGCCCCTGTATTGTATGTTATCCTGGATATGACATCTTTTCTTGCGGTCTGGCACATGTAAGTTACTTTTGTTTTATGTTTTCATAAATTTTACATAAATTTTTTGCAGTACCTGGGAAAACATACTTTTTTGGAATAGCTGAATCTCTGTGCTGATACAGTATGTTCAAACATATTCTTGACATGGTCTTTTTTTAAGCCTTTGTGCTCTTTTAAAGTACACTGTTTTATAACATAAAAATACTTCTCATTTCATTTTTGGTGTACTTTATCCATTAGTAATCTAAGTAAAATAGGAACAATACTGGTGTTATTTATTTATATGGCAAGCCAGCTGAATCCTAACACAACCTTAAAAGGATCCTGTCTTGGGAAAAAAAAATTTCAAAATGCATCAGTTAATAGTGCTGTTCCAGAAGAATTCTGCACTGAAATCCATTTCTCAAAAGAGCAAACAGATTTTTTAATATTTCATTTTGAATTCTGACATGGGGCTAGACATTTTGTCAATTTCCCAGCTGCCCCAAGTCATGTGACTTGCGCTCTGAGAAAACTTCAATCACTCTTTACTGCTGTACTGCAAGTTGGAGTGATATCACCCCCTCCCTTTCCCCCACCCAGTAGACTAACAAAAGAACAATGGGAAGGTAACCAGATAACGGCTCCCTAACACAAGATAACAGCTGCTTGGTAGATCTAAGAACAGCACACAGTAGTAAAACCCATGTCCCACTGCGTACTATTCAGTTACATTGAGAAGAAAAAACAACAGCCTGCCAGAAAGCAGTTCCCTTGCTGGCACAAGTCACATGACCAGGGGCAGCTGGGAAATTGACAAAATGGCTAGCCCCATGTCAGATTTCAAAACTGAATATAAAAAAAATCTTTTTAGAAATGGATTTCAATGCGGAAGTCTACCGGAGCAGCACTATTAACTGATGCGTTTTGAAATAAACATGTTTCCCATGATAGTTTCCCTTTAACACCTTTTCATTGGTCTTTAATTACAGAAAATGATGCTTGATTTTTTCTGTTGTAACTCTATGGTTATACCATTAATGAAAGTACTTGATCCTCATGCTCCCAATAAATACAAATTGATTATTTAATGCCAGAAGTATGATCATGTTATGTAAGTTTAATTTGTATTGATGTGCATATAGTATGTGGTGTACCTTGCAACATTTTGCTTTTTATTTATGGATGCTTGTTATGGAGCCCTTGTGCTTCACTTCATGTTTCCAAGCTGTTACTCTGCAATCAAGACAGTACTACACATTTGACTTTACATTTTGCAGAGTTTCTACCAAAAGCCTGGATGATAAGTTGTCAAAATATGTGTATACTCATAAATGAAACAACTTAAACCATTTCATGCCAGCCACTGTAAACTCCATGGTGCTGGCATAAATGTTTCATTATGTCTTTGCTGTAAATTCTATGATTTCAACTTTTCTTTCTTTGATGGCAAATTAGTAATGTGTAGCAAGGTCAAAAGGAAACACGCAGAAAATCTAGTAAGTCCAGTAAGTTTTGCTTTGTTCATAACAAAGCACAATAAAGTTATAGTTCTTATTTTAGGCAAGGGACAAACTCTTATGATCTATAGCAGGACTTTTCAACTGGAGGCTTACACCTCCAACATATTTTTGCAGAACCATGCACAATTCTAGAAAGCAAGAACATTATTAAATTCTAGTTTTCAGTACCTTGTAATATACAATAATTGTGAGAATCCAATCACCCCAACTGGGAGCTCAGTCAGCACTAATTCAATTACCCTAGGGGAATGACAATAAACAAAAGATAGATGATATTGGAACCTTCTTTAATCTATATGATTAATGCATTCAATTGCATTCAATAAATACAGTCAGCTAGTGACTGGTCAGTCTGCTATATAAAACATGCAATAATTAATAAAATTATTAAAAATCAACTGAAAACCTCTTTAAAAATAATTCATGGGGAGGGAGCCTTACTTTTCGTCACAAAACAAGGAAGTTTTGCCACATTTTCCTTTCCTGCCCATAATTTGCATATGCAAATTAAGATTCGGTTCAGTATTTGGCTGATTCTTTCATGAAGGATTCAGGGATTCGATCAAATCCCAACCAGATTGACTGGCCTGAATTAACCAGTAGTATGTTGTTTCTCTTTGCACTTTTAAAACATTTTAAGATATTTTATATATTTTGAGGTTGGACCTTGATGGAATGGTAGAGAGGAAAAATCTATTTGGCTGCCCAAAATCTCACCCCTAAAAATCTTCAAGCTGACTTTATAGGTTTATCTAGGTGCAAAAATAGGATAATACTATCCATAAACAATATCTGACACTTTCTCAAGATCTTGTCCACTTTGAACATTGTACCATACTATGTCTGATACTTTACTGAATAAAATCTTCCATCCAAATAACAAGAATATATTCAACATTTAAATATAGGATTGAAGGTCCTCAATGTGTGAATGAAAAACTAATATTTATGCAGGGTAACTGTCACTTCTTGTTGAGATGACAAACAGGAAAAAGGTGAACCAAAGAAATAACTGACTGGATCATGAAAAAGAATAAGGCATGTGAAGGAAAATCTAAGCTTAGACATATTAGGACATATTATGAGGAGAAAAATACTGCTATAAAAAACCTGCAAAGCTGGAAGCTAAAGAGATAGTCATTTAAAACCAGTAACATTGAATCTGAATTAAAGAACACACAACAGCAATCAAGTCAAAAAGCAAGCATAGAGATTAGTCAGAACATTATAAGAACCTTGCAGAGTAATCGGTAATCAGGTAAAAAAAGAGTACACTAAGGAGAAATCTTCTACAAATATAAAATATGACCAAGTTATAGTTTACATTATTTTTGATCAATGGTCCACCATAACTACGGCAGACATTGGGACTATAACTAAATTATTGACATAGCCATTCATATGTTATGGATCTAATCCACCGTTTAATGACCAGGTTACACTCTACTGAGATGTTCCTTGCTGCACAATGTAGCTAATTTTCAAACAGCTGGTTTTATAGAGCCAGCTCCAAGGCAAAGTGGGCAACTGGGCATCATTTTGTTCATTCTTATGAACAAGATATCTTTTTTTTTTAACTCAAAACTCAAATTCAAACTTTAGATCAGAAGGGTCCTAGAGCTGGGAATAAGAGTAGGACAATCAGAATAGTGGGATTTTATGGGACAGATTTATCAAGGGTCAAAGTGAATATTCAAATAAAAAAATGTGCATTTGGAAGTAATGTTTGGGTACTTCAACTATCAAATAAGCAAAATTCAATTGGAATTGAAAAAATTTGATTCAAATTGAAAAATTTGACCAGTTGAAAATCAAAGTACTGTCTCTTTAAAAAAATTAAAATTTCACCCTTTGCCACCTTAAACCTGCCGATTTGCTGTTTTTGTTTCTATAACCTTTATTGAGTCTTTTGGCAAATTTTAAGAAGTCAAAGTTTTTTTGAGTATATTGTTTTAATCATTCGTTTTCGATCGAAAAACCACTTTGAATTTGATAGTCGAATTTTGAAGTTGAAATTCGACCCTTGATAAATCTGCCCCTAAATATAATGGGCTGCTCTCAGTTGGAATCAGTTCAACAGTTTAAAGTAGTAAGGGGTAACTGTTTTAAAAGTCATAAACTGTAAAGCAATTCACACAAAAACAAAAAAATTGCATTTCACAATGTCCTATTCTTCGTGAGACAGTTAATGCATAGCTTCAGTTCTGTGGTTTTGGCATCTGTTTGAATTATAATTGGATGAATGTGGCATAAAGATCAATATACTTCTCTTTATGTAAAGATTGTCATATGAGTCAGAACAGAGCAACAGACCTTCTTCGCAATCTTTGAATAATCCACTTTGGCTAGAAAATATTTTTTCCAGACAATGGCCCAATGAAGTGTGATATATTTTAGTAATTTGTGCAGTATGGTTAAATTGGCCAAACTATTCAACCAATACATATGGTAGCTACATTTACTTTCCTCTAATCTATAGTTTATGTAACAGAAAAGTAGGATTTTGAGAACATCAGAAACAGTGACCTGGCTAAAACTGAAGTACTTCCTGTTTAGCTTTGTTGGGTTAAATATTAGTATATACAGTATAAGTGCCTGTGCCTCTGACCATGTGTTTGGGTCCTGTATCAATGGCTTCTCTGTTGTATATGCTAAGGAAAGTACCTTATTAAGCAATACTTTAATGCTTTAATTCTGTTGTATATTTAAAACTTTATGAAGGAAAATCACAGAAAGCATATTATCATTGGTAACATTGTATTCAATGTTTATAGTGGCTTCTAGATATGAACTATTATCCAAAAGATAATTAAATAATGCCTTCTGTGGCCCTTTTTCTTTCCTTCCAACTAGAAAAATACTTACTTGCTTTTACTAAACAATTACATTTTATCTAAACACGTCACATACATTAATCTCTTTCATTTCATAATCAACATGATTGCATTGTCTTTATTGCAGCTTGGTCGACATAATACCTAAATGTTTCCCCAGAATCAATGGTTGCTTATGTGAAGACAGACATAGTTACTATGCATTTTATCTAATGCTGAATAATTACTGTTTTCTTTTAGATTTGATAATTAAAGTAGAGCTCAGCTTCTCCTCTAATGTCTTCATTTTCACTGATGTTGCTTTCAGATAATATTTTAAAAAGTTTGATACAGGTCCTGGGTTTAAGCCAAATACATAGACCCAGAAGAATAGTGTTGTTTTTGTGTGGGACTTTACTTTAAATAATTAAGCATGACATCTGTTTCTTGGCCAAAAAAATAGATTGAATTCAAAAACATTTATTTTTAAGGTCAATGCTATCAATTTCAATATACAACATACGCTGGCGGGGCAAAGTGTAACTACATATGCTGTAGTGCCTGCTTGGTTCAGTGAGCAAAATTTTGAAAGTGTCACTTTGAAGATAAAATAGCCTCTCCCAGGATATACTGTCAGGGATTTGATGGGATGCACTACTGAAGCTTTCACTGTTTCTCTTTCTCTATTTCTTTGTGCTTTGACTCTAAACTCCTCTGGGTTATTCTTTATTAATCTAAAGAAATCACAGCTTCTGGCTGTTTTACACAGTTTGAATTGTTAAATAAGCGTGAATATTAGTTCTCCCAAGGAGAAATGAGGACGAAGATCGATTGCTAGCCATGTTGAATGCCCTGTGTGTTACACTGGTGACATTGGGCAGATGCAGGAACTCTCCAAGGATGCTGCACTCTGATTGTCTTGAGTCAGATTCAGAAACTACTTGTGAGTGCATGCCAGTAGTAATTACATTACAAAGCCTGAATGTAATATTTTGTGAGCAGATGTTATCTTGCAGTGGACTACTTAGTAGTGGACCAACTCTAAGCCATTTGACTTGTGTTGGCATTTGACCATTAACACTGAGAATCAATGTGACAGTATAAGGCGAACTGCTAATACAAAACTAATTCATATTATTTCAGAAATAGTACAATGAAACTGCCAATACAAAATGAATTCATATAATTTCAGTAATAGTACAAAGAAATTGCCTGTGTATTTAGTTGTGTTTTATATTATATAGTCACAGACAAATATAGGGATGGCCACAAACTTGAATATTTGAAATCTGGCCCTTTAAAAATCCTTCGACTATTTGACTTAAAGCTGCCTAATTACCATTTTAGTCTATGGGGGACCTCACAGAACTTGTCCTGAAGTTTTTTAAAATTTCTGAGAAATTGAAGGATATTGGTGAAATCGTTTGAGTCGTTCAATCGAATCTAACGATTGGAATGATTTTTCATTCGATCGAAAATGGCCCTATTTGATCGAAAATGACTCCCCAAAAACGTTTCACTTCAAAATTCGATCATTAGTATAGCTGCCCCTAAATGTTCAAATGATTTTTTAGTAGACTAAGGGCCAGATTTACTATTGGTTGAATTTCAAATAGGAAAAAATGTGAAATTAGACCAATTGAAATAATTTTTGGTGGTTTTCGATTGAAAACTGACAATTTTCTATCGAATAGGTTCATCGTCGATCAAATTCAAATCGTTCGAATCATTCGATCGCATTGAAGAATCAAACGATTTTCAAAAAAAACTTAGATTCTCCAGGACTTAGAAAAAATTGCAGGACAGGCTCTTGGAGGCCGCCCATAGGCTAAAATGGCAATTTGCCAGCTTTAAGGTGGAGAAGTGTCAAATTTGAAGAATTTTAAAGAGACAGTACTTCAAAATTCAAATTTTCTCAATTCAAATCAAATTACTTTGAAATTTAGAATTTTGAAAATTCTAATTTTATTTCAAAATTCACTTCGACCCTTAGTTAATGTGTCCCTTAAGGTATGAAGATCCAAATTAGGCAAAGATAGCACTCTGGATAGGTCCCATACCTGTATTTGTATACAATGTTTTCATTTCTCTCAGATGTTTGCATTGTGTTTTGTGCTATTTTGCCAGTAAAAACAGGGATTGATGTTCATTTAATTAGTGAGTCTGAATCAAATGGTTACAATTTTCTGACCATGATAAACAAAACTTATTCTGCATTTTGTAACTGTTTGGCAAAATCTAGATGCCAATGGCATTCTCTATCTATCTATAGCAAAATATTCAAAAGGAAGTCATTGTACTTCAGCACTTCTTGCTCTTCAATTATTCCTTTATTCAAGCCAGGTTTGACACTTAAAGTACAGAACAACATTTCAGGGGGTCTACGCCTCCCTTTATCTGGTCATCTATCTATAACTTTTGTTTTGGAAAAGGGGGTAGGGTGCAAGGGATTTTTTATATGTTTCACAGGAACATTACAAATATATGCAAAGCTATTTTTCACTTTAAAACCTTGTTAAATACACTAGACACGTTATAAAGTATTGTCATGAAGAATTCCAGCAAGTAAAGGTCACAAAGAAACATCTCCATAATGTTACTCTATAAGTGAATAATTTACTAGAGGAAACTAATCAATTAACTGTTTCCATGATAGCGTAACCAACTCACAGAGTGCTATCTTATTACAGAATTTACAAAGGTTTCAAGTTAACTGTCGCACACGCTTTTGTGTCATAAAAGCAGCTCTTGTTATTTTATATTAAATTCTTCCTCTGTGTATCTTTGAAAATGGAACTATGAACACTTCTTGGATACTGGAGAATAAATATGAAAGACGGGCAGAATAACATCTATCACAAAACATGCTAAAGTAATAAACTGTAATTTAAAGTGTTTTTTTCTTTGTGTAATAATAAGCAATATATATGCAATGGTTTAACACATAACTGGTGATAAAACAAAGGTCAAATGTAATTCATGGCTCTCTAACCACTAATGAAGAAAGATCAAAATATTTCTTGTGCAAAAAACAAGTAGGGTTACTGTCAAGAAAAGTATTATTTGCATTTGCTTCACAGATATATGGAGTATATAAATGTATATATTTTCTAGGGATGCACCAAATCCACTATTTTTGATTCGGCCGAACCCCTGAATCCTTCCCAAAAGATTTGGCTGAATACCGAACCGAATCCGAAGCTTAATTTGCATATGCAAATTATGGGTGGGAAGGGGAAAACTGTTTTTACTTCATTGTTTTGTGCCAAAAAGTTACGTGATTTCTCTCCCTCCCTCCCGGATAATGGAAATCACCAAATATTACAAAGCGATATAGAAATGTATTTTAATACAGTTATCCTGTGTTAAATTTGAATATCTATATTACACAATTTTCAGTGATGTTAATAAGGAATAAAAGTTAATTTCTAAAAGGAATAATTATTGTAAAATATGCCTCATTAGAAGTCATCCATGAAAGGCCAAGTGCTTTGAGACAGGTCATAACACTACAAAGTGAGTTCTAATATATGCATATTTGCTTATATGCTTACATTTTTTATCATTAAATACACAAAAACAAATGGATAGTACTGGATTATATTTGAAACTGACCAACAGGAATCATCTTTTGCATTACATTTATCATATCCCATGCAAACTAGTGTTCGCTTAGTGTGAGCAAATCAAACATAAACAGTCAGGAAATCTATGAAAATATATGGTACATATTTACTCTAAGGGGCACATTTATTAAAGGTTAAATTCCGAAGTGAAAAAACTTCAAAATTCGACCATCAAATTTTTTTAAGGGGTTTTTCGATCTAAAATGGACAATTTTTCGATCGAATAGGTCTGTTTTCGATCGAATAAAAATTGTTCGAAACATTCGATCGAATTGTTCAATTCGAACGATTTTCACAAAAAAAATTAGATTTTCAAAATCACTCTTTAAAAGTTATAGGAGGTCCTCCATAGACTAAAATAACAATTTGTCAAGTTTAAGGTGGCAAAGTGTTTTTAGAGACAGTACTTCAATTTTCAATGGTCGAATTTTTTAAATTCGAATCAAATTTTGGCCTTTGATAGTCGAAGTACCCAAAAATTACTTCAAAATTCGAATTATTTTCAATGAAATTTTCACTTTGACTCCCAGTAAATCTGCCCCTTAATGTTGCTTGACTCTTCAAAGCAGGTAGCCCAACTTTTTATTACAAATGGAAAAGGTTGCTTCACTTGAAACCTGTCTACCCAGCTGTTAACTAAAACTTAGAGATTACTGTATGATATTACACATGCATAAGCATAGTGTTTTAAAGAAGAAGTACTGTATTCATTTTCCTGATACCCTGGACCAGAGCTACTAATAGCAGAAAACTGCACAGGCCCAGTGTCTATAAAGGTTTTTATTCATCCAGGTCTTGGGATATCTAGTAGAAGTAAATCTAGAGCAACTGGACTTGCTGATTAATTATTGAAGACATTTCACTACTCATCTGAGCGGCCATTTGAACTGAAGACACTGCTCTGATGAGTAGTGAAACGTCTTCAATGGTTAATCAGCAAGTCCAGTTGCTCTAGATTTACTTCTACTAGATGCACGGGCCCAGGTTTCTTCTCAGCGAGCACCTGCTACTTCTTTCTTCACATTGGTGCACATGCGAAGTATAGTAAAATGAAGATCCTTAAAAAAATTGCCTTTTCACTCTACAGTGCATGTGTTGACCTCAGGATTTTGGGAGTTTCGCCGTGGAAATTACGTCCATTGACTCCAATAGGAAAAAATGTTGTGCATCAAAACAAATTTGCAGTGCGTAAAAAAAATTGTGGCCCCTAGATTTTAATGCATTTCAGCAAATTTTCACCGGCTGCGTATTTTTGGAGAAGCAAAACGGGCCAAATTCGCCCATCTCCTTATGATGATCATATGAGCAAGGAAGCCAGCTGTATTCTTCAACTCAAATAACTTCTGAACAAAAAAAAAGAGGATCTTTTTATCAACTGGAAGAGTTCAAAAATAAATATTTTTATAGCAGCTTTAGTTCCACTTTAAATATTTGAGCATGAGCTATAATAGATTTTGAAAGTAGCTGAATAGCTTGTGGCCACATTACAGGTGTGTCAGTTAGAGAAACAGTAAAGTAATTGAATGTGTCAAAAAATTCTGAGAAGCAGAAGGTACATACGGTTAAAAAGAAAGCACTGAATTAGGAAACGTCTGGCGTTGTGAAATTTAAAGCTTATTATCATGGATAGGCATAGACTTATGAGGACAGTTGCCTCAAGCAAAAGAAAATCTTCAAACTGACCAAACTTGATTTACTCATCTGTGAGCCTGTGCAAACACTGGGCTTTGAGGGCTTCATAGGAATGATGTCTATATTGAGGCTGCCATTGAAAAATAACCTGTAACTTGCACTTGGAAATGTGCAAATCAATCACTTATATTTCAATGTTTCCAAAACTATATGTGAAATTCAAAGGGAGACTTCAACCTAACTGTTCTTATGTGCGTGTAAATTTGTATTAGTCTTTGACCCATTTATTAATCTATGTGGTAGTACTGCAGCTTAATTATACAAAGTGTCTTTTGGTGACAAATTCTGTTTAAGGGATAAACACTGGTTCCTAAATGACAGTTGTCTCATGACCCATAAATCAACCTGTTTCATTGTCTAAATACTACTGAGACATTATGGGAGGTTCTTAACGGAGATTAGTACATTTTCACCAACTTAAGCTTTAAAGAACCAATGGCTTTACATATGGCATACTGTATTATCTCTCTTAATAATTGAAAAATTGATTGAATATCGGTGCCATCATGTTAACTGTCTATGTATGTTATTTTAGTAACAGGCATTGCATAAGCCAACTACACTTAAAAAGAATATAAAGTCTGGGTATGACAGAGAACAAGCCAACAAAATCCTTCCACTTTAAAAGGAACATATCTTAGCACCTGTTTGGTGCAGGTAATGTGAGGAGTAATCATATGTTTGAAACATTCCCTGTTTAAGTTGTCTTTAATATGCTCATATTATAATTAACATACTGTTAATTGATGTCAGTACCTTAGGGCTGTATGTGATCCCCAAAACTGTAGATGTAAATGCCTCAGAACACAAAGACTTCTGACTGAATAAGATCTCATCTAATGTACCTGTTGGGATCTGTTATACAGTTAAAGCAGCATTAAAAAAGAATTCCTGCTGCATAGCTCTTATTATGCTGTTGCAGAAGGTTCTATGTTACTTTTAATACTCTCTGTGCTTTGTGATGCAAATGTGTGCATTTTATTATTATATTAAAGTCTGCAAATTTGCAGTGTTTGTAAACTTTTGTAGAATAGTGAATTATAATCACAGTTAAAATAACATTTGAATGGCCATGTGTTTGCCAGCTGTAGAGGGGATTATTTGTTATTGGTAGTGATTCGCGAAAACACCGGCAAAATTTGGCCTGCACCAAAAACGGACGCTGGCGTCGAAAACGAGATGCTGCGTTTCGCAAATTTTTCAACGTTTTCAAATTGCTCTAGAAATTCTGAGAAGCAAAATGCCGCTGATTCGCCCATCACTAGTTATTGGCAACTAGGTGCAGACTACATCAAAAGCTTATTGGGAAAGGTATCTGTTTTGGCTTGGCAATTCACAACTGGGGTAAGATTGGTAGGGTTCCAAATTTGTTTTCTCTGTTCTCTGGTGCTTTCTATAAAAATAATTAAAAAAAACTGAGGGGAAACAATAGATTTGAAAAATCCTCTTATCTATTTAAGTATCTCTTATCTATCTCAGTAGACTGCCCTACACTATGATATGTCTGTTCTTCATTTATACTGTATCTAGGAAACCATTTCTAAATCACACATTTTCTGCAAATGACCTGACTTCTGCCAACTTTTGGAAGACAGATAAGATATGTAATGTCTGACTAACATGGCACCTGCTGTAACAAATGTCAGCTTGAAATTTGATATATACTTAATTTGAACCAAACCTGTGTCTTTTTGAATATTAGTGACATGGTATATGCAGATAAGGTACCTCTTATCTGAAAAAACATTATCCATAAAGCCCACTTTAAGCAAATAGTGCTTAAATAAAATAAAAAGTGCTCCTTTTCCTATGATTGGGCCTTCTCTATGCCTTGTGAGACACATGTTGAAGAAACTACCTTTGGCCAGTAACAAAGTCGATATTTCTTTTTTTTTGGAAATCATGTTATTGTATATTATCTTAATCTGTCTATCTATTTTTATAGGCAATACAATGTATCTGTGAATTCTGTTTCTCAATAAATATTCATTAATAATTCTACTGTTATCCAGTTTCTATCACACTGCAATGATTTTACCTCCCACCAATTATTTTCATGGAAACATGAAAGAGAGACAGAAAAGAAAGATGCAAACATTCTTAAGTGCTAATTAGTTTATTATTGAGAACTATCGACTGCAATTTAAAATGCTACAATATATTTCAAGTGCATGTCATCTTTTAATTGCATAAAGTGTATGGGTCTTTTATTTGAACAAACTGAAAGTTTCCACAGCAAATCTGATATAAATAATTCTAAAACAGCTGGACTTGCTGAGTAATTATTGAAGACGTTTCACTACTCATCCGAGCAGCTTCTTCAGTTCAACTGACTGGTATGGGAAGTTCTCAGTATATAAACTCTTCCACTAATCCAATCACAATGGCACATTGTAACTCTTCAAAAGGTGACATCTGAATTTGCTTCTGTGTAGTTACTGTGATGGGATTACCAATGTGTCATGCAACTCCTAGACACAGGTGTTACTTGTGTGAGTTGCATGAATGGATGTGTGAAGTGTTCTGAAACCGGTTTTGTACTGATGTGAGAACAGCATTGTATGTAGCAGACAGGTGGTGTCGAAGGCCCCCACCTCTATTCAGGGATGGTTTTTCTACCTTAACATGAATCGCTTCTTTCACGCCTCTTTCAAACCAGCGGTCTTCTTTATCCAAGATGCTATCTTCAAAGGAGTGTCCCTTGTCTTTGAGGTGTAGAAAGATAGCCGAGTCTTGCCCTGTAGAGTTCCCCCTCCTATGCTGAGACATTCGCTCGGTCTCCGTATACCACATTGCTTTGCTTTTCTTTTGGTGTTGGATCCTTTGGGTGTACCAGTTTTTGTCTCAGTGTGTAGCTAGGTTTGAAAAACACAGGGATGTGGTGTTTGTTGAAAATCCTCCTGAGTTTCTCTGATACTCCAGCTACATATGGGATGACTATGTTTCGCCTACTATGTGTCTTCTTTTGGTGTTCCTGTTGGGCTTGGTTGCTGCTGTTTTGAGAAAGGCCCAGTCTGGGTAGCCACACGCTTTCAATGCTCCTCTGAGATGTTTTTGCTCTTTGTCTTTGGACTCTGTTTCAGTTGCCACACATTCCGCCCTGTGGTGCAGAGTTTTAATGACACCCAGTTTGTGTTCCAGTGGATGGTGGGAATCGAACAACAGATATTGATCCGTATGAGTGGGTTTTCTGTATACTTCCGTTTTCAAGTTACCCCCCTCTTGGATGCATATCAGACAGTCCAAAAAGGCAAGTTTGTTCTCATGGACATCTTCCCTTGTGAACTTGATGTTATTGTCCACTGAGTGTCAGGAACAGCCAGGAATCGAACCCTGGTCCCTGTTGTTGGGAGGCTCTGCATTACCAGGGTGAGCCACTGGAAGATCTCTGTCCTCATGTTAGACACTGCTCTGGACAGACCTGAAGTATATTCTTTCTCCCCTGCCTCATTATCCACATGTGTCTTCCATTCCCAATTAATGACCCTTTATAAGCCTGTCCCTGCCCTAAGATCCTTGCTTGATCATCTGAGCTCCTGAGCCTGATCCAGCCCCTTACTTGCGACTCCTGACTCCTGTGTCCCCTGCCTGGTTCCTGTGTTCCCTGCCTGTTCCTTGTTCCTGTTCCCACCTGGTTCCTGATTCCTTTCTCTGTGGATTCCCTGGTTTGACCTTCGGCCTGTTATCTCGACCCTGCTTGAACGCTGCCTGCCCCTTTTCTCTGTGGATTCCCTGGTTTGACCTATGGCCTGTTATTTCGACCCTGCTTGAACGCTGCCTGCCCCTTTTCTCTGTGGATTCCTTGGTTTGACCTTCGGCCTGTTATTTCGACCCTGCTTGAACGCTGCCTGCCTATGACCTTGCCTTCTCTTTGGACCTTGCTTGCCTGCCGCCTGCCCAGACCTTCTCCGCCTGATTATTGGACTTTGCCTTGCCATTACCCAGGTTGTATCTTTCAGTTACGTTCTGTTATTGTTATTTAATTCATCTCCATTAAAAACTTCATCATATCATGGCTTCTGCTGTTGAACCTGCATTAAATGTGTATCACCTGGGTTATCCAGCATATAGGCTCCATTCACCAGCACCCAAACCTGACACTGAGTTAATGTGTTCTGTATTGCCTACCAACGGGGCTAAGATGTTAGCCAAGAATTTTGCAATGCTGTATGTCACTGAGTTTATGCTGCTGACAATGGGTCTTAGTGGGGCTCCTTCTTTGTGTATGGGGGAGTCAGTATAAGCATGGTGTGACTTCTCTGGGGTACAGGCGGCGGTTTAAAACTCGATCAATGGCTTTCTCCTTTTCAAGTTGTTGTAGGCAAGCTATGACCTTTTTCTTGTTACCACTTGTTGGGTCTTTCCTTAAAGGTTCATATGTATTGCTGTCACTGAGTAGTGTTGTTATCTTGCAGTGATAGTCAGTTGTGTTGAGCACCACTGTACATCGCCCTTTATCTGCTGGCAGGATAGTGATGTTCGGGTCCTTGCTCAGAGAACCGAGAGCTCTCCTCTCTTGTGTAGTAAGATTAGAGGGAGGTGTTCTGGCACTTGACAAGGCAGCTAACACTTTTAGATAGAGTTGTTCCGCTTCTTCCTTTTTTAAGTGATTATTATTGATAGCTGATTCTGTGGCTGTGACGAGTTCAACTACTGGGATGTGAAACGTCTAAAATAATTACTCAGCAAGTCCAGTTGTTTTAGAATTACTAATATCAGATATACCATGACCTGGATGAATGAAAATCTTCATAGTCATATTTTTCCACAGCAAAGAAATGCATTTAAAAATTGGAAAAAATCCCCCCAAAAATTAGCATTTCTACAAAATCTGCATTTTGCATTTAACCTTGTAGAACTGCTATCATTTTTATTATAATTTATTTCAATTATCTGTCTGATAATAGTATGTAATTTAAACACATAAAAGAATATGCTGGGAAGTAACCAATTACATTCTCCCACAGAGTCCATTTTAAACAAAATTCCAATTTTTAAAAATGATTTCTTTAATAAAATGCCATTTTACTTGAAAGTTAACTTATAGTAACTAATCTGCATACTGATAGTTACTAAGCTGCATACATTCATATTGGTGGTAAAGCTTTCAGCCCTCGAATTTGGCAAAAATTAAATTTTCGAATAAAAATTTGATAAAATTGAAGGAAATATTCACTAGTTTTGAGTGCTATTTGATTTTTCGAAAAAATCTCATGATCGAACGATTTTACGAAAAAATCGAACAATTCGAATGATCAAAGTGTTCGATCATAGGATTTCTATTCGAACAGGTAACATAAAATGGTAACAATTCGGTAGGTTTAATCTGGCGAAGTAGGCAGTCAAATTTAATTTTAGAGGGCAATCTTGTCGACCATCGAATGATTGAATAGTAGAATAGATTTTTATTCAATCTATTCGATCTATTCAATACGATCGAATTCGTCAAATTCGATGGTCAAATTTAGCTAATTTGCATATTCGAAAATTCAACCAATCGACATTTTTCAATTCAATCAAATTTCGAATCCTTCACACAAATTTAGTAATGTTTATATGATTTTAGCAGACTTAAAGGGGTTGTTCACCTTTGGGACAATAAAGCTAGTTTAAAAGCCCATGTCATAAAAAAACGTTTTTGTCATTTATCTTTATTACCTAAAAGGTTTGCTTTCAGAGATACATGCCATAGAAGCTATGGGTCACCTCTGCCAAATCCTTCTCAGTTCTCTACTGTGTTTTGGGTTCACCGACAAAAAAAAAAAAACAGGCTGCCATATAAGGAAGTTGACGATTGATCTCTCTCTCCTGTTTCATTTGCATATCTTCAATTCCATTGGCTGGCAAGAGTCAGCCAATCGGATCAACAATATGCAAATGGAGGAGAGAGGTAGCATGCTCTGTGCAGGTTCCATACTCAACTTCCTTATATGGCAACCTGTCGTTTTTACACATAGCCTGTCCCAAAATCTCGGATTCATAGGAGAGAGAACTGATAGATGTTGCAGAGATGATCAGCTTCTATGGTATGTATCTCTGAAATCAATCATTTTAAGTAGTGATAGGCGAATCTCACCCGTTTTGCTTCGCCGAAAAATGCATGAATTTCCAGCGAAATTCGTGAATTGGCGAAAAAATTCGCGAAACGAGTCGCGCGTCGCGTCATTTCTGACACGCGCCGCATAGTTTTTGTCGCGTCATTTTCGACGCGTGTTGCGTCGTTTTTGACGCGTTGTTTTTTTGGACAAATTTTCGCTGGCGAATTTTTGCTGCCATTTTGCAAATTAAATAAATTCGCCCATCACTAATTTTAAGTAATAAAGATACATTACAAAAATGTTTTTTATGACATGAGCTTTTAAACTAGCGTTATTGTCCCAAAGGTGAACAACCTCTTTAATATATGGAGAAAACACCCATGTCCCATAATGGTACCATGTTTTGGGTAGTATGTTCATAATTTATAAATATCTGTGTCCAAATGAAATTCAATAAAAATATTCTTTCAATGTTAAACATATAAAATAGCTTAAAATACATTTTCTTATGTGGCTAAACCATATTTTGGAAAAACTATATACAAAAATAGGATTCGGGATAGAACTGCAGGGTTAGGAATGCATGATTGTGATAATTGTTAAGGATCATTATATCTTAGTTGGGATCAAGTACAAGGTACTGTTTCTTTGTTTCTTGGGTGCTTTTTACCATGTTTTATATATTGAAAATGGTTATTTATATAGTTTCAAAATATTTCCCCAAAATTTAAGGAATGTATCGTAAGGGAAATTTTACTGAAGCAGTACATTTTTTAAAAGCTTTTTTATGTAACAATTGTAAAAAAAAAAAAACATACCAACATAAAGAAAACCAGAGGCAATGCTGTAATACTGCACATAGTATAATAGAGGTAGTCTGTTTAATAACATTTTTCAGAAGGACAACTATGATAAGATACACAGCACCTCATTACACTGGGATATGGTGCATCATTTGGTGATCGGGTGTACCTGGCATTAAGTGACAGAGGAGCCTAGGGAGATTGGCGGGGACTCAGGACAGCCTTCCAGCAAGGAGCCCCATATTTTATCTTATAGTGTGTGGGTGAGTGTCTGGCTATGTATTTCCTTTTTATCATAAGAAGTTTGTTATTTACCATGTTCACCCACTGCTGTACTGTAGTGGCCTGTGAACCAACTTTTTGGTATAGAATAGTAGGGACCGTAGAAGCTCTCTGCTTTTATTCAGGGGCACCAGATCATCTATGATTCCAAGAATGCACACCTCCTGTGATAGAACCCCAGACAACGCTACCTGGTGATAGAGGTATTTCATTACTCTAGACCAATATACCTGTACCATAGGACATTGCTATAACAAATGAAATACGTTTGAATTGGGGCTTTGGCACTATGGACAGTCCCCATAGCTTTTAGTTTCAGAGGGATGAAGTAAATATGATATATTGTTATAAATTGGACCATTTTGTCTCCTCTGTTAGAGAGTAAGATGTTCTATAGGCAGTGTCGGACTGGGACACCAGGGGCCCACCCAAAAACCTTAGACCAGGGGCCCACCATAAAACCTTTGACCAGGGGCCCACTCTCAGTACGAATATTCTTCATCTCCTCAATCAACCTCTATTCTCTTAGTTTGTTTTCTTTACATACTATAATCAATTATTCTATCTATTCAGCCTCTTTGTTCTCATAGAAATAGAGAATGGCCATGAAATAGGCCAAATGTTTAGCAGCATGAGGGCCCACTGACACCTTGGCCCACCGGGAGTTTTCCTGGTATTCTGGTGGGCCAGTCCGACACTGTCTATAGGTCAATGTAGCATCCTCCCACATTTCATCATCTAGACTAGGAAGGACATTCCCCCTTTTAGACACAGAGCTTTGGCATAGAGAGCCTAAAAAGAGCATATGAAGGTTTTATAATACAGGAGACTCGTTTTTGGTGAGCGTTTCACAGTATGTCTTCATTGTATAAGGTTGAGGTATTGACTGTGAATGAGCCAAACTATGCATTGAATGCAGCCTTAATTTAAGGTATTGTTATAGGGCTATGCCAGCATGGGCTAGGGCCAGGGTAGAATATTAATATATTTTGCAGATTATGATTTTTAACTATGGCTAGTAGTGGAAGTCCACAATCTTCTAGGGGCATGCAAATACAGAAGGTACAGATAGAGTCACTTGGATTTGTAAGTTAAATGCGTCGTGACTCAGGGCTAATTGACAACACTGTGTTATCTAAAGTTATCTTAACTCATTTAATGCATTTAACCTTTTCATTAGCATACCAAAGCACCATTGTTTTCAATGGTGAACTCTTTAATTGGATGGGATGCTGTGACACAATATTCTGTGCTAAGTGGGATAAATGAGATAAATGAGTTAAGTCACGACGCATTTAACTCACCAGCCAAAGTGACTGCATCTGTAGCTCAGGGGTATCTTTGACCTTCCAGTACAGAGCATTGCAAAAAGGTTCCAATGACCACACTAGTGTTGCAGATCAAACCAATTATGAATAAAAGCTAGTTGACTTGTGTAGTAGTAGTGCTGAAGGCTGGGGAGAGCTAGGCTGCCCTTGTCCTGAGGGGCCATCATGTTTCTTTATTCTATAGGATTTGTTGGCCCATATAAATTGGCTAAAAATGATATGGTTAGTACAGCACTACAAAATATGTTGGTGCTATATAAATACGTTATTAATAATGATAATAATAATAATGCATTACTGAAGAGATCTCCTTTTTTCAACAAATTCTTTCTTCTCTAACAGGAAGTAATAGGATTTTGCAGGTATGAGCAATTTAAGTGTTTTTTTGGTCAAAGAGAATGTTGATTTTTTTTAAAAAAGGGTGATAGGAGGAAAGCAGTTTGACACTAAAGATTTGATAAATTTTATAAGAATAAAATAGGAATAACATTTGGATATTTTTCCAACTACAAAGCTTTTCTTTTCACTAAGGGGTAGATTTACTATTGGTCGAATTTTGAATAGAAAAAAATTTGAAATTTACCCAATATTATTTTATTAGTGGTGGTTTTCAATCAAAAACAGACTGTTTTCGATCTAATACATCAGTTTTTGATCGTGATTCGAACGATTTTCAGAAAAAATTTGATTTTCGAAAAAATCTGTTACGGGAGGTCCCCCATAGGCTAAAATGGCAATTTGGCAGGTTTAAGATGGCCAATGGTCAAATTCAAATTTTTTTAAAGAGACAGTACTTCGAAATTCTAATTTTCAAAATTTCTTATTTTTTCAATTCAAATAAAATTTCGGGTTATTCTGTAGTCGAAGTAGCCCAAAATGACTTTGAAATTCTAATTTTATTCTTAAACTCACTTCGACCCTAAGTAAATGTGCCCCTAGGTGAGGAAATATGTAAGCTTGGAACTGGATGTTTATCTCTGCAGTAGGATTTATTTACACTGACGTGTACCACATAGGGGAGATTTTGATATTAAAATTTTTATCAAGTTTTGGTGAACATTTTACATGGACTTTAGTGCATAGCATAAAAAAGACATCCAGTGCAGTATTGATGCCACTCTTGTTTGTTATTGTCAGTCCCTTAGTTTTTGGCATATGGTAGGCTATAACAATTATACTGGGGTATATGAGTTGGTAGAAACAAGCTTTGCAGATATAGGATAGCCAGTGCTACAGAGAGTATTACATAGTTAATTTAATTTGAAAAAAGACAAAAGGCCATCAAGTTCAATCCCTTCAATGTAGTACATATATGTATATATATTTATACATATTTATATATACATTTACAGTTGGTCTTGTAAGTTTACATACCCTAGCAGAATTTATGATTTCTTAAAATTTTTCAGAGAACATGAATGATAACACAAATACTTTTCTTTCACTCATTAGTGGTTGGCTTAAGCCCTTTATTGTCACAACTGTGTTTACTCTTTTTAAATCATAATTACTACACAAACTACCCAAATGACCCAGATCAAAAGTTTACATACCCTGATGGTTTGGCCTGATAACATGCACACAACTTGACACAAAAGGGTTAGAATGGCTATTAAAGGCAACCATCTTCACCTGTGATATGTTTGATTGTAATTAGTGGGTATGTATAAAAGGTCAATGAATTCTAAGTCATGGAGAAAGCAAAATAATTGTCAAAGGATCTGTGGGAAAAGATAGTTGAACTCTATAAAACAGGAAAGGGAAATAGGAAAATATCAAAGGAATTGAGAATTCCAATCAGGAGTGTTCAAACTCTAATAAAGAAGTGGAAAATTAGGGGTTCTGTTGAAACCAAACCAAATAACACAAAAATGTCAGCCACAGCTGCCAGAAATTTTGTTTGGGATGCAATGAAAAACCCACAAATAACTTCAGATGAAATACAGGACTCTCTGAAAAATGTGGTTTGGCTGTTTCAAGATGCACAATAAGATAGGGCTGTGTGGTCCGGTTGCCAGAAGAAAGCCATTACTACGCAAATGCCACAAAGTATCCCACTTACAATATGCCAGACAGTACAGAGACAAGCCTCAAACCTTCTGGCACAAAGTCATTTGGAGTGATGAGTCTAAAATTTAACTTTTTGGCCACAACCATAAACGCTATATTTGGAGATGATTCAACAAGGCCTATGATGAAAGGAACACCATACATACTGTGAAACATGGTGGTGGATTGTTGATTTTTTGGGGTTGTGTGAGCTACAAAGGCACAGGGAATTTGGTCAGAATTGATGGCAAAATGAATGCAGTAAGTTATCAAAAAATACTGGAGGAAAATTTGCACTCATCAGCCCGGAAGCTGTGCATGGGACGTACTTGGACATTCCAACATGACAATGATCCAAAACACCAAGTCAACCTGTCATTGGCTACAGCAGAATAAAGTGAAGGTTCTGGAGTGGCCATCTCAGTCTCCTGACCTCAATATCATTGAGCCACTCTGGGAAGACCTCAAACGTGCAGTTCATGCAGGACAGCCCAAGAATTTACAGGAACTGGAGGCTTTTTGCCAGGAAGAATGGGCAGCTTTACCGAAGATAAAGAGCCACAACTACCACAAAAGACTTCAAGCTGTCATTGATGTTAAAAGGGGCAATACATGTTATTAAGAATTGGGGTATGTACATTTTTGATCAAAGTCATTTGGGTAGTTTGTGTAATGATTATGATTTAAAAAGAGTAAACACAGTTGTTTGACATTAAATGGCTTCAGCCAACCACTAACCATGAGTGAAAGAAAAGTTTTTGTGTTATCATTCAGAAACTCTGAAAATTAGTTAAGAAAACATAAATTCTGTCAGGGTATGTAAACTTATGAGCACAACTGTATGTCCAAATATCTGTAAAGACATTCACATATATTAAAATATATTTACAGATACCTATACTAAACTAACTGATGATTCTCTGTAGCCTTAGATATAAAGCATGATCGAGAAATCATTCAAGACACTCTTTATAGTGTATATTGATAGAATTTGCCATCACAACCTCACTACCCTCACCATGGAGAACTAACTATTCTGCTTCAAATTAATGTTCTCTTCTTGAAGTATAAAGGGCAGCAAAAGCTTTGTACCACCATAAAAATATCTACCTAAGGAATGCTCGTTTTTTGAGGGCTTCTCCACAATACTGAAAAATCATGACCTTTTTTATGGTGAGACTTTAATCTGTGCAATAAATAAAAATAAATATATGTACAAGAGTAATCTTATAGACCCACAAAGACAATGCACCCATAGTTAACTGTTTGTTTGATAAAGAAGTACAGTCGATAATTTAAATATTTACAGTATTAGCATTGTGGTATTAAGGCAATATATAAATATATATTATAAATATATAAGTCAATATCGACAATCACTGTTCCACATTCTTATTATGAATTTGTCTTATCAATGCTCCTGATAGCATTCATTTAGATCTCTTGTCAACTTGAAATTAGGCTTCAAATATTCTTTAAAATTGTTCAGGCAGAAGAAAATCTGATGACCTGACTGCCAAGGCATATTTAAGATCTTTTTTTAGTTAGCAAAATAAAAATTGTGTTTTCTCCTTTTCATATGAATTAATTAAGAAACATTAATGTCACTTACTGTAATTGTTAACTGTAATAAGTTATTCTATTTTTACATTATGTCAAGTACTTTATTAGAATATGTACAAAATGTATTGAGTTAACACAAAAACATTAAATTTGTTTTCTGCAGATTGGAAAAACATCTATGATTTAAGTTACAGTATATTTTAAAAAATGTGTTAAAACAAAAAGAACTGAGAGTAGAGGAAAGACTAATACAACACTAATAAAATATCTTTTCTCTGTTTTGTAAAACTAATTTTTTTACTGTAACCGTCTTGTTGATATCATTGAAATGCCAATGGAACATTTGGAAATATTGCTGGAAACATTATAAGGTTTTATAAATAGATGATAAAATTAATAACTGAAACCATCCATATGCAGCAAAGTGGTAAATACTACTAATCAACTTCTTAATAAAAAGGTCATTGTTATTGGTTAGCTAAAATTATAATAAATCATATTAATTAATTAATATATTAAAATTGTACAGGATTTACCCAAGGCCTATTTAATAAAATCTTCTAGTTACATTTTAATTTAAAAAAACTTGACATTTCACCAAACTAAAATGTGCATTTATTTACTAACAATCTGGAACCTCGAAAACTTTCTTAAAAAGATTTAATAAAAACTTTAATGCAGAACAATCTCATTTTACTCATCATCAAGGAGTCTGCCAACTTTAAAAAAAACTTAAATTTAAAAAAATCACTTGAGTTTTTCTAGGACAATATTAGCTTGGCAGCTTTTAGATGACAATTTTTTTACATTTGTTTTATTTTATCTTGTTTTATTTTTTTGCCCATGATAATTGTAGAAAATTCAAGTTTCAGAACCGCTAATTCAAGTTTTAATGCAAAAAACTTGAATTGCTGTAAAAAACAAAAAAAATCAAAATCAGGTATTAATATATCAGCCCATTAGCCTAGTGGGTTCTCAGATAATAGATTCAATATAATGTAGTTTCAGTACACATTAGCTCTTACATAGAGGTAAAATACTCAATCCACACATATTAAATTACACATGTTTATCTGCCATACCTTATAAGCAAGTTTCAGTTCTTGGAGATTAGTAACAATTCTGGAAGTCACAAGGTGCCCAGGTGTAAAGAGTCCTGCAATTAACTTTCCACACCAAGTTAATGCAATTATTTAAACTTCTAGTAGCCTATAAAGAGAGCAGCTAATCATTCTTGCAGGGGAAGCTAATGGTCTTTGTCTTGAAGACCTAGAGAAGGGCACCAGGCTGAATGATTGCCGTATGCAAACTTTGCAGTGACTGGTTCTTAACTGCAGATTATAATAGATGCTGAGCAGCCAGACAAGAGCTATTCAAGTACTCTGTTTTCCATTCAGCAGACCCATACATCATTAACGTCTTCTAATTTATTTTCTCCTTTTCAGAGCATATTAACCTACGGGTCAATCTAATTATTTCAAGTTTTTCTAAAACATTTAAATTATACATTTACTGTATGCACTTCAAGGAAGAATTACTTAAATGAGAATGAAAGTGTAATATTGATTGGGTGGTGGCAAAATGATACAATAATGTACCCCCTACTGTAATTTTGAAAAACAGAAGTAACCAGAGGTGAGTGGCCATATACAAGAACAAGATCTCAGACCCTTGTAAACTAACCCAGCTCTCTTACCTCTGAGGAGAGCTATTAAAATCTATGGTCTAAACTGCCAATAGTTAGTATATCCAGGTGCAACCTGATTGTCTCAGATCTGGTATAGGGAAACACGCTTCAGTGGTCTACGATGTCCACTTGATGTTACAAGGGCAAAAAGGTGTTTCCTCTATCCTAAACACATTAAAGGGATTCTGTCATGAAAACCCATCAGTTAATCAGTTAATAGTGCTGCCATCAGTTAATAAGTTAATAGTGCTGCTCCAGCAGAATTCTGCACTGAAATCCATTTTTTTCAAAAGAGCAAACCGAGTTTTTTATATTTAATTTTGAAATGCCCGATTTTGAAATCTGACATGGGGCTATGCATATTATTCATTCTAGCAGTCCATCGGCAGAACAATGGGAAGATAACCAGATAACTGCTACTTGACACAAGATAACAGCTCCCTGGTACCTATTAGAATAGCTCTTGATAGTAAAAAATCCAAGTTCCACTGAGACTCCTTCATTTACATTGAGTTGGAGAAACAATAGTTTAACTGAAAGCAGTCCCATCATGAAGTGCTGTCTCTTTCTGAAAGCACAGGCAAAATGACCTGAGATAACTGCCTACACACCAGTATTACAACTAAAAAAACACTTGATTCAGGAATACAATTTTATATGGTAGAGTGAATTATTTGCAGTGTTAACAATGTAAATTAGAAATAAAAGCTACACCATAAAATCATGACAGTATCAATTTAAAGGAGAAGGAAAGGTTAAAACTAAGTAAGCTTTATCAGAAATGTCTATATAAATACATCAGTAAACCCTTAAAATAATGCTGCTCTGAGTCCTCTATGAAAAGAAACACCACCTGTCTTTCCTTTTATTGTGTACACATAGTTTTATGTATCAGACTTCATGTTTTCAGCTTAAACCTGCAGGTCTTGGGCTTGAGCATGCTCAGTTTGCTCCTCTCACCCTTCCTCCTCCCCTCCCTGCTGTATTCTGAGCTCGGAACTATAAGTGAGCAGGGAGAGACTCAGGCAGGAAGTGATGTCACAGCAAGCTAATATGGCAACTGCTACCTTAAACAAACAGAGATAGTGTCTAGAGTTGTATGGAAATAATTCTAAAGGAAAAAATGTTGTTCTAGCTTGTACTGTTGTGACTAGTCTGTTGGCATTAAACTACCTTGGTAGCTTTCCTTCTACTTTAACAGTTTCCTAGACATAGGACCTCCTCACAAGGAATTACCCAGGCGATCCCTAACCATGTCCAGCCTTAGAGGTTGCTGTCATCTAATCATTAAACTGCAAATTACCCTTTAAATATAATGTACAGAATTCAATTTCCTCCTTGAAATGCTAAAGATTCTTTCCTCCATCTGTAACTTGTGGCAGTCTCTGTTGCCTAGTAGGAAATTTGCTACTGTAGTCCAATGTAGAGGGCACAATGAAATGCTGTGGCTGAGTTATTAGGTCAATTGTACTGCTGCAACTTTATATGGAAACCCCTTCTGCATTGCTGACATAGCACAGACTAGGTGGTGAGTTTTAGCAACCAACTTTTTTTGTTGTAAAAATATCATTTAAAAAATGGGTTTGCTCCTGGATTCAGGGCATATGATTCTTACTCTGTCTGTCTAGGTTAATAGCCCTATCATAGTTTTTTCTATGGTGGAATGTATCTAATTGGCAGTTTAAAGGGCAAGGAAAGGCAAAGAAATAAAATCCCATTTTTACTTTCTTTAATGAAAAAGAAATCTATCTCCAATATACTTTAATTTTAAAATGTGTACCGTTTTTATAAGAAACCTGACTGTATGCAGTGTTATTTTCCCTTCATTTAGTGCTTCTGGTACGGAAACAATCACTTATGAACAGCAGGGGGAGCCCCTGCCTTACTTACCAGCCATATAGAACTCAAGCAGCACACACAGACCATACTGAGCATGTGCAGTGCCAGTGTCAGACAAAGATGTATAACAAAGTTACAAGATGACAGCCCCCTGTGGCCAACTTTGAAAGCATAAATCATTTGTTTGATTAGGCTTGTGGTGCAGTAAGTTCATGTTTATGTTTAGTATACTAAATACAGCATTTCTAGCCTTATTCTATTTTACACTTTCCTTGCCCTTTAAGGTTTATTATATTTTCTGTAAGTACCTGTACAAACCAGATCTTGTATTACATTTTTGGCAATTCAGCAATGTAAATGGGTTGTTTTGCTATAATATGGACACTTTTTTATCCATTAAAGGGGTAGTTCACCTTCAAATTAACGTTTACTATTATGTAGAGTAGTGGTCCCCAACCAGTAGCTCGCGAGCAACATGTTGCTCTCCAACCCCTTGGATGTTGCTCTCAGTAGCATCAAAGCAGGTGCATATTTTTTCATTCCTGGCTTAGAGGCAAGTTTTGGTTGCATAAAAACCAGTTGTACTGCCAAACAGAGCCTTCTGTAGACTACCAGTCCATATAGAGGCTACCATACAGCTCTTATTTTACATCCCCATGGACTTTTTCATGCTTGTGTTACTCTCAAACTCTTTTTTACATTTAAATGTGGCTCACAAGTAAAAAGGGTTGGGGACCCCTGATGAAGAGAGTGATATTCTGAGACAATTTGCTATTGGTTTAGATTTTTTTATTATTTGTGTATTTTAAGTTACTAAAGGAACATTATCCACAAATAATTAAAATGTACTAATGTAATATAATGTACTGTTGCCCTGCACTGGTAAAACTGTGTGTTTGAAATGCTACAATAGTTGATATGAACAAGGATGCATAGTATATAACAGACAAGTGCTGATGAATCCAGTTGTATACTACAGAGATTATCTGGTATCTGCTATGTAACCTGTGCCATTTATATGCCATCAGCTATGAATGGCTCCTTCCATGGCTACACAGCAGCTTGTTTATAAACATTATTGTTTCTGAAGCAAACATGTCAGTGCAGCACAACAGTGCATTATACAATATTTTCATTACTTTTAAAAACTTTAATTTTTTGGTGTTAGTGTTCCTTTAAGTGTTTTATTCAGCAGCTCTCCAGTTCCAGAAATCTGACCTTGGCAACCAAGCACTAATTTGAATAAGAGACTGGAATATAAATAGGAGAGTGCCTGAATAGAAAGATGAGTAATAAAAAATAGCCATAACAATACTTTTGTAGCCTTTCATTTCTTGAGCCACAAGGAAATTTACCTTCTAATCTCCGATGCAAAAACCCATTATTGGTAATATTTAAAAGAGTACACAAATGAAATATATTTATGCAACAGTTGCTACATAGTTACAAAAAAAATAAAGAAAATTCAACTTAATTTTTTTATTTAAACGCTTAGGGGCATATTTACTATGCCCATAGCAACCAATCAGAGCTTTGCTAATTTATAGGTGGCTGTTTAAATCTAATTGCTGATTTGTTGCTATGGGCAACATCTCCAGAAATCTCTCCAGATATTTATCTCCAATCTTAGTAAACATGCCCCTAAATCACTTTTTTACAGCAACCACTGGCATCCTGAGTTGCAAGTAAACTCATGATGTGCTGTAGATTACCAGTTTGCACCAAAGGCCGCTAAAGTTAAAAGTTTAGCCTCTGGCTATACCTGTATGCAAATACTATTGCCATTACAGTATATATTCATGCACCAGTTACTTTGCTGTGACATATTTGAAAAGCAAAGCTACTTATGGATTTCAAGCCCTACATCCTATTAAGTTTCCCTTTATAGAAATTTGTGTTTATTTATAAGTTTAAGTACTCCTGTTTCTATGAAGTGCTGCATTTAGATGCAGAAATTTTCACAGCAATATTCCCCCAGGAAGACTGAAAGGAATCCTTTCATTAAAGCCGCTATGCTGGGTTTCTGCTGGGATGGAATACTTTATCCACTTTTATTGAAATTGCTTCAAAAGTGGGTCTGCTTTTCATTATGTTGTGTGGCCATTGAACTTTTTCATACATTTAAGCTAGTGAAACAAGAATTTCACATTAGCACAAAGATGCATGACTAATCCATTAAATAAAATGCACACTATCAGCATCTAAGATTGCTGTTACCTTGCGTGAATTGTATGATTTAATTACTAACATGAGAACAGCTCTATACTTGTGTGCCTATAGCTACCCATGAAAAGTGATGCTTGCATTATTCTAGTCGCATACACCATTTAAAGGGAATTTGTTACATACAAATGGCATGACAACCTGGATCTGAATGTATGAAGGTATTTTAATAAACTTTCTTTTAAAAACTAATAGACTTTGTCTTAGATTGTCTTGATATTGAGATGCAACACAAAACAGAAGGTTGGTGTTTGTGTGAATATCCACAACCTTGGTTTCAACTAAGGGAAAATAAAAAGGAACAATTAACCAAACATACTATGTAAAGTATAAAGCTCCTATTTGTATTTGCTTTTTGCTAAAGCCATTTACCATTCACTGTTTGCACTGTTAAAAAACAGGATCATCCCACTTACCTAACATTACAAGTATATATGAGTGATTCTTCATATATTTGTTTGCATTAGTAATGCTTTTTTGCATTTTCCCATGTCTACTATATTTTTTTAACCAGCCTTTGTTGTTTTGCAAGCGAAAGGTCTCCGTTCAAATAAAATATGCAAAAAGTACTTCTCATCTGATGTTAATGGAAAGAATTATTACAGATTTTTAGAGCCACCGTGATCCACAGTTGAAATAATGTTATTAGGCAAATAGGAAAATACTCTCTTTAGTGTAAAGATATGATTTATATTCAAATTAAGGCAGTGCTGATCTTATGATTTATTTAATGCATTCAATGGCATCCAGTGAGATAAATCCAGAGTGTATGAAAGCCAGCAGAGAGGGAGGAGAAAAGCATAAAGTAATGCAGATAAAATTAGGATTCTTGGTTAGGGCTAGGATGGCAAATATAAATAAAAAATTTGGGTCAAGAAGAGGTTTTTAAGAAGAAAGGTAGAATTTTAATGCTTTTAAAGCAATACTATACCCCCGAACAATGTAGGTCTCTATAAAAGGCTAATGCATAGAACAACTCACATATAAAGCCCTGCTTTATGTAAATAAACCATTTTCATAATAATATACTTTTTTTAGTAGTATGTGCCATTAGGTAATCATAAATAGAAAATTTCCATTTTAAACAGTTAGAGTTGAAATATTTATGGTCAGGTGATCTCTGAGGCAGCACACAGACCATCGCAAAATGGAGGTTCAACATTTACTTGAATATATATATACCAGTTTGGTAAGAGACTTTAATGTGCCACTTAATTTGATATAAACCTGTAGAATCTGTTGCTCAAGTATTCATTTTGGGGGTATAGTTTACCTTTAAGAAAACATGCACATTGTAAAAAGTTTGAGCCCTGCAGTGAGACATTTTAAACCACCTACAGTCCAATCTAATTTTACTCGAATTACTCAAAACTTTATCTAGAGATGAGCACAATACACATCAGGTGTTCTGCAAGGCTGACTATATGTAAACTGCATATATTTCCCCTGACGTTCACGGGCCACAAAAGAAGGACTGGCATGCCCTATTTGGACAGCACTGCACTAAACAGAGCATATAGGTGCTACTGATGTTGCACTGTTCCCACCAATCATATTGTACCCATTCCCTGTGACTTCAAGAAATGAGAATGAGAAAGAGAACTTCATCAACTTGGGCCAGGTATTGTGAAAGAGTGTGGGAAGTAAAAGAGTGTGATAAATAAAAAAATACATTGAGACAGTTCTACTTCTCCTGTTATTGCCATAATTTCTTGTGGGGATTTGTGAGTTTTGTGATACATGGGGGTAGTAAGGTAACACCATTACCTTAAATGCTTATTGAATTTAGTATGAAGCACATGACAAAGACCATACAAACGGATAAAGAAAATAAGTTAGTATAAATGAGAGAAAATTCATATAATGATGGCAAATGATGACTTTTACTAGTTAAGTAAAATGCTAGCCTTGTATTAATTTTTTACTTCCATTTTTTAATTCCATTATTTGCTTGCTGGATATGCAAAGTAAAATAATTAATGGACCCACTTTTCCATTGTAGAATAAACATCCAATCATTTGACTTTTATTTTATTTTATTGAATTATGAATGAAACAAGTAAATTATATGACAGCATCTCAATTGAGAATACATCCATTATTACTGTCATTAATACTGTCATGTGTAAATTGAGTCTATACATGACTACCCTTATAAGTTCATGACAATGTATAAAATGTAAAGTTTGGTGATACCTTTTATTGGCTAACTGAATAAGTAACAATTGCAAGCTTTCGGAGCACACAGGCCCCTTCGTCAGGCAAAATACAAATGAACATTGAAAAGGCACATTATATATACAAATAGATCACTGAAAAAGGGTTTATGGGCAATGAATTAGAAAGTTACAGATAGACAGAGATAACTTGTAGAAGGTAATAAAAGTAATTAGGGTGGGTTGTAAATAGTCCAGGGGTCTGGATTCAGTCAGGTCAAATAGTTTGAACTAGACTAAAGGTGGCCATACACGGGCAGATAAAAGCTGCCGACAGACTGTGTCGGCAGCTTATCTGCCCGTGTGGGGGGCCCTCCGACGGGCTTTCCCGATCGATATCTGGCCGAAAGTCGGCCAGACGTCGATCGGGCAGGTTTAAAAATCCCGTCGGATCGCGGCCGCATCTGTTCGTTGATGCGGTCCCGCGATCCGACCGCCCATACTGATCCGAACGTTGGGCCCTAGGGCCCACGATCGGATCAGCCCGATATCGCCCACCTCAAGGTGGGCATATCGGGGAGAGATCCGCTCGTTTGTCAACATCGTCAAACGAGCGGATCTCTTCGTGTATGGCCACCTTAAGACAGAGTGAGGTAAGGTTAACACAACAGTGCATCATTAGCAATTGGAAACTAAAAAAGGGAAGATACAGATAAGGGTACCACTGGGTTGGATAGCATATTGAACCAGAACTTATCCACTTCACATTCCCGTACCAGATTGTAACACACTGAAAATGGGAATAGTGACCTGTTGAGAAAAGAGAATAATCCAGCCCAGATATTGATAAGTCCAAAGGGTGAAGACTTTAGCTTTAGCCAAGGAAGCAAACACTAGTACAGCCAGCACCTTAAGGAAAATGTCTTTAAGATGTAGATTGTCCTTGGCTGTGTTTTCCTCTCGGTGTCATATCCTTAGTTAAAGTCATATCTGGACATAAAACTCCTGTCTCTGTTCAGGCCACATTCTAGGGAGTTAAACTTTCTCATAAATTTGAATTCCCACTCTTTCCGCTCCTGTTGTGTCTTAAAGTTACCCTTTAAAACTGTGACCCGAAGATCCTTGATGCTGTGGCTATTGCTGCAGAAGTGTGCTGCCACTGGGACATCTGTGTTGCCATGTTTGATGTTAAACCTGTGGGAGTTCATCCGCTGGCGCAGTGTTTGTCCTGTTTCTCCCACATAGAGTCCTGTAGTGGGGCATTTCAAACACATTATTAGGTATACCACATTGTCCGATTTGCAGGTAAATGAACCTTTTATGTGATGTTCCTCTTGACGGTGTGGTATTGGTACACGGTCTACTGCATGTATGTGTGCACAGGTTTCACATCTTTTCTGCAGGCAAGGAGATGTGCCATTTTCTGCAGGGCCTTGTAGAGAGCTACATACAATCATTTCTTTTAGATTGGGGGGCTGTCTGTATGATAGGAGTGGAGGTTCTGGAATTATACTCTGCAATCTCTTGTCATTAAGAAGTATTGGCTGCAGTTCCGTTATGATTTTGCGTAACGACTCCAGATGGGGGTTGTAGGTAACAACAAGGGGCACACGGTTGTTTTTTTCGAATGGCTAACACGGTACTACATCTTAATACTAAGTTCATGACAAGGAATGTATATGTCCCCTGCAAGTAAAGAATTTAACAAAGTTGGGAGGGGAAAAAAAGTAATTACAATGAGAAATGTTTATCTTTACAGGGATTACACTGAGGTTTCTGCTTTTCTTGCTCCGGATGTGCAGCTTGGGCAAATTAAAGACAAACAAATGGTTCTTAACCAAACAGACTTGTTATGGGAGAACTGTGTCACTAACAAATTGCTTTAGCCCATATTGCTCTTATGGGCAGTTAAAAATTACAAGCATTCAGAAGGCCTGTTCTATTACCCCATATAATTTTCACAACTTAAATTAAAGCCTTAAACAGTTGCTGCGCTGCATTAAAGGTCATTTAACTTTAATTGCAATGTTTGTAAAAGCATCAGCATTATTTAGAAGAATTTGCATGTCTGTATGGCTTAAGTAAAGCAGCGGAAGTCTTTTCTTGCATGGGGCTGTTTATTGTTTCTTTGATTGTACATTACAGTTACAAGTGGTGAAATGTGCATAGGTGTGTGATTAATAGCTTCACTAAGTTCCCCTGACAGCCTGTAGTTTTTCTGTGCAGTATTTTTGTTTAGTTCATTCAGGTATAGCAAAAAATTCATGCAAGGCACATACTGAGTGAGAAGGCTTAGCTGGTGTAAGAAAATACACTTGATCAAAGGAGAAGTTTCAGAGCATAACTCTGGTTTCCCATCAAGGTTACAATCAATTTTATGGCAATTGTTATTTGTTTCATACTTTCTTTAATTGTAAAGATGTCTACACTCTTAGCAGACACACAGTAAAGTATATTATTACAAAACAGAAGGTAAGTTCAAAACAATCTCATTTATTTGCAAGCATAATATGTTTATTTTTATTTGTATATTTGATTTTTTTTACTGCATTGCTTATAGCTGGCTCTTTTTTGTAGAGATCTTAAGATTTCAAAGAAGTCCTTTAGAACAACTAAAAATCATTTATATACAGGAAGGGATATTAAGCTTAAGTTTTGCAAGTCTGCCTGATTTTGACTACAAATAGCATTATTCCGAAAGTCAGTTTTTTTTTATATTTTCATCTTATTTAATAAAACATTTTTCAAATATATACCCAGAAAGATGGGCATAGCTGTTGCAAATATGAAAAAAAAAAAAAAACGATAGAACAGGTGAAAAAAGTTCTGTGTTAAATTTTTTCAGTGGATCCCTTTGGGAAATTTATGGAAATTAGTGGAAATTTCGGAAGCAGTTGTATTAGCAGTACAGTTTTTAGAAGGGATTAGATGCTTTTTTATCAAGCAATGAAAAAATAGGACTGAAAATAGCTCTTAGTACCCAGGGTCTGGTCCAATTGCCATCTTGGAGTTATTAAGATGCTTTAGTGGGAACTTTGCAGTAGTGTGCTTTATGTAAAAATAACTTCTGATTGCATAGCACTGAAATCACTGTATCCCTATCAGTTCTTTTGCCTAGTTTTTCAAAAATGTAGCTTTAATAGGAGAGCTTATGATAGTTGGGCTCATTCATTACTGGGGTTAGAGAAAATAGAGGCCATTCTACTCAAACTCTACCCATACAAAATTGACAATTTTGCAAAGGGCCCCAGGCCAGCCCTTTCTGTTCCGATAGGCCACAATTATGCTGAAATTGTAGGGGAAATGCTGCATTATGGTTAAACGCATGCCACATTATATCTTTGGGACACTGCTCGCATTCACAATTTAAGTCCCAGTAAAGCCACTGGGGAACAGAATTGACTAAAGGGAGGTTCAATGGGGCAAATTCACTAAAGCACGAAGCGTCTAACGCTAGCGCTAATTCACCAGTGTGACATCATTTTGCAACTTCGCAAACACGGACTCTGGCAAATTTTTGCTAGAGAAGTAGATAGACTTGCGCAACTTCGCACCCTTACGCCAGGCGAAGTTGCGCACTGATGAAGGATCGTAATTTCGCAAATTCACTAAGATGAACATTTTCCTCAACGTTAGCACTTACGTTAGACGTTACTTTGCCTGGTCAGACCAAGCAAAGTTCAATACAAAAGATAGGAGGTTGAAAAAAAATGTAAAAACCGCCGGCGTATTTTAGCATAGGAGGGTGATAGTCTGAAAAAGATCTATAATTTTTTTGGGGGGTTACCCTCCTTCCCCCCTACATTTCCTAACATATGGCAACACTAGTGAAGCCAACGCTAGCAAATTTGCGCATCTAAGTGAATTTGCCCCAATCTGATTCCTGTGCATCTTTACTGAGAGGGCAAAACTACAAGCTATGAAACTTTCAGGCAATGTCAAAAGATACATCACTTCCCAGACAGGCTTTGCTTCAGTAAATGTTGTGGGAGAAAGAAAGTCTATTTCATTTTTTATGTATGGGGACAGACAAGTTTGGGGAGGCTTAGTGCACAGCAAAACAAATGAATCTTGAACAAGTTAATTAAAAGTCCAAATGAATAATTGTAGAAATAATTGTAGGAATAATATTTATAATAAGTTTAGACTGCCCACATTTGTGTATTGGTGAGGGCAAATGTTTACCATGGCAAGAGTATAATGCAAGAAATCCTATATAGGTATACATTAAATCAATGTTATCACTGTATTTCTATTAAGTTTATCTGAAAATCCATTATGGGTAACAATTTCTTTGAATTAAAAATATAAAATCTAATTTTTTGCTGTATCAATGTGCATACCAGGTGTGACAACAAAAAAACTGCTGACAATTCCTTTACTTGGCCAATATTTGCAGGAATGCAAATATGTAGAAATCTATACAGGTTTAGGGAAAAATCATAT
Source organism: Xenopus borealis (assembly GCA_024363595.1). Classification (NCBI taxonomy): domain Eukaryota; kingdom Metazoa; phylum Chordata; class Amphibia; order Anura; family Pipidae; genus Xenopus; species Xenopus borealis. The sequence goes on along the minus strand of CM044435.1, from coordinate 70,228,001 downwards.
GTACAATGTATCCAGGAAGCACCAGTTTAATGTATCAGTAGTTTTCAATGACAATTTGTCCTCTGGTGTCTAAATAGTCATGAAAAACGGTTGCTTAGCTTTACCTAGAGATTGCCATTACATGTAGCAGACTCAGAAGTAATTAGTTTACAGTATTAATGAAGCATAGGGCCTAATAAATGAAAATACTATTCATACACCAAACTTATGGTTGACAATTTTGAGTTGTCAACAGAAAAAAGTGGGCATTCAGACACTGAAGGATTTCACAGGGGGGAAAAAGTAGAAGTAAAACAAAGCCTTATAGAAATCAGTATCTCCATATGCCCAATGTGTTTTGTGCCCTAATTATTGTTTTGGTATATGTAAAACACTGACTAGCTTTAATGTGGCAGCTCTTCTTATTTAGTATCTGTCATTTGCTCATCCCATCTTTCTGGCCATCAGTGTATGCTTTAGTATCTTGTAGGCAACATGTTCAGAAATTATGTTTGTGTGTTCAAAATTATATATGCCACGCTATTTAAGGTGCAAAGGTCTCCCCAATTTTTTTAAAGCAACTGATTTAGAAATATGCTCTTTAATGGAATAAGCTTTTTTGAGATAACAGCCACACTGATTTATTCTGATAATGAATAGGCACACTGGAAGCAATCGTTTTAACATATTTTAAGGCTCCAATCAATTATTTAATCAGAGCACCACACATATATTAAATGATCTTTAATATCAGAAATGCTAAATGGCTGCCTGTAACACATTTATGATTTTACAAATCTATGCAATTAGCTTGGCTTGTGGTCAAGTAATACGATTTTACTTGCTAACAGATACTCTGTAATGATAAAACTAATGTAATGGTCACGATTGATTTCAGTGGTATGTTTTAACTTTTAAAACATTTTTCAAGAGAAATTGGAAACTTTGAAGCAAATTAAAGGAGTAGTTCACCTTACAATTAACTTGTATTATGTTGTACACAGTGGGATTAATACTGGTGTTAGAGAATATTAGCTTTTAAACTATACCACTGTATATGTGAGCTAGGTCTACACAGACTTCTCCCTTTTGAATAAGGCATCCCATTAACAACGAGAAATGCATCTTAATTAATGGATACAGCACAGAAAAAATAAGATGGGTATTAAAATAATATTGCTGCCAGGCTGATTTTGGTTTATCAGTACCTTAGAAACAAAGTCTGTCATGGTTGTATCTGTTTTATTGTTTAGCTGCTGGCTAAACAACATAATGGGTTTGCTTCAACTTTCCAATACGTTTTTTCACCATTTCTTAAGACAACTCTAGATCTATAAGTAATCTTGTAATGGGAATAATTGTATAGGTTGTATAGATTGTGTGCTGATATACAGGTTTTATATATAACATATTTTACAGTACTCATGGTTTTGAAACTCATAGAACTTGCTAGTACAGTACAGGAACAATACAATTTATAAGTAGCAATAGACTAGTATGCGAGCACAGTGTTGCATATAACTTGCATGGCGTAACAGTTGGAAATGTGATCATTGTACATTTTTTATATCTGCTGTAATATTTGGGTCTGTATCACTGGATCTGTGTACAGTTTCATAAATGCCAATTTATGCAGGGAGCCATTATAATTAGTAGGTATTCATTTTTAATAATGCACCTGACCTGTTAAGTGATCTTTCCAATTAACACTTTATTGTTTCCAATATTTGTGTGACTCATTGCTTAATCTTATGCAATGTTTATAGTGTGTCATATTACATGTATTATGATTATTATGATTTATTTACATAGTACAGTAATATTCAGCCCCTGCCTCAGTGAGGCTTATACTCGATTACATGCATGATGGTCGCTTTTGTACAACCAAAGCTTGTAGAATCCTTCTCCACTTTTCTGACTGCCATCTTATTTCTATTTCATTATAAGCCTTTTTTATGACCCCATTTGTTTAGCATAACCTTTTGTGTCTCACTGCATTACATTCTTAATGATAATGAAGCAGTGGGTGCTGTTAGTTGGCAGCGGTCCTATCAGAACTGTGGTCTAGACACTTACAGCTCATATGGGTTTGAAATGTATTGTTGTGCATCTACAATGGAACTAGTTAGAGGGAATCCCATGCTGATAATCATTTCAGCAGATCTGTCTTGCAGTAAACACATATGCTTCTACCCAGCAGGGAGGACTATTAGCTGCTTCTTAGAGAAAATGGTTGATGGAGATGATCTATTTTGTAAGAAGGGGTCTTATTTAACCAAACTTTAAATGAGCCTTATTGCATTTATGTGCTTACCCCGATAAAAGTTTTTTAATAAAAAAAAGCCAAAACACTTTAAGTAATAATCTCCAAAGAAAACAACATCCCCAATGGAGAAAATTACAAACTAGAACACATTGTGGAATTTACAGAAGGTTTAAATGCAACAATTCATTTTACAGAGTTGCTGTTCATTTATTAATCTAATATAACGCTCTACAGTTCCACTGCTTAGGGAAATATAGTGAACACTGAGTTTAAGGAAGATTTATTTTCTGTTTTTATTCCCATAAACATAACATGAACGATACAGTTCATGTGTGCAAAGACTCCTAATTGCTGGAGCAATTTATGCCCAACTGAGCTATTTTATGTTGAAGATAAAACAATATTTTGATAATATATGTTTTTAAAACAATATAAAAGCTTCAGCATAAAGCTTTGCAGATGTATTACAATTCATGTAATGGCAGGAGAAGAAATCACAATTGTACAATAAATCACTCAAGATCACAAATTTTTCCCACAATTTAGTTTTTTTCTGCAGTTGTGAACATATTTTTTGAAAAAAATTCTACATTTTGAAAATATCCATGATCACACAAAAAGATAATCACAGTTGTTAATGAATCTCTTCCTTCCTAGGGATAGTTCAGAAGGCAATATGTTTGGAGCTCTTGCGTTTCCTTTTGATTGCAAAATATTTTTTAAATATCTGCCATCAGTCCAAGGTGATCTCATTTTTATCAAAATACATCAATATAAAGTATAGGGAAATTTAAGGTTCAAAGGGAAACTATACCCCTTAACATTGCAATTTTATATAGAAATCCATAACATAAAACAGCCCATATTTAAAACACAGGTTCACATAAATAAAGTCTTTTCATGAGAAAACCCCTGGCTGGTAAAAATATCATGTGTGTTGCCAATGTTATTAAAATGGAAAAATAAAATGATAAGAAGGTTTACATTTTGAGACAAACGTAGCAGGATAATACTCCTGATATTTTCTAAATAAAATTGCCTTTATTTACATTTTGGGCACAGACCACGATGCATCATGTCAGCTGTGCAAGGTCTCTGAAAAAGAAAGGAACAAGGGGGTAAATTTATCAAAGAGTGAAGTTTTGAAAGGCCTATTTATCAATGGGTGAAGTTAAAGTTCACCCTTTGATAAATACGCCTTTGAAAATCCTATAGAAATGAATGGAGAGCGGTGGAATTTCCCTCTAGTGGCAGAACTTCACTCTTAACTTCACTCTTTGATAAATATACCCCAAGGAGTGCTGTCCATACATCAAGTGGTGATATCTTTATCTATTTTTGTGTCTTTTTCTTGTATATTTTCTTGTTAATTGTAATAAAACATCCATTCCCCTTATAACACATATATGGTTGGAACATGATGTATTCCATCAGTGTCCAGCAGCAGACCTGCCATGCACAAAAACAAGACACCTTTGTCCCCAACTGTACACCCAGCTGGTAAATTTCACTACTAATCCTTCAATAATGCAATTTTATTTTCAGTCTGCTTTTTACAGGTGTAAAGGGATTTCATGAAATATTTCTTTTTAAAAATGTACTTAATTATGTAACTTCCTCCAAAACTACAAAAAGAATAGATATTCTCATCTATATAACTAAAAACATATGTAATAGTGCAGCTGTTCTGGATGTATGTTATATTCTTGACAAAACCCATAACTCCTAAAGATCTGCCTTTTACTGGCTTCCCTGTGCTGTTAGCTGCTTGATAAGAGCTGACTTGTAATAAGGTGTGCTGCAGCATATAAAATCATTGCTGTACAGTCAGTCGTGTTTCAGTAATCCCGGTTCTTCGTTCTGTGAAAAATGCTGCAGTAAAATGCATGTCTTGTACATGTTTTTCTATTAAAAAGAACTGTGAAGCCATTGTTTCCAATAGTGGATGTTTTGTTTAAAGTAAATTCTCAAAGTTAAGGCTTAGTCATCCAGTGAGCCGACGTGCTGCTACCTTGAGTTTTAATTACGTTGCTTTCCAGAAAGTGATTTAAAGCCATGCTGGTTCAACCTTTATTAAATAGTTGGCACTGTCTCGGGAAAGGAACCGGTCCACATCTTTAAAATATCCTCCAAAAGCAACCTGCTTGATTGCAGTCCTCCATTTAATGAGGCTTTATGAGGCGTGCAATACTTGATTGCCTGGACTTGAACATTTTCTGATAAAACCTATTTGAGCCTCAGAGCTTTTTCAGTTATAAACCGACTACTTCTTGCTGTAACTATACAAATGAAGAATTAAATGTATACTGTTTGATATGTGATGAAAATACAGGGGTTATTAACAATCATACCATAAGACTCATTTTGGAACAGGTCCCAAAAGTAAAGGAAATGGAAACCCCCTAAAGAAATGAATGTAAAATTGCTCAGAGTGGTCTTGAACACTTTTGCAACTGACATTATGGGGGCCCATTTATTAAACCTTGTTTTTTTTCTGGTCAATATTTTTAGGAGAAAAACTTGAATTTTTATGGAAAAATAAAAACTCGAATTTTGAGAGATTTATAATACCCCAAAACTGCTGAAATCTGAAAAAAATCAGGTTTTTCATTTGATAATCCAAAAAAGTTGAGTTTTTGCAGTAGAAATTAAATAAAATCCACTTTTTGGAGCAGCAATCATACAATAAAAATTGACGCTTAAATTATTCACAACGTTTTTCCGCTCTGATTTTTAAAAAAAAAAAAAAACGATTGATAATGAGTTTAATTGAATACAGGAACGCCATTCAAAGCAAAAGGACCACTCCAAGCACACCAATCCACTGTTCCTTCATTCCCTAGTGGGTGCTCTGTCCACAGCGTCCCACTGCCAAAATCCACATCAACATCAAAGAAGGGGACGGCACTCCGACAAAAGTGCAGGGATCCTACGCCCTACGTGTTTCCAGAATCAATCCATTAATCATAGACCTATGATTAAGGGATTTATTCCCAAAACCCTTCTTTGATGTTGATGGTAATTCAATACAGGGACTTTGTTTTCATAAAAGAAATAAGATTCATTAGTTTTTGTAAAAGTCACTTTTTTCTAGTTTTCAAAATAACAGCAGTTTTGCACTTATATAATAGTGCCACCTGCTGGTCAATGCTGCTGATCCGTCTGACAGTTGGGAATATGTTTAGAAGTAGACGAAAGTCTTCTAACATTGCTTAACCTAGAAACAATTAAATAAAATGTTAGATGACTGTTCTAAACTGTTGCCCTAATGTTGAATGTGATTTGACAGCTTCTTTTCTCTAAAAAAGTAGTGTTCTGCTTTATGGTTGAAATCCTACCTTTATCTGTAGCAGAAAACATAGCAGCTAATTTCCTAACAGGTGATATGTTGCACTAGTTGCAACAAATCAGCAATGCAGTTGGTCACTCCACTAAAAGGATATGAAAGAAAAGATTGGTGTGCTCTTGTACTGTCAATTTAGCAGCTACATTAGTAAATCGGTCACAGGGAAAAATGTCAGAATCTATGGGGTTATATATGACTGCAAGAGATAGAATATCTCCCTGCAGCTGTAGTCATTGTGGGTAAAAATCTAATTCATTGATGGAACTTCTCCTTGCAAAACTGCATTTTGAACATTGTCCCTTTAAGTTGTAAATGACCACTTCTATTAATCTCTTTGTTTTCAAAACAATATCCCTTAGGGAAAAAGGATATAGTAGTTGCTATAAAAAAATATGTAAATTACAGCAACTTTTATCCCCCATGTCTTCTGCAGTAAATGACACATTCATTTAGGTAGTACTGGAATGAAAGCTGTGGCCTTTTCTGAACCCAGAGGCAACCACTGAAAAAGTATATTTGTCTGTAACCTTCAGACCTGTTCTGGTCACTGCACAGCATGGATTAAGGCAGGTTAAAAAAGATGAAAAACAAACCTCAAACTTGATAAGGCGAGTGATTACAAAAGTAACAGTTTGTGTGCTGCGGCTTCCTTTGAAATAGGGAACATCGCTCAATTGAGAAAGGAGAAGACAGGAAAATATCAAATGGATACAGAAGATAAAATAAATGACTACAGGGGACAAATATTGAAAGCTACATAAAAGTGACAAAGAAGGGACAATGTAGAAATGAATCAGCTATTGTACAGAGAACTTGAAGTAGTGACTGATAGGTCAAGTGGAAACAAGCTTCTTCATCAGGAAATTATATACTTTGAGCTTTTATGGGTACACTGCATTATTGGCCCATTTGTAAACATGATGCACAAAACACCTAAAATATCCTATGCTATTGTCTTAAACAATGCATGGTATAATGGAAAATAATGGTTAAAAAAGTGCACATGTAAACAGTGTCCAAGAGTTCCATAATATCCAACAAACTTATTAAATGCATAGATCATGCATTCTCTCTTCTTAAATGTTATGTGGGAGTTACTATGATGCTTAATTATCCAAGACCATGATCGCTGACAGTTCAATCCAACAGCACAATCTGTGGGACAGCGAATAGTGATGGGCGAAACGGGCGCGTTTGGCTTCGCCGAAAAATTTGCGAATTTCTATAGAAATTCGCGAATTTTTCGCCGATTCGCGAAACGAGTCGCGCGTCGGTTTTGACGCGCGGCGCGTCGTTTTTGACGCGCGTCGCGTCATTTCCGACGCGTCACGTCGTTTTCGGCGCGCGTCGCGTCAAAAACGACGTGCGACTCGTTTTTGTGCGGCAAATTTTTTTTGGCGAATTTGTTTGCCAGTTTCGCGAATTTATTCGCCAGTGGCGAATCGCGGGAATTCGCCGCGAATTCGCCCCTGGCGAATAAATTCGCCCATCACTAACAGCGAATGATGCAATTATTATTATTACTGAGTTCACAATGATAACAATATAATCTGCAGCAATACAGTAAGTTATTTGCTCTATACACAGTGCCCAAATTCAATTTGCTTGTAGTCTCATCTCTTTGGACTCCAATCTTTCAGTACGGATACACTGGCAAGCACCAGGGAACAAAAAGCATTTTTGATCCCTGGCAGGCCCGTATTACAGTTTTTTGGGCTATAAAGAGTACATTTATGTATTGTGAAACAAAGGGGCAGATTTACTAAATTCGAGTGAAGGATTCGAAATTCGATAGAATTTTAATGAATATTCGAATTTGAATTTTCAAATACCTTTTTTTAGGCACTCGACCATCGAATTTAAAAAGTTTGATCGATTCGAATGATTCGAATAAAAATGTATTCGATCATTCAATGGTCAAATTACTTGCCCTTTAAAAAAATTTTCGAATCCCTAGTTCAGGGATCTGCAACCTTGGCTCTCCAGCTGTTAAAGAACTACAAGTCCCACAATGCAATGAAGGAGTCTGTCATGATTCATAAAGGCAAATGCATTGTGGGACTTGTAGTTCCTGAACAGCTGGAGAGCAAAGGTTGCAGATCCCTGCCCTAGTTCGCCAGATTAAACCTACTGAATTGCTGTATAACCCTATGGGAAGCATTTTTAGATCGAATAAAAAAAAAATTTGCTCGAATGGTTAAAATCGTTTGAATTGTTAGATTTTAATGATTTTATCGTTCAATCTAATCAATTCGAACCTTAGTAAATCTGCCCCTTAAAAGCATTAACAGAATCCGCCATCACCACCTCACTGTGAAGAACCACCTACGCTGCTTCAAAGTCCTTTTCTTCTAGTCTGAAGGGGTGGCCTCTGGTGTGGTGATCCTCTTTATGGGTAAAAAGGTACCCTCCTATATGTCTATAATGTCTTATTAAATCTTTCAATAGTAGGATTTTAATTCTATTAAAATGAGATGGTCAAATTTGAGGGTTTTTTAACCCTTGAATTGGACCCTTGATAAATCTGCCCAAAAATGTTTTAAAAAGCTGTTACTTTGAATGTGGCCCAAAGCTGCACACAACACAAAACCCCAATGTTGTTGAGAATGTTACTGAATATACAATATTATTTATACTATTCTGGAGACACATATAGCATTTTTGAAATATAACTTTTTGTAGCAAAAAACTACAGACAAAACTTTTCTATATATTTGGTATACTTATTTATGAATTACCTTTATATGCACCTGCATTATGTTTGTAGTTATTGTGTTCTGGAGAAAAGGAGTTTTTTCTGTAGGAACCCATTCTAATAGCCCACTTGTAATGTTTGTAGCTGTTGTGTATGTCATTAAAGGATGGTTCTTGCATTCTCTTCTCTAGAGTGGCTATGTTTAATGAAAGTCAATGAGAATATATAAAAGGTGTTCCAGTAATGTTTGGTGCAGCATCACCATGGAGGTCACTGTTCCATTATATTTGAAAGTACAAGTGCTTTATTCCTATGATTAGAGTGGGAGTGTAGTGGGTAGAGTGTAGACACTAAAGGCTCATTTACAAGTGAAACAGAGAACAAGTGCAATTTTGAGTGCACTTCAGCATGTTTCTTTTCCCACAATACAAATTTTCCCCAGAATGCCAGCATCGTTGCCACCTTGAGGAGGAAATGTGCTTGATGCATTGGGGTTGATGCATTAAAACCAGTGAAGTGTGAATGTGAATTGGACGCAGTTACACTAAAAATCTATAGTGTTTGGATGTTGTCATGCCTGTGTTTATTTCTTGCAACTTACATTTTTATTAGTTGAACTGTACAATGCAGTTATGCAAGTATAGCAAGTTTGTCTCAGTAATTATTCAATAAAACTGTATTCATATCAATTAAATTGTGACCACTTTGATATTAGTAGTAAAAAAAATAAGGGAAGAAAAGGAAAATAGTGAAAGCTAAAGACAATACAAACATCAGAATCTGTTCTGTCATGACATGGATTTGTCCGCAAAGGTCTGCGGCATATGTCCATGATGGGTTCTGTCCGAACCAATATAGGTATCTTGCGGGTGGGTGTCTCAAGTTGAGGAGACATTTGGCAGATTGGCTAGTTCTCTTAGTTCCCATAGGTCCCATATTTTCAGATGCAGTGGTAGGTTGTTGTGGAGAGTAGCAATTCCAAGTTCAAATAGCCTATTGGTGTTTACTCATTATAGTATTTTCTGCCAAAGTGAGTGCATTTTCCATTTAGATGCTATTGCAAAGTGTGTGGCTGTGAGTAGTTGATTAATTAGCATTTGGCCACTTTGGGAAAGCTTTCCCTAGCAACAAACTGGAGATGTGGTATTCCAGTGGTATTCCAACCAATAAAAGACTGCGGAGTAAATTTGTCATCTCTAGCCACAGCGGTTGGATGATGGGACAGTCCCAAAATATATGTTTCAAGGTGCCAGTAGCTCCGTATGCTCTCCAACATGTCGAAATATCAGTCCCAAGATATATAAGTGATTCTGATCTCCAGTTATAGTTAAATCTTGCTTTGAGTCTTTCGAGAGTTGGTTGCTACCTTCTATTGATGGGAGTCTATTTGTGGGCCCCAATGTCAGGGTGTGCCCTTAGGACTGCTGCCAGTGGTTTAATGCTTAAAGCATACATCTGGGGGGCTTTCCAGATTGCCCTAGTAGTTTTACATAGGTTGTGGGTGACCTGTGAAGGGCTAATGAGTTGGGCCCTGAGAAATTAAGATGCTCTAGGAGATTAAATAATTAGTGCCAATTTAATCGATCAAAAGCCTTCTCAGCATCTAGGCTTAGAATCAGTGATGTTGTGTTTCATTTATTGGGTATCTCAATTAGATCAGCCTGCCTTACAAAGACAAAGCCAACCTGGTCTTTATGTATTAACTTAGGTAGAAGTATAGCTAGACGATGGGCTAGTATCTTGGCGAATAGCTTAAAGGTGAAATTAACTTGTAATAAAAACCCCCAACCCCCTCCCCTAGATAGACTCCATCCATCCTTTCCAACCAGCCTACCTGCTTCCCCAGGCAAGTGCCCCTAACTTGTTACTTACCCCTCGGCGCAGATTCAGGCCACAGGAGTTCACGGGATCCCTCTTCTTTCTTCTGTCTTTATCGTAAGTAGACAGGTGTTTTCACGGCATGTACAGTTGGAGGAAATCTCTGGTCCCAAACAACTGTGCATGCACCTAAAGTCACGTAAATTTCCGAAATGTTTTTGCCTGGGGGGGCAGGTAGGCTTGAGGGGAGGGGGGAGTTTTTTTTAATCACAGGTTGAATTCTCCTTTAAGTTCAGAATTCAGGAGGGCCAGACCTAGATTTGTGGCAAGGCACATAGGACCGGGCCTAGGACGGCAAAGTCACTCTATGGGGAGCACCTGGGTAGTGCTGCTCCTCAGTGTTCCTGCACTTGTGCAAAATAAGACTGTGCAACCTGCTGCTATGAGCGAGCGGCCTATGTGTGCCCACCCTGCACATCCAGTGCTGAGGAGGGCAATGGGTCTATAATTAGTACACTGAGTAGGGTTTTTACCCTATTTTGATATTAATGAGAGGTATGACATCTGATTTGTAATTGGAATAGGTGGGCCCTGGAGAAATTGATTAAATATTCTTAACAAATAGGGTGAGAGTATCACCTGATATTGCTTATAATGTTTGGAAGGAAGCCATCAGGGCCGGGTGTTTTGCCATTGGGTATATTAGCTACATTTGGCATAGATGACAATAGTCCAATGGTTAGAACAATTATGCAGAGAGTGCCTAAAGCTAAGGAATTTCAGTAGTGGTGTGCAAGTTATGTGTTATTCATTATTCTTGCTGACTGTCTGCAGAACCCAGTTATCACTGGGACAATGAGCAAAAGATGAACCACTGCAGAAACCCATTACAATCAATCAGAAATGACTATTCTATAGCAACTAGTAGGTAAGTGTTGGTGTGTGAGAAAGCAGTGCTGAATTTATACAGGTACATATATTGTACTGGTACTGCATCTGCCTTAATATGTTGCATGACACTTGAATTATATAAAGAATTAAATTAGTTTTTATCTTCTAGGGTGTTTAGAGGCTAAGAATGATATGTAATTTCTAGTCTTCCAGTGACTGCTCTTATAAAACAGCTCTGAAAAGGAGAAAAACTTGCATTACGTAGATGTTAGTTCATAGGGCATATCTGTAGATGGTAGCAGAGAGCTACTTTCAAATAATGTGACATCTACATAAAAGCAGGATAAACTACAATGTTTCATTGTCTTAATGATTACGCTAATTACACGTATTGGACAAGTTGTAAATAAAACGCAACAGTAACCAAGACTTGGCTTTTGGAAAGCATTCATATTATTTTTTGGCTATACTGACTGAATGTAGAGCAGTGTCTGATAAGAATTGTAATGATCACACTAGCTGAAACCATTTATGCATGAAATGTGCTTCATATACTGCAGCTCTTGAGTCTCTTGTTTTGAGAAAAGAGTGAAGGAGACTTCTGAGATATTTTATATTTTACAGGTCTGGGGATGCATGGAATCCTTCTTTTTTGGATTTGGCTGAATAGCGAACCAAATCTAAATATGAGTAAATAAAATAAATGTTATTGTCTGTGAACAAAAAAAAAAATGTACAACCAAACTAAATCCCAATTCTAAAGATTCATTCAAATCTGAATACTTCAATAAGTGTCAGGATGTATATATATATATATATATATATATATATATGTGTGTAAATGAGGACACTGTGAGAAGAAGAACACATGCATACACATTTTACTGCAGTGTTTGGCCCTGTTTGTTCTTGGAATACACAATTCCACCCTGTTAAGTGCAGGTACATTTTTGCTCTGGGAGGCAGAGTGTTAATCTGAAGGTTACATGGCTGATTCACACTAAGCAATTCAGTTCCTTCTGACTGTGACAGCAATAAATGAATTATGCTCAGGGATCGGATTAAAAACACATGGGGAAATAAAAGCACAGGGGGTGGACCAAGAGTTCCTATGGCAGCCATCCAGGGAGAGAAAGAGTATGTAAGGGATAATGTAAGGGATATAATGCATTGTGCACAAATCAGATGAATACATCTGTGACTAAGACAAAATCTCATCAGATGGATAAAACAGAGACAATCTATTCTTGGCAAATAGGGGAAAGAGAAATGGTATCTAAACTGTAGGAGGTCAGACACCATAGTTAGAACAAGGGACCACTATAATAATATTCAAATAAAATAATTTTTTTCCAGCTATTTTGCACATTTCTTCCAATGTAAGAAAAGTTGTCTTTAGGTATGTTTTGAGCAAAGACTTGACTGCAGAAATCTGCTTTGGTGAGAAACAGCACTATATCATTTACCATTATCAGCATGTCACATGCAGGTCTATACATCAAACAAGATATTGCTGTCATTCCTGTATATGATGTTTATATTAACAGGAGGATCAGCTATGGACTTGAGATATACTGTATATCTGTATATATCAGTAACATGCTGCCACTTCACCCTTATCTGTAGTTTCTCCAGGAATTGACTCTTGCAAGATTCCGATTTGGCCAATTACTTCTTAGCAAAACCAAACCCTTATGTATGTTTACACAACATGGTATCTGAAGGGGAAACAAATTATTTTTCAAAGTTTTAGGGGATATCCTTGATCTGAATATAAAAATGAGTATTCTGACTCAATATATTATTCCACCGAATGTTGGAGGATTTAACTGATTTCAGTCAGATGCAAAAATTATTTGATGCATTCCTAATATATTTATTTTGATCACTGCTTATTTTAGTAGTTAATGCATTGCCCTTATATATAGAGAGTCTGAGCAAAAAATGCATTAAAGTTCCTATTCACTTTAAAGATACTGTAAAATAAAAAAGCAATGCTCTGGTCTGAGAAGTACTGTTTTCCCATACAGATATAGTATCCATTATCCAGAAACCCGTTCTGAATTACTTAACGGCTTATATAGACTCCATTGTAACCAATTATTATCCAAATCTTTAAAAAGTATTTACTTTTTCTCTATAAAAAAAAAAATGTGCAACTAAACTAAATCCCAACTCTAAAGATTCATTAAAATGTGAATACTTCAATAAGTGTCAGGATGTATATGTATGTATATATATATATATATCCAAGGAAGAAGGTCCGCACTCTCAGGTCTTAAATGAAAATAAAAATGTGTTTATTGTATATGACTAACGTTTCGGCCTCCTCCGAGGCCTTTTTCAAAGTACTGAATGGTACAAGGTACATGCATTAAATACTTTAAGTGGCGGGAAAAGGTCAGCTGACATGGCCATTGCATCATCAAAATGCATCAAAACAATTCAACATCAAATAAGTACATGTTTCTGAGAACATGCTACAGTTATATATATATATATATATATATATATATATATGTAAATGAGGACACTGTGAGAAGAAGAACACATGCATACTGAAAAGGCTTTTACTGCAGTGATTGGCCCTGTTTGTTCTTGGAATACACAATTCCACCCTGTTAAAGGACAAGGAAAGTGTAAAATAGAATAAGGCTTCAAATGCTGTATTTAGTATACTAAACATAAACATGAACTTACTGCACCACAATCCTAATCAAACTAATTATTTATGCTTTCAAAGTTGGCGACAGGGGGCTGTCATATTGTAACTTTGTTAAAAATATTTGTCTGCCTCTGGCCCTGCACATGCTCAGAGTGATCTGTGCTGCTTAGGGATCGTCATAAATGATCAAAAAACAAAGCTGCTTGAGTTCTGCATGGCTGGTAAGTAAGGCAGGGGCTCCGCCTAATGTTCATAAGTATGATTGTTTCCCTGTCAGAAGTTAGGGACCGTCTAACAATTCCAATTTTTTTCCTAATTTCACTGCATACAGTCAGGTTTCTTATAAAAACGGTAAACATTTTTTAAATAAAGTATAATGGAGATATATTTCTTTTTCATTAAAGAAAAGTAAAAAGAGGATTTTATTTCTTTGCCTTTCCTTGCCCTTTAAGTGCAGGTACATTTTTGCTCTGGGAGGCAGATTGTAAATCTGAAGGTTACAGGGCTTATTCACACTAAGCAATTCACTAAATAAAAGCAGCTTGTACTTGATCCAAACTAAGATATAATTAATCCTTATTGGAAGCAGAACCAGCCGATTGGGTTTATTTATTGTTTACATAATTTTTGGATGAAGATCCAAATTACAGAAAGATCCATTATTTCTGAAAACTCCAGATACCAAGCATTCTGGATAACAGGCCCCATACCTGTATTATATTTCTAAGCAAAATAGCAAGTAATTTAGTTTTTTGGAATTATTTTATCTTTAAAGGGGAGCTTAGGAATTGCACTATTAGGGCCAATAACTATATGAACAAGTGGTTACTGAATTACTTCTTCATATTGGCTTTTGGGAATAGGAACAGAAATACAGAAAGAGTCTGTACAATGAGAAAGGTAAATATGCCATTTATGTTCAACTTCAAATACTTGGAATGATCTTGTTATTGTTGTGTTGAGAGTTTTGTTCTGAATGGCCAATTAAGCAGTATTTTCCTCTGATGGCAGCTGCAACTTCTTTAAAGTTGTTTGGGAAGCAGTGCGGGAATATTACCACCACCTCAGGAACTTCCTGGACTAATTCCCCCTCTCCTACTGAGATGAATGTGACACCTGGCAAGAAGATGATTTAGCACTTTTGGGCTCTAAATGTACATACATCAGAGATCCTTGTAGCTATCATGCTTGTGTCTAATGTACTTTGAAAACATTTTCATTACTCACACATTGATGTGAGTGTGAACTTTGTGTGCAAAGGCTATGTCTCAATGTGCTTGCTCCTACTACTGACAGGCACAGAGGATCCCATTGAGTAACCGAGGCATGGAACTGTGAAGTATTGTCATTTATCATGTGCTTTGGAATTAAATGAAGACTGCATTAATTGGTATGGCGTACCTGGCATCCTTTTATTGCCTTAAACCCAAGAGAGCTTAGACACAGAGCTGAAGCACAAAATCCAGGGCATCATTTGCCATTCTTGAAGTTCAAGGAGAATTATAAATATCTATTTTAACCAAGATCTGCCACAGGGTCTGTAGGAGGTTGATCTTTTTCAAACTCATAATTTCTTGTGTAATCATTTCTTGCTTTACAAATCATAGATGTGTATATATATATATATATATATATATATATATATATATATATATATTCTTGCAATACATACTACAACTGAATATATATACATATTCAGTTGTAGAATGTATTGTAAGAATAATTTATCAAAGGACTGCACTTTATCAGTTATTATTTCTATTAATATATAATTAATATTACTAGGGAGCATTCACTTACAATGACACAGTGTGCAAAGTTCTAGCAATTTTGTGGGCCCAACGCATTGTATGACGCAACTCAAGATGGGCTTTCTGTGCAAATCAAATGCAGTTGTTTTGAATATTTTTGCATTCTACCTGCATCAGGTAAACTTATGCACAATTAGCTGCTTGGTGCTTAACAAAAGAAGTACCACAGCTGGCTACATAAGTCTGCTCTCTGGCCCACTGAGAGATGTGGTTGCCTGTAAAGACAATGGGGCAAATTCACTAAAGAGTGCAACTTTGCCAGCTCCGCAGCCATTGCAGCACTTCACCAGATGAAAATTCGCTCAGACACTGCTAATTCACTAAAGTGGGAAGTTTTGTCCAGGGCGACGAACACTGCCAAAGTTGCACTAGCGTTACCTCGTCAAGCAAAGCAAAGTTGCGCTAGAATTTCCTAATTTGTATACTGCGGGAAGTTCAACTTCAATGGATGCATTCTGTATGTTGCAGCAAATTACACAATCCAGGAAACCTTAATAAAAGAAAATAGAGTTGTTATTTTGCCCTACACAAATGCTCACTGTATAGTTTATGTTCCGTATGTTAGGAAATGTAGGTGGAAAGCCGGGTACCCCAAAAATATTTTACGATCTTTTGCAGCCTTATCACCCTGTAAAAATGAAAATACACTAGCTTTGTTTTGGCACTTACAAAAATGTATTTATTATTACTTTTACTATTACTGATGAACTCCTATCTACTCTATTGTACTTTGCCTGGTCTGAGGTGGTGAAGACAAGTCTGGCGCAAGAGGTAATGTTCCGTAAAATCCGCATCTTAGTGAATTGGTGTTGTAACGCTCTTTAGCCAGAGAGAAAATTTACCTGGCGTTAGAGTGTGAAGCAACGCTAGTGTAGCTCTCCATCGCTAGCGAAGGGGCGCCTGCGATAGTTAGTAAATCGATGAAGTAATCATGCTGGTGAATTTTCGCTAGCCATTTAGTGAATCTGCCCCAATATACGAAAATGGGGGTGTGTGGGAGCACTCTAAAGGCTAAGCTAAAGTATATTTAAGTATAATGGAAGTGCAACTTACAATGTACATTCCCTGGTCCCCTGTCTCATAAGTAATTCAGTATAAATACAAGTGCATATGTTTACAAAACATAGGTTTTTAGTTACAAAGTTATTATCATAAAGGTGAAAAGCCACCATACCACATCAATGTAAAACTAATATGACGACCCCTAACTTGTTTACCTCTGGTCATAGTATACAAAGTCTTTTACTTTTCTGCATAGTAGCATTACTTGTAATCAGTGTCTCTTGGTTTCAGTTTGAGGGAATGTTCATTGTATACCCCCATTTTTGTATATTAATCTGCCCCAATGTATTTTTTTTTTTTGGTTTTGCATTTGGTGTGTTTTTGTAAAGGTAGATTGAGCTTTAAACCTGAAGGGCACAAATGAGAAATACAGGTATGGGACCTGTTAGCCAGAATGCTTGGGACTGGGGTTTTCCAGATAATGGATCTTTCCATAATTTTATCTTCATACCTTAAGTCTACTAGAAAATCATGTAAACATTAAATAAACCAATAGGCTGGTTTTGCTTCCAGTAAGGATTAATTATATCTTAGTTTGGATCAATACAATGTACTGTTTTATTCATACAGAGAAAAAGGAAGTAGTTTTTAAAAGTGTGAGGTGGCCTTTCTGTAATTCAGAACTTTCTGGATAATGGGTTTCTGGATAACGGATCACATACCTGTAGTAAGATATTTTATTTAGCAATGGACTTTTGCTAAAATGGCCTTTGATTTGATTGTCACACTATTTTCTTCGGTCACTAGCATTGCAACAATATTTGCTGATTTCTAAACTAATATTTACCTCTCCATTACATTTTCTTTCTTTTTTAATGGCTTTGCTTCAGATTAGCCGTGTCATTTCTAAAGCTATAGAATTGTTCCTTTCATGCTTGGGGCTGTTATGTCTCAATTGACAATTCAGCCTGTAAAATATATTTTCAAATTATAACTTGAAAACAAAAAGCATTTTGTTGACATGATTAAGTTCTACAAGCTCTTTGTAGCGGTGCTTTTAATGTCTTTCTTTTGCATTATTTTCGTAACTAGAAATAAAATGTAAACTTAAATTTAAATAAGAAAACTTTACCAGAAGAAATGGAAACATAGATAATAGGAACACTTCATGAAGTGATCCAACTGTATAAGGCTCATTTACGATGTTTACCTCTAGGCTGTAAGATTGGCTGATCTCATGTCTTTCACTCGAAGGGTTTTTTTAGTACGGGATTATTTGTAAAGTGTAGTCACACTAAATGGAGCCTGATTGTTGTACATATTGCTGCCATTTATTAAAGACACTTTCATGTGAACATGATCTTCTGCTGAATAATGTACACTGATAATGCAAGTGAACCTTGCAATTAGTGCTACCCTAAAGGTGGGTTCCCACATCAGGTTGCACCAGTAGGCTCAACAGGATTACACCCAAATAAACAAGAGCAAATACATACCTCCCAACATTTAAAAATGGAAGGGACAAAAAAAATTGAAAATTAATTTTTAAGTACTGTCTCTTTGAAAAACATTGAATTCGACACCTTAAAGCTGCCAAATTGCCATTGTTTTTTTTTTTCACAGTATTGGAAAATCAATTTTTCCCCCCAAAATCGTTTGAATTGAATGATGCATTAGAAAGATTCCAACGTTTTTTTTTTCCGACCGAAAACTGACCTATTCCGTCAATATTCGATCTAAAATGCCCTTAAAAAAATTAGATGATCAAATTTCGGTATTTCGGTATTTTTTTACTTCGAGATTTG
This sequence comes from Xenopus borealis, assembly GCA_024363595.1. NCBI lineage: Eukaryota > Metazoa > Chordata > Amphibia > Anura > Pipidae > Xenopus > Xenopus borealis. Next base: position 70,209,723 of record CM044435.1, on the reverse strand, counting down.
CCCCGTAAAATCAGTCGAAAACCTCTAATACAAAACTTTGCAAGGTAAAAGTTGTTGAGGTCCTATAGAAGAGATTTTCTATAATAATTTATCCAAGGTCACCAGAGTTGCCACTTTTTTCCAACTCAAATAAACTCATTCTCCCTACCTCGAGAGAATCCGTACACTTTGATTGATTGTGAGTCACCACTGAAAGCTCAGGGAAACAAATATATAGCAAAAAAATATATATTGTGTATAATAAAGGTTTTACATTATTTCTGCCATTTATTATTTTCCCTAAAAGCAGGAAGCAACTTCTGGCAACGTGACTCTGGTACTTATACTGTATGCAAGTCAATAGCTAAAACATTTGTGAGTACCCACCTGAGACCTGCACGTGGTGAATAAATGGTGTATCTATAGAATTTATACAGCATGGTGTTAGGAAAGGTGTTTGGGATCTGAAAAAACATGCAATATAATAAAAGTTATACAATATACTACACAATATTTTTGCACCAGGTACTTTGCACCAGAGGAAGGACCCGAGAGGTCCGAAACATGTAGTGCCAGAATAAAACTACTTTCACGTTTGAAGACTCTCCGGTTCTTTTGTTATATGATTACACAATATTTTTGCTATATAATTGTTTCCTTGAGCATTCAGCACTGACTCACGTTTAACCAAGGACCCTATTGGACCATTCAAAATAATTTCAGACTTTTAGAGGTTTTCAGATTTTTTTTTAGGAATCTGACAGTTTGTATCCGATTTGTATCTGATCATTAAACTGAGCTTGATTTGAACATAAATGGCACGGCTGTGGTAGGCACAACTTCTTGTCTGCTCACCATTATGTTGGAATTGTGGGTAAATTTGCACACTGCACCTGCAACGATTCATTTGCCTTTATATCTGCATATCCATGCCTCCCAACTGTCCCATTTTTCATGGGGCAGTCCCAATTTTGACAGCTCAGCCCGGATTCCCAGGTCTTACACCCAACTGCTGCATGAAGACAGAATGAAGAGAAACAGATGCTTAGAGAGGGTTAGTGAATATAAATTTGATTATTTCAGAAACAGTGCAGAATTTTTAATTTGTTGTATTTAGAAAGTTTCTTATTTTAGTATGATGAAGCTTATTTTAAATTTTCATTTTTGCAATGGTTCCCCTTTAACTGGCAGAGAGCACAGAATATGTGGCAGATGCACTTAGATACCTTTGTAACAATTTAAGACAAGCAAAGAAGCAATTGTAACTATTTCAGATAAGCAGGTTTCTTGGGGAAACTGACTTGGAGCTTAAAGAGCAATTTACCTTCATTAGCAAAATTGTAAAAACACATAAAAACCACAGAAATGTCTTCAAACGTTAATAACCTGTCAAATTTTGTAAAATTAAAATGGTAATTAGGGGTGTGGTCACAAAATGGGCATAGTCAAAAAATTTCTGCTTTGTAAATCTTTTTGTCCCTCTTTCTATTTCAAAAATGTTAGGAGGTATGCAAATCTACATTTCTTTTTTTCATAATTATTGTTAAATAGTAGAAGTGTTGGTAGTAATATTCTAATGAGTTTTTAGGAATTACCTTTTATCTATCATGCATATAAATTACTTCTCCTGCAGCTCAGCCTCAGCTCACCTATTTGTCACACAGACACAAGGCAGTAAAATCTCATGCAAAACATGCAAATCATGCAAATGTAAGTGTGTTAAATGGGATACATGAGCTTATTGCTATTGCTCCACAGATCTATCTTTGTATTGGTGCCCAGGGACTACAAAAAAACCCCCAAAAGGTTTCAGGTATGGATAAGGGCCTAATTGAGTAATGAGCAGTAAAACATTACCTGTCTTGTATGATTTAAGACTAAACATATGGTAAGTGTTCGTGCTATATGCTACTACAGGGTTGCAACTGATACCTTTATCAGCTTCCTCTCCGGATTGTGAGAACATTTTTAATAAGGGATTGAACTGCTGGGATTCCTCACTTAGGAACACATTTACTAAGGGTTGAAGCGAGATTTCGAATTAAGAAATTCTAATTTCGAAGTACGTTTTGGCTACTTCGACTATTGAATAGCCAAAAATTTTATTTGGACTGAAAACTTTTGAAAATTAAAATTTCCGAATTTTGAAGTACTGTCACTTTAAAAAAAATAAAATTATTTTAGCCTATGGGGGACCCCCTGGAACGTTTAAGGAGTGTCTTTGAAATTTTTTTAAATTCGAAGGATTTTTTTACAAAATCGTTTGAATTGTTCGAATCAACAATGCATTCGAACAATTTTTATTCGATCAAAAATGGACCTATTTGATCCATTTTTGATCAAAAATGCTCTTTAAAAAAATTTCGATTTTTAGTGCAGTTTCTTTTTATAAATTTATATTTGAATGCAGTTTTGATCTGTGTAATTTTGTTAGCTAAGAAGACCCCATTGCACTTTTTGCCACAGTAATGATACAATTGTGTTATCAAATGGGCAGAGTTTGGGAACTTGTAAGCAAGCACAAAATCCTGCTTTCCATACACCCGACAGTGCTAGGTTCTATTATAGGCATCGTGTCTCCTATATATGAATGGGATCTGGCTGTAGCATTGCAGCAAAGGCAAATACTGTATATGTACACATTTAGTTTGTCACCAGACAAATCTTTTCTTGAAGCTTCAAATAATATTCAACCAAATCCAAATAATATGGCCCAGTGCTTCTCTTATCTCTAAATATTATTTAATGGAATTTTCTTTACATGATTTTTTGGTAACATTCTGACCTAAGCAAATGGGAAACTATTTATAAAGTGCTGCATTTCAGTTTATCCAAAGAAAAAGTGTAAAATTACATATTTCTAAATCAGACTTATGCAAAGCTACCACTTTAATTAATGGCTGCCTAAAGTTAATTGGGCAATATAGCCACTTTTCAACAACAGTTCTGTAAACAGGGCTTATGCTTAAATAGATACTGTCATGGGAAAAACTATTTTTTCAAAATGCATCAGTTAATAGAGCTGCTCCAGCAGACTTCTGCACTGAAATCCATTTCTCAAAAGAGCAAACAGATTTTTTATATTTCATTTTTAAATCTGACATGGGGCTAGACATATTCAGGGCTGGATTTACTCATCGGGTGCCCCTAGGCCAGCCACAGTTTGTCGCCCCCACCACCGTCCCCTTGTTACATGCACATGCGCAAATTTCCTTCTTCAGGTCCAGAACACTAAAGATTGGTGCTGGGGACATTTTCAGATCTCCTGCATTTTGCCAGTGTTTCAGAACCATTGTGGATGCAGCGGAGTGGTATGCCTGGGCCTTTTTGGCCTTCCCATAAATCTGGGCCCAGACATATTGTCAATTTCCCAGCTGCCCCAAGTCATGTGACTTGTGCTCTGATAAACTTCAATCACTCTTTACTGCTGTACTGCAAGTTGGAGTGATATCACCCCTCCCTTTCCCCACCAGCAGCCTAACAACAGAATAATGGGAAGGTAACCAGCATGGCCGGAACTAGGGGTAGGCATGGTATGTGCAAAGCTTGAGGAGGAGCAAGGCATGTACCTTTCACTGCTGCCTACCCCATTCAGATCTGCAGTCCTTGTTGTTGTGGTCATTTGCGCATATGCACACTTACATGAGGGGTGACACGTAAAGTCAGTGTGCACGTGCATGCTCAGGTTTCAAGTGCTCGGGTCCGAGTGTACATATGCGTGGCGGAGGGGGGTGATATGGCCAGCCGGAGTTGGCTGAGGTGCCTGGTAGATCTAAGAACAGCACTCAATAGTAAAAACTCATGTCCCACTGTGATCCATTCAGTTACATTGAGAAGGAAAAATAACAGACTGCCAGAAAGCAGTTCCCTCCTAAAGTGCTGGCGCAAGTCACATGTCCAGGGGCAGCTTGGAAATTGACAAAATGTCTAGCCCCTTATCAGATTTCAAAATTGAATATAAAAAAATCTGTTTGCTGTTTTGAGAAATGGATTTCAGTGCAGAAGTCTACTGGAGCAGCACTATTAACTGATGTGTTTTAAAATCCCTTTAACATTTTTTTTTTTGCCAAATCACTAAAAATGTATATAGTTCTCAGATAATGATTTAAATATACATTTTACACAAGCAATACATATCTATCATCTATTATCTCAATGCCAGAAAAAAATGTAGATAATATTGTAGCAAGTACCTTAAACAGAAAGAAATGTTAAGGGAATGTGCACATCCACCGTATGTATTTTTAGGAGCCAGTAGGAAAATATGTAATAGTGTGGAAGAGTATATATCACAAGCATGTGCTGCTTACATAGCAATAGATCCAGGGGTACCACCTGGCTTCACACTTCACATATCAAGATCTATTGTTTCTTTAAAAGAAAAATACTTCCTCTAAAAAAAGAGAGATGGAGTGATTAGTACAAATACTTATTCTGCATTTTTTTCTCAACTATACTTTTATAAATGACATTATTTTAAAATAGAAATCAATATTAGAAATAGCAAGTCCTTTTCAGCTTAATGGATGATAACAGTGCACAGTGCTCAGTTTGCTTATTGTTTTTCAAGGCCACTCCATTTTTCTTTTCACCTCACCACCTGTATTATTAAAACAGAACAGTCGACATTAAGAGATGAACCTTAATTGAAGGCATGCATTTAATTCAAAGGCAAAGAGTCTTCACAGTTTAGAACACAGTGCCAGGTAATTTATTTCACTGAAAATTCTTGTGGAGTGACTGAAATTAAAGGCATGCGGTTGGATCCTGTCTCTTAGAAAGCATTCATTACACCCTCGGAGAACTTGTGTTTGTGATTTAGAACCTTGTTCCTGGAATTGTGTCAGAGTAACCTATTCCAAACAGTGATGGACTACAGTCCCATAGCTAAAATAGTTGGATTTTATTTTTTACTGTACTTAGGTGATTATAAAACTGTCCCACCTTTGCCAAATTTACTATGCATATATAGCCAAAGTTATTGGCTTCCAGAGAGTAATGCTCCTTGCTCTGCTGCATTAGTAGGTTTCCCTATAATGAAATAAAGTGATGCTGCTTACATTATATTCTGCTCCCACTTTCTGTTAAATGGTGAAATCCTACAATCTGTTAGTTTCCCCACTCCAGAATTGTGATGATTAGTGGCAATGGCCAACATGAGACTGAACAAATCAGGTACTTATGGGGTTATTTATCAAAATCAGAATTTTCTGATTTTTTTAAATAAAAAAAGTCCAACTAAATTATAATTCATGATTTGACCTTATTTATTATTAAAATGTGCAAATTAATTGGTTCGAAGAAAACCTCAAAAGAATCATACAAAAAATCGTATCATAGCTTATTTCAGATTTTTTCTCGAACTGTACATTTTTTTCTGGCTTTTTCCCGATAAGATTTTAAAAAGCCCGAAATAGTATTATTTTTGGGCTAATTCCAAAGCAGACCACAGAATCTTCCAAATAGGATAGGGACTGCTCCCATTGACTTATATACAACCTCAGCAAGTCTGAGATGGCGAATTTTTGGATTCTGACTTTAGGCAGCTGCAGGGTATAACTTATCTCGAAAAATTCAAGGTTTTTTTTCCAATAAAAAAATCAGATTTTATAGTTAAAAAACATTTTTAACATTTGGACTTTAATAAATAAATCCCTTAAGAGTATCACATTCACCTGCATTAGTATTTCTGGAGCAGAAGTCATCTCAAATGTGTGACATGCTACCTACCATGTATTGCTGCATGTCAAATGGGGTATGACTTGTGCTGTTCTGCAATGTTGTAAATTAAATGGTGTTATACTTTGATAAAAGTTTCTAATAATGTTTTAACCCAAAGAGGTAGGAAGATTAGATACTAGTCAAGCTTTAAGAGATTTGTTGCTGGATTTTCAGGGAACACATAAAGCAGTGTTACAAAATTGTGTGACAATTGGTTATTTACTGTTGGTGCATAGTCACAGGTGTCAGGATTTTGAAGGAATGTGTTGGTTTAATCTTACTGACCAATCTAATAATTATTTTACTTTACTATAGATAAGCTACGAGAATTAGAGGAACACATAAATCAGATACAATCAGGAGGGTGGTGGGATTGGTTATTTGGCTGGTTACCTAATTTAAGATACATTTTTGAATCATTTGTCTTATAATTGTATTACTCATACTAACATGCTGCATAATACAATGGTTACTGCCCCTGTTATGCACATTCATGGCATGTTCTATTTATAGCCAAGCAATGCCTGTGTCTTATTATAATGACAGTCAACAAATATCTAATAATAGCCAAGAAAATTCTGTATACTATAATCAGGGGCCTTATCAATTGCATTAATACACAAGCCCACGTGTCTGCTAGTGGTTATTTTAACTTTATAAGGAAGATATATTTATACCATAAGTTGAGGTTATATTTTATTTTCCTTTGATCACTTTATGCCTCTCCCATAACTTTGGGTTAGCACAAATAAATTGTATTAAAAAGAGTTCTGATGCTATCATTAAGATTATGAGTAGATGAGATTTAAATTAAGAGATTAAAATTAAACTAGAGTATTACATACAGGCAAAGTTTTTTTTTTTTTTTTTAAACCCTACAGTATAGAGCTAAATGTCCACAGGAGTCCAATTTTACTTTAAAATATGTTGGAAAATGAAACAGTCCTGGCTTCCTTAGCGTCAAGCACAAATTATGGAGATGAATCAAGTTTTATCTAGTGGTTGGCTCAGCTGTTGTTCCAGCATGTTCCGTGGTCTACATTATAGATAATTATGGCAATTGCACATATATTTTGCATAAGGATATATATGCTAACCATTGCAAGTCTCAGCACTGCATGTTATGAGAAGAAAAAAAGTGGGTTTCCAAAGCACAAATGTCTTTACAGATAAATAAGTATACTAATACAGTATAGTCTCTAGAAAGCAGGCTTGTGCTACTGTTATTGTTTTAGTTTATTTGTTCCTTTGGATTCCTCCAAACAATCTGTTAACTGGTACATTCAACATATATCCAGTCATTGGACAGATGGCAACTCAAAATTCTAGTGCAATGGGAAACTAAACTTTTATTGGAATTTTATTGTGAAAGTTTTGTAAAATAAACAGGAATTTAAGGGTTGCAAGCTTGTTTAGGAGACTGTTCCTTGTTTAAAAACGTATTTCACTAAACCAGGTTTTATTTATTTTTAAATTGTTTGCGTTCGATCACTGCTTTACACTAATTTTTTCATTACATCAAAATGAGGTTAAACATATGGTATAAATATTATTACACCAGGTTTTTTTTTGCTAGTTCACTTATTCCAAATCACACTCAGTTTAGCAAAGGTTGGGCCTCCCAATCTTCAGATTTGGCCTCATCTAAGATGTCCAGCAGTCTTACAACTCTGCTTGATTATGTTTGTTTCTTTTATTCTACTAACCATTGTCCTTTTGTTATTAGTATTTGTGGGTAAATTTGAAATGCTACTTCTAGCACTGGAGAGTGTGTGTTTGCACCATTTGAATGTACTTAGCTATTATCAGTATTCATTCCATATCCAAAAGAAGTAATCAGCCACTCAGCCAGTCATTTTTATGAATTAAACATCCATGTGATATAAAGTTCATGTATCTGCTAATGAGTTATATTGTAAATAAAGGACCAAGGTTATACATTTACTTCAAGTAGTATTTAATTGACAGCCTTTTTTGTTCATGCAGTAATATCATTAGTTCACTGCTTCCACATTTCCAATATAAAGTTCATGCATCTGCTAATGAGTTCTCTTGCAATATACCAAGGTTATGCTTGTACTTCAGGTAGTATTTAATTAAGAGGCCTTTTTTGTTCATTTAATAAATGTATTTGTTTACTGCTGCCCATATAGTGATTAACAATGTAAAGCTGCAGTTTTGATTTTCTCGAGACACCAGGGTTTCCACTCACCATATTCGCCTCTACTCATCTATCAGCTTCTAAGAAGTACTGCAGTGGGTAACCCTAGAGAATGGGAAATGCAGCATACAAAGTTTATATTATATATCTTCTTTTTTAGTGTAAACATAGAGACTAATGCAGTGGTTGTCAAACTCAAGCTCTCCTTGAAGGTTAAACCTTTGATGGGACCCCCAACCCCTTAACTTATGAAATGAATACAGATATTGTACAGAAAAAAATTGGTATCAGTAATTCATACATCATTTTAACAGTCTAGTGTCTTTGTAATTTAACAGGTATTTACTATAACATGATTGACTGAAGCCTATTACATTTTGTGTTCGGTAATGGCATTTATTTAATATGAACATTATGAGTAAATTATGAGACCAGACCTTGCTTGCTTTTCTTGTCATATTATTAAAAACATTTCTACTTTAAGCTGCACAAAGCAAACATTGCACATCTGTGGATTAATACCTGCAGCTTTGCTTAATTTAATAAAACATTAATGCCAATGATTAATTATATATATATATATATCATTCAAGACAGACCAGCTCTCCAAGTTTTTGTGTGATCAAATATAATTTTATTAACACATCACTTGTGTATCCAAGGCCCCAATGGGGGCTGAAATGTTGGGATGCACAGCTGATGTGTTAACTTGATAAAGGCCCCATGGGGGGCCAAAACGTTGGATACACAAGTGATGTGTTAATAAAAGTATATTTGATCATAAAAAAACTTGGAGTGCTGTCTTGAATGATATATATATATATATATATGAAGGCTACATATCATATTTGACCACAGAACCCACAAATTGTTTGGAGGAAGAGTTATAATATGTGTACCCAACTTCCACACATTGCCCAAATATTGTTACTATTTGAGCAATATGTAGTGCTGTGTTAGCAACCTATATAACACAATGCTTTACAATCTTTACCAATCTATTTGTTTGGGGATATGGAGACTTGAAATACTTTCATTTACCAGAATGTATAACTGTACATGTGTAATTAAGAAAATTGATTTTGTAGAGTTAGGAAAATTAATTTACTGGTTTGATAAAGCAATTTGCTGAATTAATGTGGGCAATATTGGGGACAATCTATATACAGTAACAACTTATATACAAGCTAATTCCAGTAAGAAGGTTTCATAAATTGGCCTACTGTTAAAGGAATACTGATTCATTGGTGTATTTGTGTTACTACACCTAACTGATATTACCCCAATGATCTAGACTGAGTGAGACAGTGGGACATGCTAGTAGATTCACTGAACAGCTCTAGTTACAAAAGCTGACTTTTTTTCCTTGTTTTTCTTTTACAAGCAGATCATTTAAGTGCAATGATATTAAATCAAGTATTTGACATTTATTTAAATGCTCTACATCCACGCAGGCATATAGTCTTTATATAGAGCAATAATACAGAGTTCCACGTATATTGAATATTATTAATGAATGTGTTTTGGAAATAGACAGACCTT
>CM044435.1:70148708-70200305 GCA_024363595.1 Xenopus borealis | reverse complement strand
CCCCCCCCGATAAAGTACAAAAGGTCACATACAGTACTATTTTCCATATGTACAAGCACATTTTGTGGGAAGATTTTTGGATCAGTGCTCTAAAAGGGGATCAAACACCAACAATAAATTTACATTTATTTTATATTTTTAGCAAGCGATTTGCAGTTTAGACTTTTAGGGGTTATTTACTAAACTCCTAATGCAAAAAATCACAAATTCTTCGGAATTTATTATACCCCGAGGATGGAAAAAGTCACAATCAGAAAATCCGGCATCTCAGACCTGTTGAGGCTGAATATAAGTCAATGGGAGAAGTCCCAATTATTTTTTTTGATGTCTAACATTTTGAGGGAATTTGGAGTTTTCAGGCAAAAACGTTAAAAATCTGAGTTTTTGGGTGAAAAAAATCTGGGAAATTCAGATATCTTCCTGCAAACCAAATTTTCGGGAAAATTTTACAATAAATAATAGGAAAAACCTGTTCAGATCTTAGCAGAGTTTTTAACAGAACATGTGAGATATATTGGGACTTTGCTAAATGGGCCTCCCAATGCCAGACTTTTGGTTCAATTGGTAATCAGCAACTCTAGGGTTAACTACACCCAGGAAGTGCCTAGACAGTTCATAGATAGCATGGGGCATATTTATTAACATTGGAGACAAACGGCATTGCAACCAATCAGATCTTTGCTAACTTGTAGGTGACTGTTAAATCTATGTGCTGTTTGGTTGCTATGAGCAATATCACCAGTGATGTCTGCTCAAATGTTATTTAATATGCTTCTTAGGGTGTCTGCTGAGCTGAAGCCTGGCTTGCTGTATAAAAATGAAATTGTTAATGGTAGGCAAGCAGTTGTTTTATTCAACAAAGAGAGACACAAAAATGTGACTTTACCTTTAATTTATTCACTTAAGGAAATATGTATATGGAACTTTTCAGTAACAACATTACCTTCTTTATTAATGATATCCACCCTGAATTTATTTGATTTTTAGAAAACATTTATTAGGAGAAACTGTTGTGATTGCATTGCCAGTGCCAATATATCACGTAAATCAACACTGTAGTGATAATTACGGTATCATGACCATTATTTCTTTATGTCAGCCATTATTAGAATTGCTTTTAGGGTGAAGAAATGTCTTACAAAGAATTTGGCTAGAAACAATGTTCCTTATGTTATTAGATTAGTACATAACCCAGAAATGTAATCTGCACATATGAATAAAGATGCTTGATTGTTTATTTGACTTGGAGAAAGGAAATGAGAATAATGCATTTATATATATATATATATATTTATATATAATTCAGCGGCGAATAAATTCACGAAACGCCAGTGGAAATTCGCTGGCGTAAAAAAAAACGAGTTGCGCGTCGAAAACAACGACAAATTTTCCCGCGAAACGGGATAGATTCGCCCATCACTAGCTGCCACCTGTCCAACACTACCTGCCAGGTTTTGCAGATAAGGTACACTCACTGATTATCACGTCATAGCCCATCTGTCTGATGTAATAGACCCTGCCCTGATGTCATTCCATGTGTCCCATGATGTCGCAGTTTTGCCCTGTGACATCACCTCCCACCCCCAAGCTTTTTTTGAAGCCAAAAGGTGACAGCCCTAAGTTTAGGCCTTTAGAATCATTTAATCTGACTACTTTCCAGTGGGTGGTGTAGAAATGTATTTTTGCCTGTCCAGGTGTAAAGCAGACAAAGCATTCATTTCAAAATGAGTATTGCATACTAACAAAAGTGAGCAATCTCATAGTATAATGTACCTTTAATGTTTAAAGGATAGCACACCCCCTACCCTATGGGTATGCTATAGACAATCAATGCAGTGGAACCTGGGACCCTGTGAATAATTACAATTCATCTTGCAAAATATCATCACTGACAAAGGCAAAGGAAAAAATGCAAAATAAAGTTATGGTGACCCTTTAGGATTACAGAGGTTGATAGAATGCATTTTCCGTTTTCCTTTAATCATTTCAAGAACATTTTTCTGCAAATGTTTTCAAAGTCAATGTTTTATCCAAATCATTGTGCAGCAATTCCATGGAAATTGGCTTTTTATGCATGTTTGCCCCAGATATGTGTTTTTCCTGGGCTTGAAAGAAAACAACTGAGAATGAGAAATGTAATTTCATGAAGATAAACAAGATGTTCTCTAGTTGGTACCAGAAAGAGATTTATTTATATTTTCAAAATGATGACTTAGACCAAATAATGCTTTCCTTTTTTTGTTTGTACAGTATGAAGCTAAGGATGTATAGGGGCAGATTTACTATGGGTTGAAGCGAAAATTCAAATAAAAAAAATTCGAACTTCGAAGTAATTTTTGGCTACTTCGACATAATTGGATTCATATGATTCGAATGATTTTTGAAAAAATCCTTTGAATTTCAAAAACACTCCTTAAAGTTTCCAGGAGGTCCCCCATAGGCTAAAATAGCAATTTGCAAGCTTTAAGGTGGAGAAAAGTCGAATTCAAGTTTTTTTAAAGAGACAGTACTTCAAAATTCGAATTTTCAAATTTTTTCAATTCAACTGGAATTTTAGGCTATTTGATAGTCGAAGTAGTCAAAAATTACTTAAAATTTTATTTTTTTAATTAAAATTTTCACTTAAACCCTTAGTAAATGTGCCCCGTATTGTACATATGTGCATACTAGTGCAATATTGCAAAATGTTTATAAATTAGTTTCAATTGTTGCAGAATTTTTATTCCCAGCATGTGAAGTGGCTCATTTCACAACTTGCCCTACTTGTCCATTAGTTTCAGTATGCTACAGGTCATATACCTTATCCCATCACTAGATTTTATGATCAGGCAATTATAAATTCATGGTACAATATTCCTAGTCATTTTGTCCCAAACCTCTCTGCTTTTCTGTGAAGGGTTAATTATCCATAAGATTACAGTTCTCAGTCCATATTTATTGAAACCAGAATTTAATTCTATTTGCTATTGGACTGATTACCACATTTAACTCACAACCTTTGACTTCTGTTAAAGTCAAATGTGAATAACATTTTATAATGACTGATTACCAAAACTGACAGTTTAAAGGAATAGTAATTTAAAATACTTTAATACTTTAATTTTTTTTTATATCAGACAAATTTGATGGGATGTAAAAATATCCAAGCCACTTATATCCTTAATGGGTCTGCACTAGGCAAATCCATTATGGAAAAGGACCTTGGAGTCCTTGTAGATGATAAACTTGTCTGTAGCAAGCAATGCCAGTCAGCAGCATCAAGAGCAAATAAGGTCTTGAGCTGTAGTAAAAGGGGCATAGAATCATGGGAAGTGGGGGTCATTCTTCCACTTTATAGAGCACTGTAAGGCCCCATCTAGAATATGAAGTACAATTTTAGTCTCCATCACTCAAACAGGACATTACTGAATTAGAGAGGGAACAGAGAAGGGCAACTAAGCTGGTAAAAGGTATGGAAAATCTTAGCTATGAGGAAAGACTGGCCAAATTGGGGATATTCATGCTGGAGAAGAAGGGGAGATAATAGATGCCAAAGGCTATCAATACATGCAAAACATTAAGTGTAATGATAAAAAACACAGGAAAAAATTAACTCATATACCTAGGGGCAGATTTACTATTGGTTGAATCTGAGGGTGAATTTACCCTCGAATTCAAACAATCGAATTGTGGTCAAATTTGAAACCTTCAAATTCAAATATCGAATTTGAAGGTTTTTACCGCAATTCGATCGATCGAACGAACGAATAAAAAAATTTGAACTGAACGATTCGAATTTTTTTATTCAATCTAAAAAACTTTAAAAAAAAAAACCCTTATGGGAGCTTCCATGTGGTTTAATAACAATTCGGTAGGTTTAATCTGGCAAACTAGGCAGTCGAATAAAAATTTAAAGGGCAAGAAATTTGACTGACGAATATTCGAATATTCAAATAGAATTTTATTTGAATTATTCAAATCATTTGATTTGATTGAATTTTCAAAATTTGATGGTCGAAGGAGCCTTCAAAAATATTCAAAAATTCAAATTTGAATCTTTTTGAGAATTCAATTGAATTTCAAATCATTCATGTGAATTTAGTAAATCTGCCCCCTAGTGTTGGACTGAGACCAGGACTTTCCCCCTCCTCTTTTCTACTTTTTTCTAGATTTTGATTGTGTTTCATTTATTCCCAACATTGCAAAAGATAGAAAAGAGTTAATTTAGGATTCTTTTTAGATGGGGTCAGGGAAATGACTGAGGCCAAATTTATTAACACAGATAAGTGGGAGAATCCAGGGACCAAGCATAGCCTATCAGTATAAAACTGTTTAAAAATTTTAATATCTCAGAAACTTAAAACTGAAACTCCAATCTCTGATTTTGCCTCCTTTGTTATATTGAATAAAGCGGATTGGTAAAAAAACTTGATAAAACCCAAAACTATCGAGCTAAACCCAACTTAACTGAATAGTACGCAGTGGGACATGGGTTTTACTATTGAGTGCTGTTCTTAGATCTACCAGGCAGCTGTTATCTTGTGTTAGGGAGTGGTTATCTGGTTACCTTCCCATTGTTCTGTTGTTAGGCAGCTTGGTGGGGGAAAGGGAGGGGGTGATATCACTCCAACTTGCAGTACAGCAGGAAAGAGTGATTGAAGTTTATCAGAGCACAAGTCACATGACTTGGGGCAGCTGGGAAATTGACAAAATGTCTAGCCCCATGTCAGATTTCAAAATGAAATATAAAAAAATCTGTTTGCTCTTTTGAGAAATGGATTTCAATGCAGAATTCTTCTGGAACAGCACTATTAACTGATGCATTTTGGAAAAAAAAATTTCCCATGACAGGATCCCTTTAACTGAAATTGTTAAATATCAAAGATATTATTGGTTGTGCTGTTGCCTCTGCTGGATCAGTAATGTCTTGTCCTTAATTTCATCATTCAGTGATTGTTTATACTACAAGCACATCCATTTATCATTTAATTATGAAAATAAATTAATTATATTGGTTTATTGATACATTTAGTGCATACAAAATCCTGACTAGATAAGAGGTGACATAAATTAGTATATATGTTTTTCATGGCTATAGCAAACACTCTACTGTATTTTATTCCATGTATATGGTACATATTTAGCACTATACTCTATATAATTAAAACCTATGGTAAGAGGTTAAAGAACAACTTTCATAATCCATTAATCCTGCAGTTGAACGATCTATGCCTGAAAAGGTATACAATTGAAAATTCAGATGAAAATCAGATGTCTGTGCAAAAACATATTTCTTCAGCAAATCTGGAACATTTTTGCAACCCAAAGCATTTGGTTTATAAGAATGTCTATTGAAACCATAAAACGTCATGCTGCCTTGCTTGCCAGCAGTGATTTTGTAGCTTTAGGTTTAGCAGCACCATTGGGAAGTAAGTGCAGAAGCTTACTCTAAAATTCCTCACTGCTGGATCCGGTTATTGCAGTAGAAAGAGCTATGGCTGTAGTGTTGTCATTTGCATTAATGGAAAGAAATTGTATTAGGATTAAGGTTAGCAGTGAGCAATATTTAGACAATGAGAACCTTGCCTTAGCTGGCACCACTTTACAGAGAGCAGTAAACTTAGATGTCAAATGTATGCTTTTGAGTTGTTTTTTTAAAGAAAGAACAGCAATTCTGTGGAGGCTTTTTAATGGACAAGGAAAGTCTAAAATAGAATAAGGCTAGAAATGCTGTATTTTGTATACTAAACATGAACCTGAACTTACTGCACCAAAAGCCTAATCAAACAAATGATTAATGCTTTCAAAGTTGGCCACAGGGGGTCACCATCTTGTAACTTTATTAAGCATCTTTGCAAGACCAAGACTAGGCACATGCTCAGTGTGGTCTGGGCTGCTTAGGGATCGCCATAGATGATCAAAACAGGGAAACAAACAAAGCTGCTGGAGTTCTGCATGGAAGGGAAGTAAGGCGGGGCTCCCCCTGCTGTTCATAAGTATGATTGTTCCTTGAGGGACCATCTGACAATTTCTATCCACAGAAGTAAATGAAGGGAGAATTTCACTGCATACAATCAGATTTATTATAAAAGCACTAGACGTTTTTTAATTAAAGTATATTGGAGATAGGTTTCTTTTTCATTAAAGAAAGTAAAAATGGGATTATATTTTTTTTGCCTTTCCTTGTCCTTTAATAAGGGGACAATGTGCATATTATAATACAATGGTTTGACATCATCAACATGCTACTTTCTAGACTACATACAATATCACTATTAAAATGTGTCCCCATATTTTCTATACTGGTCAGTTATGGTGACCCGTGTAAAATACTTTTGGTAAAATGTATATAGAAATGGTAATTATGTCACATCATCTGCTCAGATTCAGTACAGTGCTGTATATACATATCCCTGTATGAAATGTATTATGCATTCGTGAAAAAAGACCATTGCTTAATGCCTTTTATTCAGTATTTGCTGAGAATTAAAATATTATTACTGCACTGGTTTGTTGTTATGTGAAGGTTTATGTAAGAATTATACGTGTAGCACTTTGTGTAGCTGTTATGCAGGAACAATGCAACATTATTTTTAATAGCGGGTGGTGGATTGGGGTACCCTGTGTTTTTTTTTCTATACAGATATTAAAGCACTTTGTGGCTGTATTGTGATCAAACTGCCATCGGGCTACAAGATTCATGCACCTGTTATAGATGATCAGCTATAACAAATAACTATGGAATGCATTAGGCCTGCTTGCCTGGATAAGGCTTGCCGGATATTGCCGAAGGCTCTGTCTGAAGGAAAAATGTAAATAAATGTAAATTAGACAGGCCATTCATTAAATCCCAAGTTAGAATGCCTTGCAAAAGCACTCATCCCCTTCTAATGTCATGTCAGTAAATATTAATATTTCAAATAAAATGTTCAACCTGAAATCATACAGGCAATAGAATTTATTAGTCAGCAAAAAGATTACATCTGAGAATGTTCACACACATATATCTTTTTCCACTTAGGAAATAGCAATGCATGGGTATGTTCTAGGCCTGCCTTAGATATTCTATTGGGGACATGTCTTCATTCTGACTGGGTAATATAAATTTTCTTCTTGGTAACAACTCTAGAAATGCTCTGACCTTGTCACTGTAATGTGGAAAGATACATTTCTGTAGCAGTTGGGCTTATGTCAGTCTGAGGCCATTTTATTATCTTTATTATCTATTTTCACCTGAAAAGTGAAAAGCTTACTTAATGGTGTTACCTCTTTGCTTGAAAGAAAGTATTTTATTTACTGCACTGAGTTTGAAAAGAATGTAAAGCTTTTCACGTTTGCTTTGTTTTGTCGCACCAAAATAGTTTTCTTGTCTTGTAAATAGTGATGGGCGAATTTGCGGCGAGTTCCTGCGATTCGCGAAATGCCAGCAAAAATTCGCCTGGCGAAAATTCACTAAAAAAAGAGTCGCGCGTCTCGTTTCGCTAATTTTTTCGCCAATTCGCGAATTTCGCTGGAAATTCGATAATTTTTCGGTGAAGCAAAACTGGGTAGATTCGCCCATCACTACTAAATGTTTTTTGTTAGAAAAGCTATCATTTACAGTGAATATTGTACCCCCTACTGGAATTTATAAACATAAGTGACTGAGGAGTTGTAAAAGCACACAGGCCAAGTGAGCTGTTTGTAAGGATATAATTTACATAGATAGATAGATAAATTGATGCATAGATTGATTGATAGATTAGATAGATGATGATGAACACAGGTGCTGGGAGTGATGAGTCTTACCCCAGGGGAGGGGAACTGTGCCATGGTAAGTCTGTGAGACTGGGAGTGGAAAGCAAGGGAATTTGTGTAGAAAAAAAACTCTGGAGAAAACCCAATGCTGTTTATACTAACGTATGGAATAACCACCTAAATGGGGCTAAAACCTTGCTGTTAAGAGCAACATGTGTGCTGCTGTTTAGCCAGGGGAACAGGCTGTTCTGGCTAATGAACAAAAACTGTACATTACTTTAGTAACACACTGTTACAAGTTACTTATTTATTGAAAGTCCATTGTGAATAAATTAACATATTTCAGTTTTAAGTACCTAGTTATTGGTGCCTTTCTACTTTAAAAAATGATCGGTAAGTTTCAGGTTTGGCCACAGGTGAGTGGCTGGTAGGTAGGAGCTGACGTTCTGTGTAATGAGGGTAATACAGGAACAGGGCTTGATAATAAGCAGATAAAATATTATGAAGAAAGATGATTTATTATTGAAGCAGTAAACATTATAGCTGGTTGAAGTCCATTTATTAGGCCAATGTTCAGAGGCAGGCTGTTAGCAAGGACAAGCCATTAAACATGCTAATGGTCCTGACAGGCAGCAAACAAGGGAAGTCTGATAGGCAGGCCGATGTCAGGGGCAGGCTGAAGAGAGAGTATAGTCCAGAAAATAGGCCAAGGTCAATACCAGGAGGTCAGTTGTAAACTGGCAAGGATCAGGAACAAGGGCACAGGAACAAGGCAAAGAACAGGAGCCCAGGAACCAGAAACAGGAATAAAGGCAGGAGAAAAAACAGGACCAGGAAGAGGACAAACTGGAATAACAAATAGCAGGCTGGATCTGGCTTGGGAGCACCAATGCTTGAGGTAGAGGAAACATAACCACCAAAATGACTGACCCATACAAACTCAGAAAACCCTCAGTTGCCAAAGGGATTAATGCAGGTAGAGTTCAAGACAAAGTCCAGAGTTGATTCAAAACCATACCTGAGACTAAGGGCCTCCTTGCCCCCGATAAGGCTTTTCTCCTATTTCTCTGTCATATCCAGAATACTGTATACATGTTTTTCCCTTGCTGTCCCACTACACCACCAGTAGGTTCCCACTAACCTACTCCTGAATGCTCCAATCCCTAACTGGTGCACAATCACCTGGTGCTCTAACCAAAACCCTCTTTCCTCAAAGGGGCCACAGGCTGCCCTTACTGGCTGCATAGCTACTCTCCTCTTAGGTGAGTCTGGTACTGACTTCCTAACTCACCTTGTCCAAGCAGAGTCTGGCAAGAATGGAACTAGGAGTGGGCAGAAGAGGCACCTGCATAGGGCAAAACAATGTAGGGTGCTGGGCAGGTGCCAGTTCAAGGGATTTCTGCCTGCCCCATGTCTGGCTATACTTCCCTCTACTACTCTCGCCTACTGCCTTCCGCATTTCCCTTCTGCATCTCCTCTCATGCTTCCCCTCTCCTATGGTGCATGTATGCTCGTGTGCACATACACAAGGGGGTTAGCTGGCCAGGTTGCCTAGGGCGCCCAGTCAGTTCGGCCAGGCCCTGGAGTCCTATTTACCAATGGGTCTGGCATCTATAGTTAGCCTTGTCTTTGATGTTATCAGGCTGATGAGGAAGTCCCTGGCTCTTGAACTTCCTTATATATAAGCACCTGTAAGGCAATTCCCTTAATTCCCCTAGGTAAATGCTAATTTGGGTGCTGTTTGAGACTGGAAAGGGCAAACTATGGACAAAGTTTGCAAAATATATCAGCCAGACAAGTGTTATCTCTAACAAAATGCTGATTCTTACTGGAAGGTGTGAAATTTGCATTTACAGAACTCCTGTAGTCCCTTTTAAATGTGGAATATTTTACTTACCACATGTTAGATTTCTTGGTACTGAAATTCTGATCAGTTTTTAATAATTAATAATAGCTATAAAAATAGTGACTTCTGCTTGATAAATAAATGATAGAAAGAGTCTTTCCTTACTACAGGGAGTGTGTGTAGCTTGGCATCTGGTTGCACACAGAATGAATGCCAGTAACTTCAAGACCAATAACTGACACAGTGGTCAGCATATTATGAATCAATTATGGCCTTCTGTAAGGGTTATTTTAAATCTTTTTTTATGAATCACTTTCTCACCACTGCTCGAATAAAACATCCAATAATGGTTTTATGTTGTAATACATTAAACACTGTGGTTGGATAGTTTGCTGATAGCATCCCTTTGATTCTTCTGTGAGGTTGTTTAGTTATACCTTCCTGTGATTCAATAATGTGATTAAATAACAATACTTATTTGAAAGTAATTAAAAATACTAATTTCTTTGGCTAAATCACTTTGCTAAACTTTTAGGAGGCCACACGTTACATCTACCTTATTTAGATTCATCTATTGATTCAGAGAGCACAACACCTGAATCATACATGGCCCATTCTTGTAAAGAGTAGTTAACCCAGGGGCCTTCTTCTTTATATTAAAGTGGACCCATCACCCCAAAAAAATATTCAAAATCATATTTTATCACATTAGTCAAGCAAAATGAAAATTAATTCCACTATATAAATTATTTTAATCTTGTTTTCTTCAGTCTGGGAATTCATAATTTTGTGGACACTGTTATTAAGACAAGCCTTGCATCATCTCAGAATCTTGTTTGTGCACCAGAATGGGGGACCCAATGTCTATTCCCTTGTCCTGGCTACACAATTAAAAGAGAACTGAGGGAATGTGTGGGGAGCAGTGGCATCTAGGAAGTGCTGAATGGAAAGTGAAAGTAATTATCTGCCCCGCCTCTATGCCTAAGGCATAGAGGAGTGGCAGACGATATTTGATTGACAGCTGAGATTTTTAAAGATCTTAAAACAGCTATGAATGCCTTAATACAAATTTGTAATTGGAATTCATGTTTAATTTGAAAAGGACTTTTATTATACAGATTTTTGTGTCTGGGTGTCTTTCTTTTTTTTTTTTATAATGGAAGTTTGATATCATGTTGACTAATGGGGAATATAATAGGCAAAAGAAGTTACACAGCATACAGCTCAAAATTGTAGTCTTAATATTTATCATCAATATTATTTTAACCCTGGGGGCTAAATATCCTAGTCGTAGGGTGAAATATGTCGAATCAGATGGAATAAATGATGTTGGGAGTGTCTCAAAAAGTAAAAAAGGCAGTAGTCATAAAAACAAATACATTTATTTAGGACACACAGTACATAAAGCCTAATGCATGTCTTGCCTATTGGGACACTTACTCATAGGCTCTAGGGGCCAGTGGTGTAACTACCAGGGGTGCAGGGAATGCAATTGCACCAGGGTCCCCACCCTCTTGGGGCCCATCGGAGCCACAAAAATGGTTATGGCAGGCGGTTATCTAGGGGGAGATTTTACAGCACACATGCCATCAACACTCCAGCATGCGATTTATAGAGGTAAGGGCCCAGGTGCCCATCCTGTACCAGGCCCCCCAGGGAGTAGTTACACCACTGCTAGGGGCAATATAATAGGCACAATCTTCATAAGAATAAGAGCTCCATTACTGTCTTGTCTCCCACTTGTCTTCATGTTCTTGGGAAAAGAAAGACAAAAGGGTATTTATTTTTAGCTCTAATAGATTTTACTACCATCACAGTATTGTAATTATTATATGCATGTGTCACATACAGACCTTTCTGCTTCCCTGTTCTGCCCTGTTCGGCCCACATGCACATCTTATTCATTATAATTCTAGCTAGTTAGGTGAACAGAAGTCTGCATGCGCTACATATACATGGTTTAAAGTACATGTTTATGTTTTGCCCTTGATGTGGTAGCTTTTCATGTGTAAGCATGACATTGGAGGGTGTCAGAACTGTGGCTCAATTGCATTGCGATATTTATAGATTACAGATGGACTCTGATAAATATAATTACTAGTTACCTGTTTAGGCAGGATTTAAGTTTAGGAGTCTGCATTGGATAAATATGTTTGCAGGAAAATAGCTTCTACTTTGAGTAAATCACTTGGCCGAGAAATGTTCTTTAATAGTAAATCCTTATAAAAGCAGTTTAAAAGGGCAGATGCTGCCATCCAACTGGAACATCAATCATTTTAACGTGCACACTTGGTGCATTCTTATTAACTAAACACATTTGTTAAAGGAACAAGTACATTATGTGCTTCTGTTAAAATGCACCCAATTACCTCTTCCTTTATTAATGATAAAATGTAATTAAAATACAGATAACTAACACAGTTGGTATGAATGAATAATAATGAACTTGATGGGATAAAGTCATATTTCTGTTTTATTCCTACTGTCTAAGAGAGTCCTCCATATACTGCAGCAAGATCTTCTACTGCATACTGTATTACATTATTTCCTAGGCACATCCCTTTGATTTATGGTAAATCCAGCAAAAGGAAATTTTGGCATCCAATATACAGTTGCTTTGTGCCCTTATAGCAGACATTTGTCGATTAATAAAATGGATTTACTTAAGCAAAGCTACTCAAGGTCAAGACTGCTGTTTGCTATGCTATGTAGCTATAGACATAGAAACTGAAGGAAAGCTAGCTACATACTTTCTAAGCACTGCAGGAAATACCTCTTTATTAACTGATGTCCCAGTATTCTAAGCATTGCTCATAAGTGATGGGCGAATTTATTCGGCAGGCGCAAATTCATGGCGAATTCCCGCGATTCGCCGCCGGCAAATAAATTCATGAAACACCAGCCAAAGTTCGCCTGCCGAAAATTTGCTGGCATAAAAAAAAAACGTGCCGTGACTCGTTTAGCATATTTTTCACCAATTCGCGAATTTTGCTGAATATTCGCAAATTTTTCGGCGAAGCAAAAGGGGATAGATTCGCCCATCACTATTGCTCATAACTTAAAAACAGTGAAACATAAACAATTATGGCATTGAATTGCAATTACAAAACATGTGTTTTTTGAATGTTTCTTAGAATTTCTCCAAAGTAAAAGTAAGTTCTGAAATGCAGTATTATTGAAAACAGAAATTGTGTTGCTGTGGGGCAGCTGCTTTTAGCACTGGGGCATGATTCTGATCAGGGCACTGCAAGGAGTTTGCATGTTCTCTCCATGTTTTTGTTGGTCTCCTTTGGGTACTCTGTATGTTGAGTGCATGCTTTAAGGCTATTCGATTGTAAGCTCCAAGGCAAGGACTGGTGTATACAACTGAAAGAATCATAAGATCAAATAGGATTGTGACCTGGAAACTCTGTCTAGAAGATACTGTCATGATTTTATGGTGTAGGTTTTAATACTATATTATGATGTGTATAATGCAAAAAAACTCCTCCTACCATTTAAAATTTTATTTTGAAACTAATTAAAGTTTTTTTCTTGTTTTGATTTGATAATGGACAGTCAACACACATATTATGCATTATCCTGCACTTTGAGAAACAAATAGCCTTTCAGGCAGCTACTTGGGAATAAAGTTTCCACTGCCCCTCAGTGTAATTAATGTATTTCGGGTTCTGCTCTCTGGTATAGTGATAAGCAGCATTTGGTTTTCAGTGGGATGCTTGGAGATATAGTGCTCCAAAATCTAGAGGTTTGCAGGTATATTCTACCTGTTACTTAGAATGCAGCACCACACCACAGTGCTATGTTACTATATTACAAATGTTCATTATGTTCTTATTAGCACCTGTGTAATTTGTACTTTGTAATGAAGAATCATAAAGTGCTTTGTGGCACTGTCCCATGCATAATTAACACGTGAATAATTTGGTACAGCATTTTTAGCTTTTGATATAGAATTTTCATGGCTCAAGGTAGAAAGAACCTTTTGTATTCAATTAAAATATTGACTTTTCTGCTTTGTTGCATCTGTTTTCTTTGCCAAAACCCCAGTGAAAATAAATTTACAGAATAAATATTTGAGAAACAGAGGCAAGATGGCTGTATGTGTGACATATTTTACAACAGCAACAATTTAAACAAGGAGCATTCCATGTGTATTAGTCTTGTATAATAACTAAGTAAACAAAACGATAAAACTCCATCTTGAATAACAGAAGACAGGGGAGATTGCCCTCTATTTATAGTAGTTTTTAATGAAATGCTAGTTTCAGGTTTTCTGCTCAAATTAACTACCTTTGTTTCGCTTATCTGTAAAAATATGTTTCATACACTAAGTTGGAGAAGCTGAGAGTGATAGGCTTACACATTAAATTACAGAATAATCATTATGGTTCATTCTCTATTTATTAGGCTTGAAAATGTAGACCAATAAACCATCATACATAAAGCACATACACCAGTGCCAATGTGCCAGAGGCTCCCTGTACTGAGGCAGAAGCAGCAGAGTGATGAGTTACACTGAGGCTGAACATAGCACCTACCTTGATATGGAAACTTTGGGCCATTAAAAAACAGGCAAATTGTGTGTGTACATGTTCCTCCTGTGTCATTATCTGGCATCTAATTTTGCACTGGTGTCACCCTTGGAAATTTTGAGAAAAATATTTAATTGTAGGTAGAAAACCCGGGAAACCATGATGCTATTTTGCATTAAGTCCACATTTGTTAACGGGGTTGTTCACCTTTGAGATAACTTTTAGTATGATATAGAGAGTGATATTCTGAGACATTTTGCAATTGGTTTTCATTTTTTATTATTCTTGGTTTTTGAGTTATGTAGCTTTTTATTCAGCAGCTCTTCAATTTGAATTTTAAGCAATCTGGTAACTAGGGCACAAATTACCCTAGCAACCATGCATTCATTTGAATAAGAGACTGGAATATGAAGAGGAGAGAGTCTAAATAGAAGGATCAGCAATAAAAAGTAGCAATAACAATAAATTTGTAGCCTTACAGAGCATTTTTTTTTTAGAAGGAGACGGCGACGCCCATTTGAAAGCTGCAAAGAACTAGAAGAAAAAGTCAAATAACTAAAACTATAAATAATAAATAATGAAAACCAATTGAAAAGTTGCTTAGAATTGGTCGTTGTATAACATAATAAAAGTTACCTTAAAGGTGAACCACCCCTTTAATGTGGTCTACAATCTGTCATAATTATCATATAAATAGTCTAGACTGCAGAAAGTATGTCGGGAGCATGGTAAGAATAACGCTAAATTACCACACACTACTAAATTATTATTATATTACATACACCAGTGAGAATTCCATAAGGCAAGTAATTCTGGCTTATGTTAGTAGACACACTTCATCTATTATTTTGTGGCATGAAATTTCTTGGACTGCCACAATGCATTAGTATTGCTGTGCACAATCTTTATTATTCTGCATAAGCTAAATGCAATGGAGGGACAGAAATGAATAAAAATAATGGACTACCTTAAATTGCTAAAATTACAATAGCACAGAACAGGGGGGCACATTTATGCAAAAAAAATTTATGACATTAATTAACACTTTCCAGGAAAGAATCTGGCACATTTATCAAAAGCAAGTCTTTTATAACGGGTGTTAAAGTGCAGCTGCAGGGCTTAGCATGTGACTGACTCATTACTATAAGACACAAGTCATTCTGCCTGATGCTACAAATTGGTAATAATGCAGATAATGATTTGCAAATTGGAGCTGTTTGTTCTTCTTTCAGAGCAGTCACTGTGAGCAAGTGCAGAGAATGTATAGCCAAATGCCCTTGGAAATGTATGAAGATAATTCCCCATACTTTATCCTGGTGCTTTTCATCCTAGGACAATTCCTCAGGAAACTTGGAGATACAGGGGTGATTCAGATAAAATACCCCATGTGTCACTGCATTACAGAAATGAAGTGGGGGATTAAAACAAGGCAAGGAATGGGGAGGATACTGGTGAACATTTATTTCCTAATGAAGATAATGGATATCATCTGACCTAGCATCTATTTTCCCTGTGTTATATAAATTATGCACTTTTTAAATCAACAAAATATATTAGCTTCATTTAAGGGTGATATTGCAACAAACAATACAATATATTCCAACATCTTTTTTCCACACCTGTATACAGTAAATAGGCCCTGAAGTCTAAACTTCTGTTGGTCTCTTTAATTCTGAAATTTACAGTATGATACTCAACAAAACAGATGTCCATAAATATTTCATGAAAATAGAAAAAGGATCGGTTTCATTGGTGATATTACTATGTTTATTCAGTTATAACTAGTATCCACCACTGGCATTGCTAATACATATTCTGAAATGCATTTATGTGAGCTATTGTCTTCTTCAAGCGAAACATTAATACGCACTTGATTGCAAGTAATGTCCATTTTGTTAATACAATCCTTTTTCTTAATTTGAATATATTAGTTTGAACTCAGGAGCAATGATGCTAATATAGTTTAAGCTTATGGAAGTATCAACAAATATAGGATTATGGACTCTGCTAGATGCTGTAGCTAAATGCATTTTCAGAATCAATAATAAATTACAGTATATAACGTAGATGAGATTTACTCAAATAAATGACTTCATACAGACACATTTTAATACACAATTGTTTTTTCTCAATAATAAATATAGCATTTACTCTGTAATGTTGCTCAAATATTTTCATCTTTATGTACGATGGGGGCCAGTTATTTTTAAGGTCATACTGACATATAGGGGTTTATTTACTACAACTTGAATTTATCTCATCTTTTATTAAACCAAGCTTGACCACACTTCCAACCAAAATTTTAACTTATTTATTAATAAAATAACTAGAAAAAAATTGGTGCAGGAATAGATTAGATAAAATCGAGCTAAAAAATCTAATCAAATAATTTTTTTGGATTTGATGCCCGAATAGCTAAATTTTTCGGATTATCAGACAAAACTCAGTCACAATATCTTCAAATTGTAAAAATCTGCCATTGACTTCTGCATGATGGTGGATTTTCGGATTTGGACTTTTAGCAGCTTCTGGGTATAATATATCTCAAAAAATAGTTTTTTTCCCAAAAAAACTTGACCAGAAAAAAAACCATGGTCTAGTAAGTAACCCCCATAGTATCAGCATCACATTTTTAACTATTGCAGTGCCATACCCAGGACCCAATATTGTGGAAATAGCATAACACAGCTGCTATAGCAACAAAAGAATATATTATTATTATTAATAACATGTATTTCTAGAGCGCCAACATATTCACATCGCTGATGCTGTATAAGTATCATTCCCAGGATATTGGTATTGGTTATGTCACTTCTGCATTAATTACAAGTTTGATGCTGAGCTTTCACTATGAGTTTAAGATGGACATTCTTGGAGAAAAACATTGAACATTTTACAGTCTTTTGATGGAGTTCTTAACTGATTTGACTTAATTGGAAAACATGGCCTTTAAGAGTAGCTCTGATGATTTCTTCAACAAACATTTCATCCAACTTATTGTGATTGTAAGAACTGCAATTAATATACGTATTTACTAGTATATGTAGTTTAAATATGTGAGTGTAGTGTTAGGTCTGTATACATATTATAATTATAATACACTGGGGTTCATTTGGAGGGGTGGGACTTTATGGACGTTTTTCAACCCAACTGAACTATGTATCAGTGAACAAATACAGTATGATTTGAAACTGGTGGAACACAGGTGACGCTCATTCATATAAATGATGTCTTTACTTAGGGGCCCTACTACCTAACAAGAAATGGGGTGACAAATATGAAATCCTAACATGACTGTTGTGCTAATGGAAATCACATATATTAAATATATATAATGGTTACTGTGAATAAAACACAACACATTTTAGATTATGTGGCTGTATCCTGTGTTCTGCCTATGATAATTTGGGCTCTGAAATATGCAAGATAGAAAGCATATCAATTTTGTTAAAAGCTTAAATGACCAATACAACTTTGGAAAACATCAGTTTTAGGAGAAATAAAAATTCCAAATGCCTTTACTAAATATTTAAACTTAAATTTTTTCCCATTCTTCAATTTTCATATTTAAAATGGTCGGCTAATGGTAAAAGGTTTTAGTGTGAATAAGAATAAGGTATCCTAGAGTGTATATGTATATTTTCTACTTACAATATTATTACAGGAGGCAATAACTATTTCTCATAATCTTAAAATAGCATAGGAGATAATTGACAAGATACAGTCAGAGTATGTATGATTGGTTCCATTGGATATTCATACAGGCACCTCTACCAGCATTGGTATGGGTATATCTTAGCAGGCATACAGTGGGCAAAGGTTCTACTGCTGCCTATGTCCTCACTCAACCATCTTTACCATATATTTTTTTATATATATAGAAGATCCAATCCAATGTTCTGTACTAAGAGACGTTTTGATCACTAACACATGCCGGGACTATAAGAGATGTTTCACAGGGGGGCCTGGTTCTATTTTCCTTATTTATATTTAGCTATATTTTTTAAAAATTTTAAATTTTCTCTTTAATCTTTGATATTTTATTTTTGTTTTTATTGTTTAGTTTGTGGGGTTAACATATTCATATGTAGCAGTTTACATTGGATATACACAATTAAGTACACACTTTATGGCACACTTATATATTTGCAAACACACACATTGAATTATAAAATGTATCGATTACACAGATTTAAGGGATTACACAGATCTAAGGGATCCTATTTAGTCACACTAATTTGGTGTTATTCTTAAATTCATATATAGAAATATAATGTTAGGCCAATCGTGCTCTTTTATTATATGTGCAACTTACTAATATCTTTTAAAAGTGACATATATTACAGGAAATCATTAAACACAAGTATAGAGTGATGGGATTGAAGTACTAAAGTGTTTATACTGGGCGTATATGTAAGATTAACTACAGCAGGTGCCACTTAGCTGCAGATAGCGCACTAAACTACAAAGTTATAAAGTTACTTATATCTAATCTACAAAATTACTTTTATCTAATAAGAATTGTGGTATTTATTTATTTATTTATTTATTTATTTAATCTGGGTTTATTGTCCATTTAGGGCTCTTCCAGATGAGGAGATTGCAGGGAGATTTGGATTTAGGAAACTAATTTTCAAGGTTATTATCAAATGAAAAATTAAACATAAGGGAAATATTTAGCACATATATTATTAACTATTGCAGAGATTTTAACATTGCAAAGTATGGTGTAGAACAATATGCAAGTAGTGAATATTAATTATTTCTAGAGATATATACCATTCTTGTATTGTCATCAATGCATTAAATTAAATGCAGTCTAGAGGATTTTATAGATAAAGCGGATTATGGAGAGGTCTTCATCTTACCACCACCACTTAATAAATCTCTTCGGCATTACTGACTCTAACAGACACTTTGAACAAATTATTAATGCTGTTATTTTCATCTTGTACCAGTACAGATGAAGATAAAATTCTAAATGGTTTATACTTACAAAGGGCAAATCTTTTCTTCCCATGAAATAACAAAATTTTCTACATATCAGTGAGCTAATTGCACAGCTGTAAATGTAAAGGAAATGGGAGACCATTAAAATTAATGATCTTGCATTGCAAAGTTGAAACGCAATGCTTAACTTAATAAGACTTCCTTCTTAAAAAAAATATACTTTATACAGTATATTTCTATCAATCAATCAATCTATCTATCTATCTATCTCTATATATATATATATATATATATATATATATATATATATATATATATACTTAAGTTAATTTGAAATTTCAGTCTTACACAGAGCATCACAATGTCTTGATAAAGGTTCTCTGTGTAGGACCAAATGTTGATTTACAAAATTAAAGTTTTACACATAAATTAAGTACCATGAGTGCTTTGTGTTCTTTATGCAGCACCTGGGTTTTCTGGGGGGTTTTTGTGTGAGTGTGCGCTCTCTCTCTCCTTATAACAGGCCTTATGACAGGCCATCAAAGCTGTGTACAGAAGCTCACCATCTTGGATTTTGTTAGGTGTGACAGTGACTCTGCACATGCTCAGTAGCTCTGGGCATCGTGGCAAATTATTAAGCAAACAATTATGTTCACATGTCACAAAAGCTATTGCTACAGGGATGGTTAATACATTTTTACTCAAATTGAACTGGTTTCTGAGCTGCAATGTAATGACAATGAGTATTGGCAGAAAAGAGGATGGAGAGCTACAACGGGTATCTTTAGAGGCTTTAGAGGCACAGATCTAGACTCTAGGGCTGTGGTTCCTTTGGGCTGTTAACTTTGTTAAGCATTAGTTCTTTTTAATTTAAATTAGCCACTGTTTTGGTCCAGGTTCTAGAACGTCTCCTGCAGGTATGGGATCTATTATACAGAATTCTTGGGATTTGGGTTTTCTGGATAAGGGATATTTCTGTAATTTTCAATCCACATACTTTAGATCTACTAAAAACTTATTTAAACATTAAATACACCCAATAGGATTGTTTTGCCTCCAATAAGGATTAATTATATCTTAGTTAGGATCAAATACAAGGTACTGTTTTATCATCAGAGAGAAAAAGGAAATCGTTTTTCAAAATTTAAATTATTTGATGAAAATGGGAGACAGCCTTCCTGTAATTTGGAGCATTCTGAATAACAGGTTTCCAGATAATGGATCCCATTCCTGAATATGATTTGCTGACTTTGCTTATACTGATGATGCACATAAGAAACCAACATGTACAATTTTGATTACTTTTAAGGGTAACTGACTATTTTTTTATTGAACTAAATAAAAGATTTATGGATGATTGCCTTTTTCTTTATTTGCTTGGTCTTAATTCATTTCTTATTTTTCAGGAGGCATTGTTGATAAAGACCTTCGCCGCTACCTCAATTTACGATTTCAGAAGGGTTCAGTGGATCATGAACTACAACAGATAATAAGAGACAACCTCTACCTCCGAACAGTGCCATGTGAGTACTCTCCACATTCAGTCTATCATATTAAATACTGTGGTTACGCTTAAAAAGTTACATGTTTTGGTTATGCGAACAGATTTAGCATAATTGCCTTCTTTTGTTATTTGACATTTAAGTTAAAATATGGAGTTTCATAAAAATAACAAAAACTTCCCACCACCTAGCTTAAATGATATTTCTTAATCCATTAACTATTCAAATTGAAAATAATACATTTTATTATTTAAAAACACAAAGAGGCTAAGCAATTTGCATTAAATAATGTAATGCACCTTCAGTGCTACAAAAATTTCCTGAAAAGTGTGTAATTGTAAAAAGGAAGAATAATAACAAACTGTGTAACAGACCAAAACCGCCTGAGGGTTATGATTGTTAAATAATGTTTTTGGTATCAGACTGGATAAGAGGCATTCACAAGAGTATCGAGTTCACAAAAAAAAAAGATCACAGATTAAATTTTGTGCTAGAATTGCAGGTATTTTTATAGCGTTTAATGTAAACTGGTAAACAAGCCAAATCTCATGTATATGAGAGCATTCAGCAAATTAGTATAGCCCTTGAAGTTGAAAGTTTAGAAAGAAGTTTCTGCTGAAGGTTATCATGTGAGAAAGGGGAGGACTGAGTTTCTATCTGAATCAAATACTATAAGGTACAGATGTCAGCAAATTAAGTAAATGCTTATATCTGTAACCTCTGTATCTATGACCTTGTGCAGCTTTCATCATACAGTTGAATCCCTGGAGTATATCCATGTTAGAAGGAGATTGTTACCTTTTCTATATAATCAGTTACCTTTTTCATGTGTCACATGAGATCCCCTGCTGCCATTGCTGGGAGTTTGGTTTAGATGGATTGTGTTATTCTGTTTGTGCTCTGCTGGCATATTGGGATGTAAAATCTAGGCAAAACATGAACCAAAAAAGAAAAATTTTAAAGTGAAATGTGTTGTATTCGTATATGTATGTCACATTCAGTATGCAATGCCATTTCAATACAACATTGTTAGAAGTAAGTATCCAGCTCTATGCATGAGATCTAGAGCCCAGTTATTATCAATCTTGCAGCAAATGTTTTATTCTATATAAGGAGAATAGCAGACCTGGCGTTTTCATCCTTTTAACTCCCAGTAATTGGAATAATGAATTAGGCAAAGAAAAATGCTACATCAACTTTCATCCTTATACAAGATAAGGGCCTACAACAACCTATTGTAAGGATAGGATTTTCATTTCCTATAGTCATTTTCATAAAGGGCACTCATGTTCAGTCATGTTCATAGTGCAGGGAAAGGATTATGCATATATGTGATTGAAAACTGGAATATATCTGCAATTTGTTTGGTTAAATATCATTACTCTTGTGATGACTATGACTATGAAGATAATTAAGTAATTCTAAAACAACTGGACAAGTCCAGCCCTCACTTTCCTTCCTAAGCTTCCTGCGGTGTTCTGTTATGTGTACTGATGTGTTCTCTTTAATTGTAATACTTTTTTTGTACACAACACTATAGGGGCTATTTACTAAAATTCAAACTGATCATTTCCAATATTAGCTGTTTTATTAATAAAAAACGTATTTGAATCGGATCAAGGAAAACTTAATAAAACTGAGCAAATCCTGAATCACTCAAATTTTTCAAGTTTTTTCCAAAAACCACGTAAAATCAAATTTTTGGGCTAAACCCAGCGCAGACCCTGAGAACTTCAAATATATAGATAGGTGCCTCTCCCATTGACTTATACAGGACCCCGACAGGTCTGAGATGACTGTTCTTCAAATTTGGGCTTATTGCAGCATCGAAACAATTCAAGTTTTTTCCCTCTAAAAATTTGAATTTTCTAGTGAAAAAAACTAGACTTTTTCAAGATTTCAACATTTGGATTTTAGTAAATAACCCCATTTATTTCCAGTTGTTTGCTCAGCAAGAGATTCTACCAAAAAAAGTATAGGATGATTCTTATAGAGAGGAATAACAGGTGTTTTAAGCAGTTAGATCCAAACCAATTTGAACTCTAAAATATATTGCAGGTAAAATGTCTACAATCAGGTTCAATGTTAAAATGCAAGTTTCTGTTGTGTTGGAGTTTTATTTCTCTGTAATTTGCATATACTGTACTGTTATTTAAACTAGTAAATTCCATATATTGTAACATGATACAAGATTAATATTATTCCTTACATACTGATTTTAAAAAGAAATTGCAGAGCAAATTCACCAAAATGTGTTCTACTTTTCCTTTCAGCTAAGTTAATATTTCAGCATTTAAAATTCAACTCCCCCAAATATGTTGGTCGGGTTGGAAACAATTTTCTGCTTTACTGACTGTGATTCCTTTTCTGCTGCTCTTTCCCACAATAGGCATTTCTGCTGCCATCATCATTTAAACACAAAACCAAAAGTTTGTGCTGGTGATTCAAGTGAGAAAAGCCTTTTTTCCATGTTTTACTTATATTACGTTGCTCTGTCAAAAAGCATTATCAGCTATAATATATTTCCTTTTTCTAGGACAAGGATGGCAGGCAACAGATTGTACAACACTTTTTACTTACAAACACAAGAGAAAACAAGCTAGAAATATGAATTACACATTGAGGGGCATCACACATATGGCTGCTGTCCCTAACATGTTTTGTTGGGGGGTTATTTTGAATTACAGTATGAACATTGTACTTTACAGCTCACATCTTGCTACTCCTTGTTAAAGAACAGTCAACTAGAAGGAAGGTCGCATTTAACAGGTATCATATAATGAATTAGGAACATTCAAGATCTTGGAGTATATTATTCTGATGTGCTAGTTTCTATACTACTATCTCATTCCGCATGATTTCGTGCAACTAGTCCATTATGGACAGCCTACCATTTAGCCCACTTCCCATACACAGTAACTGCAAAGTGTTGTTGTACATAGATAAATGTGCGCACTATTAGTACAGCAACCATAATGTTATATGTCAGGTGCTTTGGCAGTTAATAGGGTGTGCTACTAAGTAATTAAGGTGTTAGTGTCATTTGGGGTGCAAAGCCAGTTATTTGGCTTTGACAATTTTTCTTGTTTTGTTGCTTTATAACATGTTCTTTTGAGAACCACATTGACATTAATAGGATATAATATAAATCTTTTATGGACTTATTGGACAGGCATTGTATCCTGGACTACAGTAATCCCAATATCTACAGTTAGTTTTGTGTATGTATGTAAATGAATTATAAGTACAGAATTTGGTCAGCATGGTGGTGCAGTGGTTGGCATTGCCGCCTTGTAGAACTGGTGTGTTGGGTCTGATTTCAGCCAGGGGTCTATCTGCAAGACATGTGTGAATGAGACAGAGATGTTAGATTGGAAGATCCACTGGGACAGAAACCTTTATGAATGATATATATAATCCCTGTAAAGTGATGTGGAATATATCTGATACTATATATAACTTAATAGATTAAATTTAAAAAAAATCAGCAAACCCAATGCCTCCTTTCCCCCTCCCCATACATTTACCCCTCTTGCACATAGACTGGGACAGCGGAAGCCATGATGGAATTCAATAGGGTAAATAGTCACCCCTGTTCTTTGATGGAAGGGTCTCACCTTGCCTCATGGCAAAAACAAACCTCTTGGCACCAGTGTCATTTGTGGTGCTGACCCAGTTTAGAAAAAGAATAGCTACGTTAGCCACAAAACTGCTTTCACTTATATTTCTTAATGTTTTCATATATGAAATACTGAACCTCTCTATAATGCATTGTTCTTTTTGCTTCTTTTCTGGCGTTAGTGCTTAGGAGAATTCAAACTAATATAAATTCACAGAAAAACTTGTCATGTGAATTGTTACTGTATAGTATGTATTTTTCTGCAAATTGGAACAAACTGATTCCATGCTGAAAACCTGACACTTGTAAATAAAATATATTTCCAGAATAAATAAAAGCCAATTCTTGGCTCTAGGGGGATATATCATGAGATGGCTATGATTATTTATTTATATTACATCAGTGTTGTTCCAGTTTAGTATCTATATGTATTAATGCTATGCATGTTTATGGGATACAATTAGCTCTATGATCTGGACCTTTACAAAGCTTAGCAGACTATACAGTATATGTGCTCTCCAAGGCCTCTGGTAGTGTTTTTTTAACTGGTGGAGGAGTGTCCAAATTCTCCTGTGCAGCCTTTCTGTCTGTAACTGGTGATGACAGACTGCTGCTATGATTACTGGCACTTACAGAGCTAACTAATTAATCCCCAAACCAATTTTAAAAATACTAGTGACCAAGTGAAAGAAACCCACTTTAAACTATTTATACATAAATGTAGGCTTGTACTGATATTCAAATTACTTGTAAAATCTCACAATTTCTGTAAAGATCATTCCTCTTTAACCCTGTGGTTGTTAACGGGACTAGTGCCAACTACTTGCGATTATCAACCTTTTATATCATTTATTTCAATTAAAACTGAAACCAAGTGAAAGGTGGCTTTCACAATAGTGATTCTCACAAATGGATATTAGTACAATGTGGGTAACAACAACCTCCACGAAAATGGCATATGCAATAAATGACAGTTTAAAACAACCAAACATTACACCTTGCTGATTTTTACAATTAATTCAAATTACATTGCTCGTTTGATAGTGATTCCAACAAGGGGGTATTCACATAATAAATGCAAACACCAACTTAACCTTAACTGACTTGTGCGATAGCTTAAAGTTTAAAATATCACACACTATTGTCTTGTGAGATTTCAGTTATATCTCAGTATTTAAATTAAATGGTACCTAGCCAGACCCTCCCTTAAGGTAAGTTGGAAAATGAATATACAGAAAGTGGAAATATGCCAAGAGGTTGCGAGCTTTTGCGAGCTTTTGTTATTACTATCTAGGGATACCACAAAGAGGGAGAACGGCAGGACACCAAGGGCTGTGGTTTCGTTATTTACCTTCCCTAGTACTCACAAGAGAGCTATTTAACCTATAAAACGACAAACCCAAGGTACCTTGGAATAGAAGATAGAAAAGGTGAAAATGTATACACAAGTTTGAAGAGATATTTCCCACAATAGGTTGCTAAAAAAGTGTTAGGGGCAAATTCACGAAAATGCGGAAATTCACTGGCGACGCCTTCGCCGCAATTCACCTACCTTCGCCAGGCGAATTTTTGCCAGTCTGCCGCTAATTCACTAAAATGCAAATTTGCACTCAGGGAGGCGAAAAAAGTAGTTGCACTACCATTACTTACAAAGTTAAACGTATAATAGAGGTATATGTTACAGCCACTACATTAAACTACACAAGCCCAGGAAACCTTTAATAAATAAAATAAAGTTGTCCTATGGCCCTACATGTGCCCCCTGTATAGTTGTGTTGCCATATGTTAGGAAATGTAGGGGGGAAGGAGGGTAACCCCCCAAAAAATTAAACACTATTTTTCAGATTATCACACTTAAAAAAGTAAGACGCCAGTGTTTTTTTGGAACTTAGAAAAAATTTCAAGTTTTTTTTTTCAAACTCTTATCTATTGTATTGAACTTTGCCAGGTCTGACCTGACAAAGTAAAGTCTAGCGCAAGAGGTAACGTTCAGTAAAATGGGCATCTTAGTGAATTAGTGTAGCAACTTTGCCTGCTTTCTGTTGCTTCTGGTTCACAACAAATAAGAATGCTGTATGGGAATGGGGCCTATTATTCAGAATACTCGTGATCTGGGGGTTTTCAGATAATGGATCTTTCTGTAATTCAGATCTTCATACCTGCAGTCTACTAGAAAATCATGTAAAAATTAAATAAAAACAATATGCTGTTTTTGCTTCCAATAAGGATGAATTATATATTAGTTTGAATCAAGTAAAAGGCACTGTGTATTATTTGGATAAGATGGAGTCTATGGGAGCTTATCTGTCGCTTATCTATTGGAGCTTTCCAGATAACGAATCCCATACCTGTATTTCAAAATAGGACCAATCGGCTTGCTCTTATATTAGTTAAATGCTTCCCTCCACTCCATAGTTTGCAATATCCATGGTAACAGAAAAAACCACCCCAAGCGGTGTGCTTTCTATTGAATGATCCTATCCTTTCACTGCAACGTATATACCTGTTTACTTACAAATCTAACTTCAAAACATTTTTTGCATATGTGTTTTGAAGGAAAATTGTCATTTAGATAGGCTTAAAGTTAACAACATCTTGGGACACCTCCTCCTTCTGTATTTTCATTTTCCAACTTTAACCTTAAGGGTGGGTCTGGCTAAAAAGTTTAATTTAAATACTGAGCTATACCTAAAATCTCACACGACAATAGTGTGGTGCAAGATATTGCACAAGTCACTTAAGGTTAAGTTGGTGTTTGCATATATTATGTGAATCACTATTAAACAAGCAATGCAATTTGAATTAATTGTAATTGAAGTATTTAACATTGAGGAAAAATCGGCAAGGTGTAATTTTTTTTGTTTTAAACTTTCATTAATAACATATGCCAGTCGTGGCGGTTTTTGTTACCCACATTGTAAAAACATCAGTTTGTGACTTTTGGGAAAGCCACCTTTCACTTTCAATATTAATTGAAATAAATTACATAAAAGGTAGATTTTCAGTTAGTTGGCACTAGTCACTTTAACAACCACTGGGGTAAAGAAAAATGATCTTTACAGAAATTTTGAGATTTTACAAGTAATTTTAATATTGGTACAAGCCTACATTTAAGTATAAATAGTTTAATGGTTTTTTTTTTAATTAATATTGTATGGGGCTACTAATTTTTCTGCAAAATACATGTGCCAATGAGTCTGTGTCAGGCAATAAACAGTTTGGCTACCTCTACAAACTTGCTCAATGCCAGTGAATGCCTGAGTAGGAATTTCAGCCATTATGTAAATTACCTGTTCCCCCGGAAAATAAATGAATGCACTGAATTAGATACAATTTGTATTTACACTCATTCAGCATACAATAGATCTATTTTAAAAGATATGACCATTAAATGTCAGAGCACAATTTCCAAAAAGATTATTATTATTATAGTGTAGGCCTTTGTTTGATCCGTGTTGATTTAAATGGAAGGACATCATTCTGCATGCTGCATTATTCCTCGGTTAGTTATCTATTCTTATCCCTTCCTCCCTGGTGAATATATAAATCTGAACTGAAGTAAGTAATATAAAGCCTTGTCTTCCCCAGATAGAGCCATTAACAAACAAAAAAAGGGCAAAGCTAAGATGCCTTGTTCCTTGCAGTCGGTTTTCTTGCCAACTGTAAGACTGATAGATTTTGAAGAGCCTAAATTGCCTTTTGTTCCACTCAGCATCTTTTAATAGACTAGTGGTGGGCTATGTCTGTAACCTGACAAGCTGAATGTTTTAAGGCTTTGAATACTGTTGTTAGTGTGTGTAGGTATATTGGAAGCATCATTTCTTTTTCCCTGGAAACATATCCTTGATTGATACCCTATCTTAAAATGGCTTGTGTGTTATTGTCAATTCATCTTGCAATACCTGTTTGTTTTCCCATCAGCTTTTTGCTGATACTAACAGATTGTAATTACAGTTCCTTACAGTGAAGCTGCACTTTCTATTGTTTTATCACTGTGCACCCAAATTATAGGTGGATATTTAAAAATAATTATATTTGCTATTGGAGACATGATTTAACAAATATTTTATTAATAATGCCAAACTTAGAAAGGACAAATAAAATGGGGCTGGCATTTAGCATCCTTTACCTCAAACAATTGGTTAAATTCCATGTTTTACTGCATTGTCTTATATGTATGCATGTAAGATATCTATACGAAAAGCAGGCTTTGCAGTACAGGGGTTGCAAGGCTATGGATCAGAGCAGATGGATGTTTGAATTCCCTGGATATCCCAGTGTTGTCCCTGAGGCAAGTCCTGGGGTTTTAAAACAATACAAGACACTTGCTAACTACAATATTGTCAACTTTGTACTCATATGGTTAGTTCTACAAGAATAACACAAGTCTTACCTCAACCTTTTAGAGATTCGCTGAAATGTAGCACATTTGATTAGAAGTAAGCCTGATTTCACATGGGACAATTACTCACTTTAAGATGTGAATAAATTAATGATTTTTTTTTTTTTTAAATAATGACTTTAGGGAATAGGAGGAGATGGGTGTTGGGTGGATAAGTGGGAAGAAGAGAACTTGGCTACTTCCTTTTGAACCAAGGGCTGTATTAAACTAGTAATAATATAGTAAGTATAAACTACCTTACCTCATTACTGCCAACCATGGCCTTAAGCATTAAAGGAAAGACCAGAAAGAGGGTGCGCTGAAGCAATAGTAAGCATTGTGACCTACCCAAACATCTTCTGAAATGTGGAGTATAATGGCAGTTGTGATTTTTATTCATGTATGCATTTAATAGTAAATCAACTTCAGTGGAGGGCCCCTGTCACATACACTGGGGCAATATATCAATATGGTTCCTATATTTTTGGAGTATCTCCTGTCTGTCAAGTACTAGGCTTATCAATCTTCCATTTATCTGTATCCATATTTTGCATACATTGCATGGGTAAAAGAGGGCAAAGCAAAAATCTGGCTATTGTTCATTTTTATGCTCTAAATATGAGTTAAGATGGCCCTCATGTATCTGCTGATATCGGGAATTCTTTTGATTAACAAGGAATCTTCTGGATTTCTCCTCAAGTTCAGTATAGTAAATAAGAGCATATACCTATGACCAGAATTAAATTAAATTTGGTCATTGGAGTAATGTTTCAGGATTTACATGATGCAGGGGGGCTGCCTCCATTTAGGTGCAGGGTCTGCATACAAAAGGGGTAGTACAGGGAGTTGGGCAGCCCAGTAATATTTTTTAATGCTTTATAACCCTCACTCCTCTTTGTCTAGAAACCATCATGGTTTGTCCACTCTAGAAAATCTAGGGGTTTAGAATTTCTGAACACAAAGCAATTCTTGTTTTAAATACAGATTATTTCTGTTCCATACTGATAATGTAAGTATATACTGAAATATCATCATGATTTAAAAATTCTAAGTGTCATGTATTATCCAGAGTTTCTTATATACATAACACATCTCTATGTGCAAGAAAAGAATTACTGAAATCTAATTTTTAATGGTCTTTACTTTTAAATAAAACCTATTAGGCTTAATACAGTGAGATGTAGGTGGAAACAATGATGTTTTATAGCTTGAGTGAGCTGTGAGATAAAA
This sequence comes from Xenopus borealis, assembly GCA_024363595.1. Taxonomy (NCBI): domain Eukaryota; kingdom Metazoa; phylum Chordata; class Amphibia; order Anura; family Pipidae; genus Xenopus; species Xenopus borealis. The sequence continues at coordinate 70,170,526 of CM044435.1, read as the reverse complement.
TTTAATAGATTGCTTTGCACAAGAATTGTTTGCATACTGGTTCCAACAAGTACATTTTATCTTTATGTGAAATATTTGTTAGTATGTTCTTTCCTAGCAACATAATGCATTTATCACTTCTATTCTGCTAGTTTGCTAGCATTCAGAATGTAAGCTTTATTTATCACAAAGAAGTGCCCATGCAAATACAATATACAGTTGTAGCAAAAAGTGCCCTCAATTCTTAAATTCTAATTTCATGTCAAGAGTCTGTTTCAACATTACAATATGATATGCTTATTCATTGTCATCTGGATTGATACATGCATGAGTTGCTTACTAATTATATTAGTTAGTGGGATATAAATGGTAACTTTTTACTGTGTATGGTATATTGTTTTTGGGGTAAACTGTATGGTGAAGAAATTATGAAAAGAAACAGAGCACTTAAATAAACAGATTTGGCTAAATATTACTCTGTACACCTTAAATAGATCCTACAACTAAAGGGATACTGCAGGAAAACATGTTTGTTTTACAAAATGCATCTATTAATAGCACTCCTCCAGCAGAATCCTGCATTGAAATCCATTTTACAAAGGATTAAACACATTTTTTTCTAGGTAATTTTGAAATCTGACATGGTCCTAGACATTTCAGTTTCCCAGGTGTCCCCAGTCACGTGACTTGTGCTCTGATAAACTTCAGTTATTATTTACTGCTGCACTGCAAGTTGGAGTGATATCACCCTCCTCCCTTCCCCCCCAGCAGCCCTTTCAACAGAACAATGGGAATGTGACAAGATAATAACGTCATTTCTTGTAAGGGCATTATAAAATTACTGGAGGGCTATGGTGCATAATAAGAAAGGATGAGGCCAGCCAGCTTGATATGATGGCATCCTAGGCAAAACTGAAATTGCAGGCTTAACCAATAACTTCTGTATGAAAGAACCAGGAAGAACTACTACTCATTTGTTAATATTGGTTTTTGATAAATGCAAAAGATAATGAATAAAAGAGTGTATAAATAAATACCTAAATTAATGAGTTTCTTACCAGAACTTTATATAAAGATTGTAAAATGATTTTCTACGATGTGGTTCATTGCACCTCAATTATATCTAGTTTCTAGCATTAATATAAGAATACAGGTATAGGAAAACAATATTCTGTGTTGTTTTGCCGAACGGCTGCCAAGTATTCTTGCAAAGTGACTACAGCTTTGAAATCCATTAATAAATCTCAGGTAAAAATAATGTAACATCTGATATTCATTGTGTGCCCTTGAACAGGGGTCCGGTGACATTGAAGTGACAGACACAACGAGACTGCAAGAAATGAATGAGTAAATTATTGAACTGGTCATGCTTTGATGCACAATGATAGCTGTGATGCTATCACTTATTAAGTCAAAAGTGCTGTTCTCAACATGATAAAGATTATGCATCTTTTATTACCATAAAATTTACCTCAGTGATACTGACCAGTAATCTGTAACAGACTGACTTTGCTGCTAGTTGCATCCTCACATATTTGTCATTGAAGCTTGGTTATTCCTTGTGGGAATAAGAAATAAGATTTAACTGGTCTATTGCAGACAGGATACTGAAAGCAAAAATATGATTGGCTGCTATGAGTTACTCTGGGGTAATAATGGTGTGTAGTTTTAAATACTCATTTAATAAATGCTCATCTGGATCATCACTTTCTGGTGGATAACTTTTATTAGTGCAACCATTTCTCATGAAGCCAGGTCATATGGTTTGCCTGTAGGGGTAGAACTTTAAGCTGTGTTCAGATGAAGCAGATACTGGTGAGAAAGTCTTAAAGGTTAGATATTAATATGCTATTGTTATGTTTTATCTAAACAATCGTAGGGCATCTATTTCTCGCACCATAGATTTTCAAAAGATTTATAGCTGAGGGTTGTTCCAGCTATTAGGATGAAGATACATAGAGCTACTAGTAGCAGGCCAGATTTGTGGCAAGGCCACAAAGGTCTGGGCCTAGGGCAGCAGAATTGCAGGGAAGGGGAATGCGGACAGGGAAGGGGGATGCGGGTGGGAAAGGGGGGGTGCGGATGTGGAAGAGGGACGTGGGTGGAAAAGGAGGTTGCGGACAGGGAAGGGGAGGGGGACGCAGAAGGTTAGTGGGAAGGGGGGCAAGCTGACCCAGCCTATGGGAGCCTGCTTTATAAATATGGGCCTGACTAGTAGTAGCTACATGTCACAAACAGACAGCAGTGATCATTGGTTGTGTGTTTTAGCAGAGGCCATTCTCAGTATTGTCTATGGCAGGGTATTTTTTGGTATTTTGTAGCTGCTACTAATAGCTCTGTGTTTCTTTACCCTTAGAGTTGGTGCAGAGGAACAGTACTTTTCATAATGTGGGTTATATATGCCTGTTGAAGTAGAATGACAGTAAGAGAAAGTACATTATGTGTCTGAATGTATTGTAAGCGTCAGGAAGATTGCACTGGAATGAATGCAAGGTGGCAGGGGTAGTTTCTGGCACCTCCCTGAACATATGCTGTTTTCTTAAATTAGATAATATTGAAAATAAGGGAGACTTCTAAAAAATACAAGATACACTGATTGCATTTAAATAAGCATTGGGAGGCTAATTTATCAAAATTTAAATTAGTGAATTTTGCATTTTAAATCAAATGAAAACTTGATTGAATGAAAAAAAAAATGAATGCAGCAACTTCCTATGCTACTCAAGATTTTCAATAGGTCTACCAACTCACCAAAAATGTAAATTTTTAAATCCTATTCACTTCTACATGAAATTAAATGGCAATTTTCTACCTTCTAGATTTTATGCTTAAATCTCTAACATGCAAGCTTTGAAAACTCTGACATTGCGTGCTTCAGGGTAGAAAATCAAATTGAGATAACATTTTGCATTCAACTTTTGATAAATCAAGAGTGCAGGCCCAGTGCCCTGTTGCAAGTTAGGGGCCAGGTGAGGGGTTACTAAAGTTTTACCGCAAACATCTTACTGTACCTGAGCAAACTTTGTGCCTTTTATTATATATGGGGCATTTTAAGAACAATGTATTTGGTGTTAAAACCTTTTGAGGAATAACTTCACTGTTTCTAGCAAATGACTTTTATATCAAGAGAGTGGTTTTACTTTGATTTCTTTTCATGTATTTTAACTAAAGTGACTGGTTTTCATCAAATATTAAAATTCAGGTATGTATCCAAATAGGATATGTCGGTACCAAGCAAGTAAGGCAAATAAGAACTATAATATAATTGACATTGCACATGCAAACTTAAAAATAACTGATATACCAAGTCTTACTCATTTTTAATAAAAACTATTTTTAAACTTACTTATGTATTATTTGTAATTAAAGAACAGATTAAATATAACATTTTAAAATAATGGAATGGAATGTTGGAAATACTGAAAATACTGGAAATGCTGAATTTCTGCTACATTTCCAGCATGATTGCAGGGGTCTGTATATTAGTGTGTGCTGCAACTTACATATACTTTACCAGTGCAGGCACATCTACAGTAGATCGATAAATCACTAGCAAACGTTATTCTTTGTCACTATGTGTGCAGTGGTGTCATGGACCAATAACTAACTAGCTAAATAACCTTCTAGCTTGGTTTCCAGGGATATCTGGGAGAGTAATTATGATTTTTCCAAAGATCTCACCATACCTTGGCTGCTTATGGCCCCTGAAGGGGGATGTTTGGAGGATTGTGATTTTGTACTTTGCAATTGCGCTTGCATTTTGAAATGAGCCCTTTAATGAATGTTTGATTAACAAAAAGAAAAGTTATATATTATCTTACTTTAAAGTAAATTCAATATTCAACTCTGTGTTGTTCAATGTTCTTTCTACACAAGATGTGATTGCAGTTTGTTTAAAGTGCCAGTAATATTTGCCACACAAAGAATTTTCACTTTCTCTATTTCAAGTTGTATCTTTGCTTTTTGCAACAGACAATAGCAACATCAAATTTCTTGTAGGCTACATCTACTTCTGCTCACTTTGCAAAATGTGTGTAAATGATTCTGATTACATGACATTTTTCTAATGGTGAATAGATGTTGACAGCTTAGAAATATCATCAGCTTCACTGCCTCTGAGAAGTAAAGAGCTGAATTGAAATGAAACATTTCAAAAGGAACAGGTTATGCAATCATTTCTTGGTCTTTTTTTATATGTCAACTGTAGGATTCCATTAATGGAGTAAGCTGTGTGAATGAAACTGATCTTATTTTTATTTACAATGGAAAGGATTATGTTTAAAACATGCTTCAATAGGCAGTTATTTTTATGTATATAAAACATATGAATCCTTGAAAGGAGAAGTAAAGCCTAAAGAAGAATAAAGCTGGCCATAGACGTAAAGATTTTTGAAAGATCCAATTGTTATCGTGATACCACGATTGTCTCAAAACGATCGTTTAAATGCCCGATGTGTCCATCAACTAAAAAGACAATTTCAGGCGATATTGCCAGCAAAACTGAAGGATCGCAGCCTGCTTGCCCTGCAAACATAGGTAGATTGCATGGGGACCGATAAAGATTTTCTAACCTGGCCGATCAATCATCAGACCAATGTCGGACGAAAAATCGTATCCCACTAACCACACAATAATTTGACAGATTGGTCGGACGTCCCTAAGATCGGTCGTTCGGCAGGGAAAGATCGTTGCGTCTATGGGGAGCTTAAGGCTAGAAATGTATTTGATATACTGTACTAAAGTTACTCCTCAAGCCCAGAGGTTCAGCAGCCCTTGAAAAGTTATAATGCATGCCTTCTGGTTTGTCAACTGCAATTCTGCATCATTTAAACTTGTTGAGCCATCTATGTTGAGAGCCAGAGGCACTGCACATTCTCAGTGTGCTCTGGGCTGTTGCTGCTGCAGAACAGCTTAGCTTAGGGTCATCAGAACAGTAGCAGAAAGTGAAATTATATCTGTTGTTGAATCTGATCAGTGGTGGAAATACTGCAGGGGGCAGTGGGTGTAAAGGGTGAGGATTTGGGCTGTGGTCAAAATACATTATTTGCTTTACTGAAACTGATGTTGTAGGACTGATTAATAATCAAATCTGATGCAGAATGCATAAGTGTCACTTCAACTCTCGCATTGTATTTTCAGAAGTGCTACAACATCTTATTGAATATATAATCTGACTGCAAAGTCCTTCTATCTTTTGTCATCCAGTAAAAGCCAGTGAAAAGAGACTGCATTTTATATAGTTTGCATGAATGTATATATAATAACATTTCTAAACTACCACAAGTAGTGATGGGCGGATCTAGGCAGATTTGCTTCGCCGAAAAATTAGCAAATTTCTAGCGAAATTCGCGAATTGGCGAAAAATTTGCGAAGCGATGCGCGTCTTGTTTTTACAGAGCACGACTCGTGTCGGGTGTTTTTTCGCGAATTTTTTTTTGCGAATTCGCTGCTGGCAAATAAATTTGCCCAACCCTAACCACAACTTTAACTAAACCAAACAGTTTTGCACCAAAAAACATGTCACCCTTCAGCAGGTCTGATTTGTGCAATTAAACTAAATGTGCATATTTGCAAGGCAGAGGAAACAATGGAAAAATACTTGTTTGTTCTAGCAATGAAATGCAGCCCACCACTGGTTTTATTTAACAAAGTGCCATTTGGTACAGCATGAGGGGAAAGAGAACCACAATACCCCGTGATGTGTAAATGAGTGTGAGGTGTGATTTAGCTCCTACCTAGGTGCTTTTACATTTTAATTTGGGGCTTATGTAAATTTGCCCTTTAGTTCACTTACAACCTTAAAGCTGGCCATAGACTTGCAGACTAACGATCACGTGGTTTAATCTCCCGACCTGCCACTAACCATTCAGATCAAATAAAGTAGTAAAAGAACAGATCAGACAATGTTCTTCCCCTGACATCAATCATATGAAAGTTACTGTATGTCCAGCAGATAGTAGTGGCAGTCACCCATTGATATTGTCAGATCAGCAATATATGCAGCAATATTATCGGTAGCTGACAGAAATTTTCTGACCTGTCCTGTCGACTGAACGAATGATCACCATGGCAAGAAAAATGTATGGCCAGATTTACTCCTGATGATTGTTCAGACCTATTGGTAATCAAGATTAATTTTTCTGTGAATAACCAGTAAATACACAAAAAGATATAGCTATGTACCAGGCCAAATTAAACCCTCTTTTGCTTATTCAATTCTCTAACATTGAATAATCTTGAAAAAAGGCATTACTTTGCAGTGTTTGAATGTTACATGAATTGAAAGTTTGTGCTTTGGTATCACCAAATCCCAACCCTGTATTGGGTACAATCCCTCCCTTAAACAGTTCTCACAGTCACAATACTAAAATCTACTGATTTAAAATGTAAGTTTGCCTTACCAATTAATAGCTAAATATCTTTAGAAATGTATAAAAATCTAGAAGGTAAATTATCGGTTATATGTCATCCCAAGCAAAGCCATTTGATTTACTATTTGTGATCATTCTTAAGTGCAAATCATGGGGGTTTCTGAAATCAGCAAAATGTTTTAATGTGCTTAGAATTATGGCAGCAAATTGCAGAGATATACACTTGCAGCTAAAGTAAATATGGAATTTTGTAGGACAATCCATGCACAGACACCCTACCTTTGGTTAACATTTTGACAGAATTTTGAGAAATAATTTGGATTCAAGCAATTCCATGGCTTGCATGATTTATAGCATAATTTCAAAATGGATAATATGTATCCTATGCATTGAAAACAGTAACGCTTCACCAACTAGTTGATGCAAAGTCAGCAAACTCTTTATTTCAATCCAATTACTGGGCCTAAAACTCAATTAATTTTTGTGGGAAATTCTTTTCTCTTTAACAAGAATATGTAGATACTTTTTTTAGTTTGGCTAATAGCTAATCCATCATTACACAATGATCCTTTCATCCATACCAGTAGAGATGCACAAATGAAAGTCACTGTATTTGTAAAGATTCTTTCAAAGCATAGATATTGCAAAATACATGCCTTTCATCAGGGAGTTAGGGCAGATGCATTGGGATTGCCCTATTCATATTACAAAATATTTCATTTATTGCACAACATAATGTAATATTATAATAGGTGAATGCGTGTCAGGCAAGCACTTAGACAGACATTGTGATACTTTAATGGGAGTTCATGTCTTGCATATATATATATATATATATATATATATATATATATATATATATATATATATATATATATATATATATATATATATATATATAGTAAATAATGATGCATTGTCTTCCTCTAAAGTTTTGAAGGAAATGAAAATAATTTTACCTGCAAAATGAGTTTCCTTAGTAAATAGTTTAGGAGAGTTATCATATGATAAATAAACAATTTGATCACAATGACCCAGTACCTATATAATTAAAATATAAATCAATCTGTATTGATATGCAGTTTGTTTTTCTTAAACATTCAGGAAAAACTTTTTTTTTATACATTCTGATTAGTAGGTCCTATTAGTGGAAATGAAAGGCATTTTTATTTCAGAGTAACAACTACATGCTTCACAATGTTATGAATATCCTTGTGTTATTTTTCTGAATGTTAGTAATGGTGAATTCTTTTCATTGTTCTGTTTATAACTTTTTAAACTTACATGGAAAATGCAGTTGCAAAATGATTCAATCTGCTTTCAGTTATGTAAAAAGTAGAAATGCCAATTTACTTTACAAGTTGTAAAACACATAGTTCAATATCACGACAAATGGTAAGCCAGCCTTAATTTAACAATCAGCATGTCCTTCTGCATTTGTAATAAAAAGGGATAATGAAAATAAGAGAAAATATGAAAAATACCATGGTAGGTTAAACTGTAGCAGTAAGTGATCATTTTGGATGTGTAAAAATGTAATGGTAGGATAGTTTCACAAGTGCTCTCTGTGCATCTGAAAATATAGTGTTCTGTAATAAAAAAAATATCATTATTCCCAAAAGCTCGATCTATTCTATCCCTTGTACCTGTAAATTGGGTATCCAGGCTTCTAATCCACTAGTACACTAGCTACCAGAACTTCCCAGGCATACTGATATTGATCATTTTATAGCACATAAAATTTAGAGTAAGAGGATTTTTTATTACCAGTTTTAATACGGAGTGATAAATCTAAGCTGGTTATGAAGCACTAGTCAGCCTCCAAGTAAATTCTTCAATTGAATTTTTTTTCATTTTGATGTCCCTGGTTCATTCAGTTGCTCATTAGGGTGCTGGATTTTCATCAAGTTTGTGTTTTTTCAAATACACAAATCGATATAACTGTTTGCATTTGTACATATATTATAAAATATATTATTATTATTATTCCTTGTAGCAATGAAGAGAGAGATATATATATAGCTTGTACTTAAAATAGTTGCTTATTTTGTTCTAGGTTCCAACTGATTGCTTATCAGGTCTTTCTATGTGTATATACTAAAACTCTAGTACTTTGAACAACATCCTGTTCTCCCTGCGCATTTTTATAATCTCATGAGGTAAAGGTAGAATAGTATAGTAATCTATCTGTCTTACCATATATATTGTGACAACCTGGTTGCCTGTACACGTAGTTTTGGAAATTAGCTACGGTAGGCCAGTAATCAGAGGATCAGGAACATGAAGACAGGGACACCACATACTCAGGCAAAAACACAGGTTTATTCAGGCAAACTCTTCCCAACATAAAGGTGACAGGAACTCAAATGGACTGTAAATTTGAGTTTCAACAGCACACATTCAAGACCTTCAAGACATACAAGACTTTTCCCCACTCTGGAGTTCTCACAATATAGGGTGTCTTTCACACTCTGAAATATTCTGGGCTTCTCACTAAGCCATGCTGACTCTCCCCTCCTGGGATACCAGTTCACCAGCCTCACCTTCTGGCTGTCCTCAATCACTTTTAACTCTCTGTCACCTGGTCAATGTTCCTTGTGTCCCTTGCAGTTTCATGCAGCACAACCTGGGAGTTCCTATCATTTTTACACATTTCTTTGGTCATTCTATCACAATGTATATATATATATATATATATATATATATATATATATATATATATATATATATATATATATATATTAATGTAGTAAAGATCCGCACACCATTCTTGCTTGTGTCAGTTTCATGTATTTATTTTGTGCATAAATCCGACGTTTTGGCCCCAATGGGGGCCGAAACGTCGGATTTATGCACAAAATAAATACATGAAACTGACACAAGCAAGAATGGTGTGCGGATCTTTACTACATTAATGTATGCTCATGCTTTGGATCCAGCACCCGATATCGACTATAGGAAGAATACCGGATTAGAGTGCAGTGCATAACGCCAATTATATATATATATATATATATATATATACTGTATATATATATATATATATATATATATATATATATAGTTATAGATGGACCTGCACTCATTGCTTTCTGTGAAAAAGGTTAGATCTTTATTCACAGGACATGCAAAATCTTTTTCACAGAAATAATTCCAAATAATAAGTGCAAACACCGGAAGGAGTGCGCTCATTCTACAAACTCTAAATATAAATAAATATATATATATATATATATTAATAGACTGAGGAGGAGTCAGCACTCTCGTCACAAGGTTCAAAAAATGCCTGGGTGCAGTGTTCAAAATTTTAGAATATCAATCCACAAAAAAAGTGCACACTCTCATCTCTCATCTTAAATAAAAATAAAAATGTTTTATTAACGAAAGGACTAACATTTTTTTTTATTGTATATATATATTATATATTTTTTCGAAATAAACAGTGCTACCAACTCCCAACTTGCTGGGAAATGCTCCTTGCTACCTCTTCTGCAGAACTATACACAAGTGCAGGGCTGGATTTTGCCAATGGGCACCCCAAGGCCAGCATCATCCAACACCAGCACCTGCATCCCCTCACTCAGAATGGACAGCATGTAGGTAGGTATCCTCCGCCATCCCCCACCTCCCCAGTATTGCAATCAAGTGTGATTAGTTGCAGAGCGATCAGGAAGCACATAGACATTTGCCCATAGACCCCAAAGTTCCCCACATGCAACTGGGCAGCATGTAAAAAAAAAAGGTTGAATAATTTAGAAAACTCCTGTAAAGCACCTGAATTATTATTAGACACTTTTGGTATTCATTTTAAATTTTACATTTACAAAGAGGCCCCGATATAAATTCAAACACACATACATAAATGAAAATGTTGATGGCTCTTTTTCCTTAAATGCCTCTTCCTAAATCTTTTGTCCTTCAGGAAACTATGTAAGCATTTATCAGGGACAGAAAGATCTGTGGCTGCACAGGACTGTTCCGCATAAATGATTTGTCTGCGACATTTGCCATAGAACTGCTCTACAGGGATATTACTCAATATTTAGTAATTGTGTTTTCATCAGTGTGGGCTATTGATTAGTAACCAACTACCACTTTTCCTTATTGGTAACATGCTGCAATTAAATACTTATCAAAAACTGCTAAAGAGACTTGCAGTTCACAAACAGATGTCCTTGTAATATACTAAAGGAGAAAATGGGAAACAATTTGCACTAAACTACCATGTTTATTAGTAGAATGTAGTTATACACTGGCCACTGATGAATATATTCATTTGTATTAAAGGTGTATATTTAATTATATAACTTAAATTCTGCATGTCACAACAACCCTGTGTAAATACAAACGGAATTTTGTGGATATGGAAATACATTATGATTAAGGTTTCCAAATATTTCAGTGTAAAAATCAAAATTAAAAATAATTAAACTGTGCAAAATAAAAAAAAAATGTTACTAATATAGTTAGTAGAAAAAAATTTAATCTATAAAGGCTGGAGTGACTGGATGTCTAACATAACATAAGAGAACATTACTTCCTGTTTTTTAGCACTCTGAAAACTATGAGTTCATCAGCGACTTGAAGGGGGGCCACATGGCACATAACTGAGTTTGCAACTGATCCAACACATGCAAGTCAGATTCAAAAGAAACAGTTATGTCCCATCTCCCCCCCTCAACTCACTGATTTGTTACTGCTTGGTAACCAATCAGTGGAAGCCAAGAGAACTGCAAAGCATGAAGTAGTGTTCTGGCAATTATGTTAGTCATCCAGTCATTCCAGCCTTTACAGGTTATTACTTTATTAAAAATATTTTTTACTATGCACAGCCTATCTATTTACTGAGCTTTTATTTTTGCACTGAACAATTCTTTTAAACCTACCCAAATGCGCAGATCCGTTGGACACACTTGCAGCTGAATGGTCAGACTATAAGGGTAGAGGCAGACGGGCAGATTTGGGGAACTGCCTTCTTACTGCCTTCCATCTGCTAAAATGAATAATCGCCTGCTCTAATGCACTCGCGGCACTTCGATTTCCGAAGTTGCCTCACTAGGAATCTGCCCATCTGCCTTCCCCGAATCTGCCCTTACCCTTAAAGTACTCATCTGTAATTATCTTCCTGCATTAATATCTGGGTATCCTGAAGACTCTAAGGTGCAAATTCACTAAAGCGCGTAGCGTGTAACGCTAGCGCTAATTCACCAGCGTGACGTCAATTAGTAACTTTGCCAATTCACTAACAGTGTCCCTGGTGAAAATTCGCTAGCGAAGGACGTCGACTTGCGCAACTTCGCTCCCTTACGCCAAGCGAAGTTGCGCACTGACGAAGGGACGTAACTACATTAATTCACTAAGATGAACATTTTTGTGAACGTTACCTCTTACGCTAGACGTTACTTCGCCAGGTCAGACCTGGCGGAGTTCAATACAATAGATAGGAGTTTGAAAAAAAAACTTGGCGTCTTTTACCTTTTGTAGGGTGATAGTCTGAAAAAGAGTGAAAATTTCTTGTGGGTTACCCTCATTACCCCCTACATTTCCTAACATATGGCAACTCAACTATACAGGGGGCACGTGTTTAGGGCAATAGGACAACTTTATTTTATTTATTAAAGGTTTCCTGGGCTTGTGTAGTGTAATGCAGTGGCTGTAACATACACCTCTATTACACGCTTAAGTTCGCGCTGAATGCAAATTAGGCATCGGTAGCATAAATGCTCTTTGCCTGGCGAAGTAACAGTAGCACAACTTCACTACCGTTTGCCGCCCTGAGCGGAAATTTGCATCTTACTGAATTTGCGTAGCGCAGGTGAAAATTCACCTGGCAAAGTGCGACGAACATCGGCGAAGGCAACTCTAGTGCATTTTCGCGCTTTAGTGAAACCTAAGAATGTGTCATGTGACAGTTTTGGTTTGACAACTGATATTATCGTGTAAGATTTGTATTTTTCTTGCATGTGCTCATTTTTTTTATTATAAAGTATTATGTTCATTTCTTTTGCTTCCTTGCAGGCCTTTTAAATTGTCAGGGTTTATAGCCATCAGTAGAAATTGATTTATTGGTATAACTGTTGTGAGTAAAGCTGAAAATAAAAAGAAGTCCATATATAATTTATGTGCACTTAACAGGATTAATTGAACTGTATACTTATAGGGATACTCAATACTTATTTGTAAAACAGTTATGTCGATAAATAAATACCTATGCATGTGTGTATCTGTGTATGCACATTTTATGCTTATGCTTATAAGCTATACTGCTGAAAGTAGTGCACATATTGCAGTGATATTCTGCTGAGCGTACAGTGTCACATTATTATGTTTGTTGCATGACTTTCACTGTTTGAATGAGGTGATAAAATAAGAAAAGATAAAACACATTTTAAATTAAATTTAAATGTTCTTTATTATAAGTGATAAGCAAAAGGAAAGGTGAAATTACGCTGCTTTTAAGGTGTTTTTTTAGGTCTGCAATAGTATATACATTGCTGTGCCTTGTTAAAAAAGCTCTTTTCTGCTGTTCTTCAATTGTTCTCCACTAAAAAAAGTTCTTCCAAACATGGTGCAACTTCTCTATCAATAGTTCATTATCTAGAAATCCTTTTTTTCGCAGATGCTCAGGTCAGATTAGGTAAACCTGCTTTCCAAATTTTATAAATTATGCACTGTTGTGGATAGATCCATGACATATGTTGGGAGAATTTCCTCCCCAGCAGCCAAAGGTCTGCAGGCGAAAGTCAGCTCTGTACCTGCCATAGTCCAGGTGAAAAGGATAGGGCCCAATTGTGGCCTGTAACTTTTGTAATTCCTTAAATTGTGTGCCTGAATTACATATAAGGGTATGGGAAAATGGGCAGGAGCATAGAGACCTATGGCAAGCCCATGAAAGTACAAAGAGTACAAATATGGCCGATTGTGGAATACTGCATACTATCTTACTACTGTATACTCATTTTAAATGACTGCTATTATAGAGGTCCTTCATAGGTATATAATCTGTAAATTAATTAAGACCAGCAAATCAGAATGTGGCTTTCAAATTGTGTTTTGCCTCCAATGTATTTTTATGGCTACCATTCATTCAACCATAATTTTGTAATCTGGGCCCCAAATATGTGGTAAATTAGATAACTAAGTTATTATACGGTATATGTCAGATGTTGGAAAACATTGCACTGATGCAATGATGTCCAACTAGCTGCACTCTGCAACTAGCAAAGTACTAGTAGGTGAAAGGCAACTCTGTCCATCACTATTGTCCCCTAGTCACTTAAATAGGAAATAAATGACAGTTCTGATGCTCAAGGCAGCCCCGTCCTTACCACCTGCCATAGGGCTGGGGGTAAGTACACAACTCACGGCTCCACTACTGCTCCTGTACTTGAAAGCATGAATGCATATGTGCATATGTGCCTCCAACCCACTCTCCCCGAATGAAAAAGGCACAACCCAGAATGTGGAAATTCAGAAAAATACAGTACAGACAGCAAATGACCATTTGCATCAGTTTGTGCTCTTTGCACTTTGAGTTGTAATTTATGTAATAATTGTAATTCCATTTTTATTTTAAAATATACAGTATGTCAAGGATATATGCCAACTATATGATGGCTATGAGATGTTGTTTTATCAGCAGCTGCAATGTCATGGTTTGTTTCTCAAGTTTAAATCATGATTCATCTAACTTTGCCTTGGACCCCAATTTCTCTGAATTCAGCTCTAATTCACAGAAATACTTTTCAATATAACTGAGCTCCATTGAACTGACACTAATTGAATTATTATCTCCTAAAAGTCCATAGGAAACACATGCCTTGACACACATAAGAACAAGCTGCGATGTCTAAACATATTTCATGTTTCGTGTTGGAGTTATAGTCCTACTATAAGTGATTTCCACCTGTCCTCGGATATTTAAGTGCATGAAAAATATATCCTGCCTTTGTCTAGACAGGTCTCCAGCTTACTATTCTAACAACAAAACAGAAGCGATATATCATAATGCCTGGTATGATAATATTGTTCTCAAATAGCAATAAATCATTTGAAGTTAAAATGCTGTTATAGCATCGCAAGCAAAATTATCAGTGGGTTTAATTCCCTTATGGTGTCTCCCTGGTTTAATACAAATATTTATGCAACCACAGGTAATTATTTGCATTGTAGCACCAATATAATATATGTACAGGCTGAATCAGTCAGATTATTAATGGAGTACAAAACATTTATTTAGTGTACAGTATCTTTAATAAAAAAAGCAACATTTTAAAATGAAAACTGATAATTTTGTGTACTGGTTTTTGAGTTATCAGTTGGTATCCATTTCACTGGTTCATATATGCCACTTGGAGCAAAGTAAAAGAGAAGGGAACAACTTTATAAAATAAGAGATTTCTGTATACCTTGGCATTAGTGAATAAACCTTAACATTAATCTATACCAGGTAAAATCAGTAGCAATTGCATGCATTATGTTTTACAGCAGTAAAAAAGTGGTGACGTGCACTGTATATTCCTCAGTCTCTTATGACATATACTGTTGTTAAGACAGCAAATTCATTGTTTTGTATGTAAAGAGTCTATGAGCAATTTTTAATGTCTCCATTTACCTTTAGTATCGGGCATTACTACACAAGGACTAATAGCATATCTGGATTATAAATGCAATTTTCTAGTTATCCCAAGAATAAACATAGGCTTATGCAGCCACATTACAATTATCTAAATTAAAAGTGTGCTTAAAATCATAAAACAGATGATAATAATATTATTTGTATTATTTTGCTGGTTTCACTGCCATAAATCAAGTGAAAATCAAGAAATATTGAGGAATGGATTACAAAATCTGCACAAAGCTTATTCTAAAGAGATGATTGAATTACAAAGAAAATTGGAATTTCTGGTATTGCTGCTGCAGTAACCTAGATATTGATCAGTGCTAAGGGGAAAATTAAACCTTAATAGATTAAAAGAAATCCTTATTATAGGACTAGAAAAATGCAATAGCAAAAGGCACGCATGACTAGTTGAATTTATTGCCATGCTGTGATTAGTAAGTGCTATTTTTTTCTTTTTCTGTGCAATAGAACTCATTCTTTATTGTGAGTAATACAACATTCACAGTTTTATGGCAGATACATTACACAGTTTATACTGTAGCCACTTCCCTTTTGCCAAGAAGCTGTGCAACTAATCAGCTTAATCTCTTATCTTTAGTCTATTATTCTGTGATGCCCAGAGTTGCAGTGGATGCTTGTATAGCTACTGTCTCAATGAATAGGAAAGTAAAGTTATGTCACAACAGCTTATTCAGACATCTAACCTTGTGGTGGCTGCTCACAAGAAATAGGGAAAGGTTACAGAACCCTTGTTTTATGTTTTTCAGGGAAATTCATTATGCATTGTATGTTGGTGGGACCATAAAAAAACGTGTAGAACTTTGAGGCTTCACTTGCATTTAAACTAGATTGGTGGGGCTCTATCCATGCTATCGTGTCCCATTTTCATATATGCTGCTTCTCAATTCTCTCAACTTCATGAACTTCTAGATTAGTAAATTTGTAATGTTATTTATGTAGAGTTAGTAAAAGTCAATCACTTTGTTATTGGTCATTTTAATTGTTAAGTGTTATTAATATATTTCCGTAATGTGGATCCTTATATCTTTTATTTCTATTAAGAAATCATTTAAATATTAATTAAAACAAATAGGATTGTTCTGCCTCCAATGAGGATTAATTATTTCTTAGTTGAGATCGCGTACAAGGTACTGTTTTATTATTACAGAGAAAAAGAAAATACTTCTTTAAAATAGGAATTATTTGATTAAAATTGAGTCAATGTTAGATGGCCTTTCTGTAATTCAGAGCTTTCTGAATTTGTTACCCTGACCCCATATGTCCCCCTTCTCTCCCTCTAAGAATGTAAGCTATTATAATAAGAACAGGGCCCTCCCTGAACTCTCTTCACAATAGCCAATTGTAACTTTGAATCAACTTGTCTATATGTATATATAAAGTGTGAGGTCTTGTATTTATATTCTTTTATTATGTAATGTTATATGGGAAAGTATGGCTCTATATAAATAATAAGTATAACTCATATAAATGTTCTACCACCTCCAAAATCAAAATTGCCAGCAGCATGGGTGCCTTTAAAGACAAAAGACCAACATTCACTGGTTGCATTAAAAAAAATTGTTCAGAATGGTCAACATCTGAATTGATCAGTTCCTTCCACACTTAAAACCAATATCCCCTCTATCAGCAATTCTAAAGGTCATTGGCAAATCAGTTAATGGATGATGCTACACCTTTCACATTCTCCCCCTTTAATCTGATTGGTTAACCTTTGCCATACAATCTGGAGGATTTACATTTTTACATTCCATTTTTGAGCAAACCACATGGAAACATTTTAGTCCTACAACTGAAGTTATTCCGATCTGAGAGAAAAGGGGCTACACATCATGCATTCAGAACAATTGTGGCCATGGGAACAAAAAGAAGTACACAGGTTTAGCATTTATTAATGCTGGTCACTGTGTGCTTTGAAGAATTGTATTGACTTCCTTCTGGCATTTTAAAACTTTTGTTGCTTCAGTTTCATAAAAATATCACTTGCATAGAATCAAAGGACTTACTCTTACTGAATGCAGTTGGATTTTTTCAACTATACTTGATTCAAATGTCTTTCTATGACTTTCATTAAAGATCCTTAACACAGGCACTCATACACTGATAATATACAGAAGGGGGTATATTTGTAATGCCAAGGAATTGACTCTAGTAATGCATGCTTAAATGGACTGTAAACTGCTTAAATGCGGTTTCTTTTGCTGAGCAGGTATTTCTGTAAGAAGTATGAATCACACTGTTTTCCTGTGGTGAATAATATATTAAAAAGGTTTTATTAAATATACAATTTTCTCCATACCTCCTGTTTATTTTTGCACCTATTAAACAGCATGTGCGGCAATTGCTTCAGGACATAACATGTTTGGTATTTTTCTTGCTCGTCTATTTCACATATTAACTAATAAACTAATAAAATAGACAATTTTAATAAGCTGAATAAATCATACTTTACTATAAACGTAGTCTGCAATGCTGTGTACATTGTAAAAGGTTTCATATGTTGAGCCATAGGGGATACCAATTATCACAGCATTTTTCTTCAGCTAGTACAATACTGATGTTTGTGTTGATGAATGTGGGAAGGAGCACATGTTGCAGCAGGATAATAATGATGCTTGATGTGTAATTTAGCAAGAGTGGAGATGCTGAATAACTCTAACCGCTCTTGTCCTGCAGTTCAGAAGAATAGAAATGCACTTCTTTTGTTGCTGTTACTAGATGTTTTTTCTAAACAAACAGACGAAATTTTCATTCCCATAGAAACCTTTTTAAAAGTTAAATAAAGCAAACCTGATAGTTAAAACATAACAAATCAGATCAAATCAAATCTGTCTTAATATAATTCACTGGGAAACTCTACTGTAATAAGTTGAAGCCAGTGGCACATGGCAGGGATAGGATGCCACAGCATATGCCATAGGCGTAACTGCCAATAACATGTGGAATTTATTAGGGTTTACAGGATTTTGCTCAAAATGAAATACTTCTGTTCGAATAAATATGCAAGTGCCCTAGATTTCAAAAATGAATTTGTAGAAGCAGTTTCATTAGCCTTCAGAAGCCAACCAAAACAAAACTTGAATGGTCCTAGTCTGATTAAGCCATGGTGAATGTCACCAATAAACCACTGACTGCCACCTCTCTCTGCGGGGAGGCAGCTGGCAAATTGAGTACTGTTATGTCTACGAAGTTCTTTCGGTGAAATTTACTTTGCACTGTGGTTGTCCTTCTGTCACTTTCAAGACTTTCAACACAAAAGTTTAAAACACTGATAATATTTATTGAGAAATTAGAGTGTTTCTTTCCTAAGGGTAAATAACTCCCATTTGACAAACATTTCTTTTTCAGTTAAATCATCTGTCGTCTTAAATGTTCGGTTCAGTTCTCTGAGTCTTTTGCATTAAATATTGTTTTTTTAAAGATGGGTGCCCAGTATATTATTGTGTATACAGTGAAAAATGCTTCTATATCCATTAAAGGGATACTATCATGGGAAAACATTTTTTTCAAAATGCATCAGTTAATAGTGCTCTTCCAGCAGACTTCTGCATTGAAATCCATTTCTCAAAAGAGCAAACAGATTTTTTTATATTTCATTTAGAAATCTGACATGGGGCTAGACATATTGACTATTTCCCAGCTGCCCCAAGTCATGTGATTTGTGCTCTGATAAAATTCAATCACTCTTTACTGCTGTACTGCAAGTTGGAGCGATATCAACCCCTCCCTTTCCCCCACCCAGCAGCCTAACAACAGAACAATGGGAAGGTAACAAGAAAACAGCTCCCTAACACAGGATAACAGCTGCCTGGTAGATCTAAGAACAGAACTCAATACTAAAAACACATGTCCCACTGCGTACTATTCAGTTACATTGAGAAGGAAAGACAACAGCCTGCCAGAAAGCAGTTCCCTCCCAAAGTGCTGGCACAAGTCACATGACCAGGGGCAGCTGGGAAATTGACAAAATGTCTAGCTCTGTGTCAGATTTCAAAACTGAATATAAAAAAATCTGTTTGCTCTTTTTAGAAATGGATTTCAGTGCAGAAGTCTACTGAAGCAGCAGTATTAACTGATGTGTTTTTAAAAAAACATGTTTTCCCATGACAGAATCCCTTTAAAGTGAGATTAAGGGGCACATTTACTAAGGGGTAGATTTATCAAGGGTCGAATTTCTAGTTTTAAAAACCCCGAATTCGACCCTCAAAATTTTCTTCGGTAAAATTCAACTAAATCGAATATTGAATGTGTAGGATTTTACCGCTATTGGAACAATCGAATATCGATCATCCAATCTCACGAAAAAATCGTACTAATTATCCAATTTCACAAAAAAATTTACAAATTCATCCGATTTCACACAAAAAATCGTACAAATAATACAATTCGTACAATTTTTTTGAAAAATCAGATGATTTCTATTTGATAAAAGAAAAACTTAGAAAAAGCCTATGGGAGCTTCCCATAGGCAAATATAGAAACTCGGTAGGTTTAATCTGGCAAAGAAGGCAATTGAAAAATTTTTTAAAGGGCAAGTACTTCAACCATCAAATGGTCGAATGGACTAACGATTTTCTTCTTCGAATCGTACATCATTTGAATCATTCGATTCGATCGAATTTAGCAAATTCAATGGTCGAATTAGCCCAAAAAAAAAATTTGAAACTTAAATTTCCACTTTGAAATTCGGCCAATAGTAAATATGCCCCTGAGTGGTAGTTTCTCTATGTAACCTTGTGAAAAGGATAGTCTCAAAAATAAAAAAAACTGGTGATTATATTGAAATTATGCAAAACATAGGAACAGGGCAAGTGAATCAGAAGGAAGTAGTGTTTTCACGTGATCCTCCTTTTTTTTTTGTCGTATTGGATAAGGCATGGCTCAATGGTAGAATGACCAAACTTTGCATTTAATATTTTTAATGAAATGATTTTGGACTTTCTCATTCATATAATTTTATCCTAACTATTCCTATTCCTTTTTAATGACACGATAAGGTACAATCCTATCCACTATTCCAATATGTTTACTACCCAAAAATAAATAACTGCAGCAGTTCAGTAAAGGTTACATTTCATTTCCACTTCTAGATAAGTCAAATTACATATCCAGCTATAATATTTTATGCTCATACATGACATGCTGTATATTATACCGAATGTAGAACAATAGATTAATCAACAAAAGTAATAGGCAGTGTAAGAGAATATCTGATTTCCAATCCAAAAATCCCTATGAGCCACAAAACTGCATATTAGATCACAGCCTTTTGTTTTCACACTTAAAAATTCAAGATGTTCCTGCTCGGTTTTGTTCTCAGGAACAAAAGATCTTGATTTTCAGTCTGTGTTTGACAGGCTATTCAGATGAAACCTGAACCCCATGAATAAAAATATTATATGTACATGTGGTTTAAGCAGGCTTGGCCTTTAGAATATAGCTACATTATTGAACAACAACAATAAAAATTGCACAATGCCTCCATTAGTCCCTAGGCATTTAAAGGAGAAGGAAACCCCTTACCCCTCCTTCTAGGCCCTCTCCAGCGGAGTTCACAGGCGTCATCTTCTCATGAGCGGTCTTCTTCCTGTAGTAAGCGGCATCTTCTGGCACATGTGTGGTAGGAGGCATTTGCACATGCCTCCTACTGCACATGCGCCAGAAGCCACCGATGGATCCAGGAAGAAGACCGCTTGTGAGAAGATGGTGCCTATGAAATCTGTTGGAGAGGACCTAGGAGGAGGGGTAAGTAACAAGTTAGGGGCATTTGTCCCGGGGGGAGGTAGGCCGGGGGCCTACGGGGGGAGGCATTTTGTGCCAGCAGGGTTTCCTTCTCCTTTAATAAAAGGCATTCTAAAAAAAAATCCCCTTAAAGCAGACCTGTCACCCACACATAAAAAGCTGTATAATGAAAGTCCTTTGCAAATTAAACTTTAAGCACAATATATATATATATATATATATATATATATATATATATATATATATATATATATATATACTTAAGTAAAGTTTATTTTTCTCAACTAATTTTATAGAAATAATTTGGAATTATTTCTTAGGGTGACAGGCCCTCTTTAAATTTTCTTTGTTTTACACATAATTAGATAGTGTTTAGAAAATACTCTACCCTGTTATCATATCAGTTATCATTATTTCTACTTATTACATATATTTTTATTCAGGCATTCTTCAAGACATCCTCTAGTCTATCAATCAAACCACTACTTTGTAGGATAAATTTGACACCAGCAATAAACCCAATAGGCTGTTGCTGCTTCCAATAAGGATTAATTATACCTTAGTTTAGATAAAGTACAGGGTGCTGTTTTATTATTACAGAGGAAAAGGAAATGATTTAAAAAAATGTTGATTATTTGATTACAATGGAGTCTATGGGAGACAGCCTTTCAGTAATTCAGATCATTCTGGATAATGGGTTTCTGGATCCTATACCTGTACTATAAAAAAAATGACCATTTGCATTTTTGTTAGACTACAACTATCTGCATCTTGCAAAAAGTAAATCAAAAGGTGAACTAAAGATGTATATGTCAATGCAGTTGAAATCATTTGTTTATCCCTTTTATCCATATGTAGTTAACGACTATTGGAAGGTTGCTTAAAATTACTGTTTTAGGTGAAAATCTCCTATACATCCCTTGATTTCTTTACAGAAGAGCATATACATTACATTAATTGCACATTTGTCAAAGTAGAAGCCAAGCATAAGAGCATTTAGTCTTCCACATTATCATATGTAAACTTGTGAGGGTCTCACCATAGAAATAACAATTTAAACTTTGGTTAAAAAAAAAAAAAAAAAA
>CM044435.1:70136153-70148610 GCA_024363595.1 Xenopus borealis | reverse complement strand
AAAAAAAAAAAAAGAAATGTACATAATGATTATTGCACTGTGTGTTTACAGAGCCCTATGAATTTTGTTATCATTACTGTCTCAATATTCAAAATATTAAAAAACAAAATTCAATGCACTGAGTTTGCCAAGACCATAGGGATGGTTTATTCAGTTTCCATCATTCGCATCCAAACCTTTTTTTGATCTTTCTGGCAATTAGGTTGGCATTAAACATAGCTGCAGAAACCTGAAATGTAATTTTGTATCTACAGTAATATTTTTTTATAATGAGTTATTTTAGTGTATGATTGCTTCATGCCATCTGCTATGTGCCAATATTAATTTCACACTACCACTTTGATTATTTTCATATAGTTAAGAGATAAGCCAAATAAAGGAGCAATCTCTGTCATGGGTTATTTTAATTACCACATTATCTTCTGAGTTCTTTTAATTACCACATGTACCTTCTAATACAAGCAGAGCACAGTCCTTTTGGTAAGTAGATCTGTGAACAAATGTTATGTACTCTATGATTTATATATTTTCCTTAACTTCACTTAACTATAAAACAACTAAGTAATAGATAAAACATTGTGTTATGATAATGCTTAAAGGAGAACTAAACCTTAAAAATGAATATAGCTAGTAATTTTTTATATATTGGATAACACCTGAACTGGCACTTGTTTCACCCACTGTAAAAAGCACTTTATTACCCCTCCAAATTGTGTCTTTATGTTACCCTCCCATTTAGACTGTAAGCCCCAAGGGGTAGGGCCCCCCATCATCTTGTCTCAACAATGTGTAATTATATTTTATATTTATGCAAACTGTATTTATAATAATGCACTTATTGTTACTGATTAATGCAGTGATCCCTTGTTTGTACTACTAAATTATTGTTACTGTACAGTGCTTTGCCCTCAAGGAGCGCTATATAAATAAAAATATACATACATACATACATATATTGAACCAGCCAGAAGGTTCAGCATCTCTATAGTGGTAAAGAACCATGCCTTCCAGGATGTCACAGGAGTTTCCTATCGCAGATTTTGTTAGGCACATGCTCAGTGTCCTTTGTGCAGCTGTTGAGAAGCTAAGCTTAGGGGACACCACAAATCATTAAACAGAAAATGAGGTTTGCCTGTCCTTGATATTATTTATAATCAGTATATAGTGTGTTGACCCTTAAGTTCAGTAACTGAGAGCAGCACAGAGCATTTGAAGTGAATCAGCAGCAGAAAGATGGGAAGCTACTGGGACATCTTTGTAGGCACAGATCTTTACTGCTAAAGGGCTGTGATTGCTTTGGGCTGGTAAAGAAGCCTAAAACATAATGCACAACATTTCTTCTTCATTCTTCTAAACTCTAAAACTGGGCAATTAAGTTCCATTTATTTTGCTAAATGTTGTGCAATATAGCACAGAGGAACACTGACGCTGGTATTGTTTTATGTTATATCTGCAAAAGTTATAATAAAACATTGGGAGCTGTGTCTACTGGTCAGATTTCTATTACAGCCATGTTAAACTGCCAACACCCCCAAATGATATCAGAATGGAGGAGTCATTTTCAAATTTGCTGGAAGCAAGTATATGAGCACAATTGTGTATATTAGTGCTCACTCACTAAGCACTTACATCTAGGGCATAGCATTGCACTTTACAACAGATTAATATCCAGCATGAAGGGCAGAGTGCAGTGCATTAATAGAGTAAGAAACCATTTGCATTACAGACAGTAATATAATTTAGGGAGTTTTTTTAACGTGCTTTTAGCCTTAAACATATTTCCAGTGACCTGTGACTTTTTTAAACAAATATTTATTCTAAATGGATCATTTTATTCTATTATATTCTTCTACCATAGCAAAAATCACAAGAATGTCTTTCATCACTGAATGGCTGTTTTACAATACAACTTATGCTTTTGTGCAGCGTTACATTTTCTGGACTCAAAGTACAGCATTTATTCCTCTTTGTTTATTTAATGCTTTGTTATATCTTCAAAGAGGATGGTTTATTATATAACGTACTGTCATACAGTAGCTTGTTCAAAATGCATTTGGAAATAACCACGGCTGTATTGGTTCAGGTTTATTGAGTCTTTAGTGCCAGACACCAGAGCACTGCGCTGGTGTATTTTAATCACTGCAGAAAAGGTAACAGCCTATGCTAAAGTCTTTTCAATGTTAGGAGACAATTTACATGGAGTGGAACATAATGGGCACTTGTAAAAAGTAATAGGAAGCATACATTGCTGTGTTGTAGAATCTGTGACTTGCCAGTGCTTGTTGGAATGGTGCAATGGACACTTGTATAAGAAATCAATCCAAGCTTTACACTGGAGAGAGTGTGAATTTCATATTTTATCAGGAAACCAAACAGTTTGTTTATAGGGCATGGACACATTGAGATATAACATCTGCAATGTTAGCAACTGACCTCTGTTTAGCAAGGCATGTGGTTTAATGTAGTGTTGCCTCATTTCCATTGGATGAACTCTGGGCAGGGGGTGTGGTGGTCCATGATGTCACATTATTGCATTTTTGCCTCTTTGGTGGTAAACCTGCTAAACAGTACCATGAATATATTCAGAACATAATATTTCTGCAGAGACTTAAAATTCCTCCTTGAAATCTCAGAGAATGAAAAATTTAAACTTTAAATTCACCCTGTAAAATATCACAGCTTTGATCATTTAAAAAACAGGTCATATCACTGGGAAGTTCTTATCTCATCTAAAATATTTTCATTTATATGCATATTTTGGAGTGTATTTTCTTTAAAGCCTTAGATTTAAAAAAAAAAAAATCTTTGTGAACTGTTACTGAACCTCTTCAACAGTTTGTTGGCCAGAAATTTGAAGTCCTCTTAATGGTGGTATTTACATGTTTCAGACAAGCACTTGGTCCTGCATGATAATAACTGTTGATCTAAATGTGAGCCGTCTGTGTTTTGGCATTGTAAGTAGAAAATTGCAAATAACTCCCTTTGTCCCTACCATATGTTTATTGCTTCAAACAACACATTGTAGTGACAGCCAGTAAGCATTTAGTCTGTAGATGCCTGTATAGAAAATAGTGCAGTTTTCTTGTTGACCATACCAACTCCATAACAACATTATACATCTATTTATCTATATTGTTATATCCAGTACAAATATTGGAGAAAAGCATCTCTGAAATCATGTTGTTCCACAGATCATTTTCTATCATTCTCCAAAAAATTAGGTAAAGTTGTTTAAGTTGTGTCTAATCTGTGGAACCTGCACACAATTAAATATTTAAAAGTGGAACTCTGTTTCATATTAAAATGTTTTTTTTAAGTATTTCCCTGATGTTAGTAATGCATCTGGCAATAAACTATCTTGTATTGTTAATATGTAAATACTGCCTGAATGTCAGTTTAAACCCTACTCAGTCCAAGGTTGGATACACAGAAATGTATTTAGGTCCGATGATGCCCTAGGCCTGGACTTTGGGGTAATTAAAAAGTTAGGGGCAATAGCTCTGGGGGGGGGGGTAGGCCGGGGGAGGAGGGAGCAGTTTTGGCGGGGGTTGACTTCACCTTTAAACAAGACTCACTTTTTTCACTCAAACTACCCACAGTTGTCTGTCAGTTTTGTTTGTCAGTAGTTTATATTTCAGTTTCTCATGAACTCTAAGAGATCTATTTATCATGCTGTGTAAAACTTGGAGTGAAACATTACCAGGGATGTTGCTCATGGCATCCAATCAGATCTTTGCTTTTGTTTTCTAACGGTTGAAATCTAATTGCTGATTGGTTGCTCTGGGCACACCACTTTTTACACAGATAAATAGCCCTGTCTAACATTAATTTCATAGATGTGCATGGTTCAGAGAATAAATGTAACCTCTTAGAAAATCCCACAGTTTTTAATATTGTTCAAACTATACTAAAAACATCTAAATGTAGGTACAAAGGGAATATTCAAAATTAAGTTTTGTTAAATGCAATTTCAGGTTAGAATTTGCACATACTGTATGTTCACTTTATTCTGTATTTAGCGTATCCTGGAAGACTTACTTTTGTCCTTGCCAATACTCAAGTAACCTTACCTCATCTGAGAGGGTCAAACTGGTTGTCTTTTCTCCCTTCCTTTTGTTTTATTTATTCACCTAAACATTTTGCTTGTGTCAGCATCCGCAATGTCTCTGAGCCAGTTCCAACTTAAAACTAAAGCCATAAATTGTTTTTTTTTGTAGCACTGACAACAGCAGGCTACAGCAGTTGTCAGCATTTTCTTTAAAGCTTTCAGATTAGTATTTGACCAGACATTTTTGTAAAATCAAGATATATATTTTAGTTTACCATTTTACAGAGACCCCTATAGTGCAGCAAGCAGGTCCGGACTGAGAACTGAAATAGGCCCTGGCATTTCAGGTACACAGAGGCCCACTCAGCCCACATAGAGGCCCAAACAAGACCCCACCAGCCCACTAAATACTGATTTTCAATGGGACCTTTTAGCAGCCCCTCTGGCATTTGCCAGAACCCACAGATTGCCAGTCCAGGCCTGGCAGCAAGGTACTTGACTGTTTCCATGGGATCTGTGAGCTGCCTACAACATTTTCTTCTTTACATAACTGCAAATGATCAAGTATACAGTAGCACTATAAATGATTAAAACTATTGTTTTGCCATTGGTATTCATAAGATATAATACAATAACCAGACTCTAGCATATTGTGTGTTCTATTTTCATGAGCCTCCCTTGCAAGGCAACACCACAGAGTTTGGCAACCACTGTAAAAAAATAATAGCCCCATCCACTTAGATTGTAAACTCTATGGAGCAGGGACCTGCTTCTGCCCGTCTCTTGCTCTTGACATAGCTCTTAATCTTTAATGTAACTGTACTTTATATTTATTTGTTTTTATTTCTGTAGTGACTCCTGTTTGCTCTATAAAATTATTTTTTGCTTTACAGAGTTGCATACATATGTAGTACAATTTTAATAAAAATATACATACATGCATAATGCACAGCTCTACAATATGTTATTTAGTTCAACCAGAGGAATGTAGGCTGTACCAAGCAAATATGTTAATTATATGTAATACAGGTATGGGATCTGTTATCCAGCAACCCGTTAAAGGACAAGGAAAGGCAAAAAAAATCCAATTTTTACTTTCTTTAATGAAAAGAAATCTATCTCCAATATACTTTAATTAAATTGACTGTTTTCAGTGAAATTCTCCCTTCATTTACTTTGGTGAATATGAATTTTCAGACGGTCCCTAAATGCTGGGCAGGGAAACAATCATACTTATGAACAGCAGGGGGAGCTCCCACCTTACTTCCCATCCATGCAAAACTCCAGCAGCTTGTAATGTTGTTCCATTAATTCCTGTGATGTTAAATGTTCATTTAAATATGCATTAGCAGCTTAGCACTGGATGAAGTAACCAGAAAGGTTATGGACACAGGAAGGGGAAGTGAAGGAGGAGGGGCAAACAGTGTGGAGACAGCAGCCAGGAATAAAGCTGACTTCTACCCTGCAGTCTGGCATCTCTGTGTGCATTCTTCTAGTTCCACAACACCCTGCACCGGGTTATCACACTGAGCATGTCTACAGTCTTGGTCTTGCAAAGATGTTTAACAAAGTTACAAGATGAAAGCCTCCTGTGGCCAACTTTGAAAGGATAAATCATTTTTTTGATTAGGCTTGTGGTGCAGTAAGTTCATGTTTATGTTTAGTATACAAAATACAGCATTTCTAGCCTTATTCTATTTTATACTATTCTTGTCCTTTAACTAGAAAACTCTAAATTACAGAAAGGCCATCTCCCAAACAATCCAAATGTTTAAAAAGGATACCTTTTTTCTCTGTAATAATGAAACAGTACCTTGTATTTGATCCAAACTAATAAATAATTAATACTTATTGGAAGCAAAACCTGTTGGGTTTATTTAATGTTTGTATGATTTTCTAGTAAACTTAAGGTATGAAGATCCAAATTACAGAAAGAACAGTTATCTGGAAAACCCCAGGTTCTAAGCATTCTGGATAACGCCATCACTGGATTATTGTTATTAGTAGTAGTAGTAGTAGTAGTAGAAGTAACATATTCTGAAGATCTGAACTATAAAAGGGTGTTTGCATTAAACATACAGATTAAATAGAAATACTCTAGGCCATTATCAGAAACTTCTGGGCCCTGTAAAAGTTATCTGCCCCCCATCCTCACCCATGAACAACATTTTTGTCCATGCCTCTTGTGTGCGCTATGCAAATGATAAACTAGCAGGTTGGTGAGACAAAAGGTTGATGGATTTGTGGGATATTTTTCAACCTCAGCTTCTATGATACAAACTCAAAAATCTTATTGATAAGCAGCTGCAATATATGTTGATGGAAAATATGATATTCTTCAAATTTAGTGGTCCAATAATATTGGCAGTAGTGCTTGTTATTGACTCCATTAAATGAATAGAAGAGATAAGATAGTGTAGCTGAGGAAATGTGACATTTTTTAAAATACATAAATGTGATACATAAATAAGACAGAAATGATTTTAAAAATATGCTAGTTGAGTAATAACAGTGTACCTTTACGTGAACTTTCATAGTTTTCTAATTTGTTTTTAAAATATCTATTTCACTTTGTATTAAAACCTTTGTGTCAGCCCAGACTTCCTGTGAAAGATTGTGTATTACAGATATAATTGCCTTATCCGTCTTGTAAAATAACTTGAACTCCGCCATCTGTATTAGTTAAATATAATTCAGTTTCCTAAAGGGTACAGAAATGACAGATTTTTTTACCTTTGACAGTAAATACATAAGTTTAAGGAACGTGTCATCTAAAATAAGTTTGGAGACCTTTGCATTCTGTACTAGGAGCTTATGTGATGAAAGGAGTAACAGGAGAAAAAGGGTACTTATCTAAAGAGCTATGAATTACATAGCAATTTTCTCTTCTCAAAGTACAGACAATTTGAATTACTGTTTATAACTGGGATATTGATTTTAGTGGCAGGTTCTCTTTAATAAGGTTGCCATTGATAAATCTTTGGCTTTTTATTTTACACTGCCCTTTAATGTGACTTTATTTCTGTTCTAAGGACTCTTTGATACTTACATTCTACCCTATTCCTCCTTTCATCTTCCTGGATCATGTGATTAAAGTAAAGCATTCATGTCAGCCAGGAAACTTTCTGAAAAGCACAATAAGCACTAATATTCAATAATATCAATAACAGGCATGAATAATACTCAATGACTTCAGACTATCATTGACCTAGTTGCATTCTAACATTGCTTTGCTTGTGTAGTAATGCCAGAGATTTATACAAACTGCAGCCCTCTCACAGGAAGGTGGTGACCTCCTTTCATGCTTCTCTCCTTGTTTCTTTTATTACCCTGGCTTAGA
The DNA here is from genome assembly GCA_024363595.1 of Xenopus borealis. NCBI lineage: Eukaryota > Metazoa > Chordata > Amphibia > Anura > Pipidae > Xenopus > Xenopus borealis. Next base: position 70,141,222 of record CM044435.1, on the reverse strand, counting down.
AAAAGATCTAGACTTAAGTGGGATCAATTGCTCTGAGCTTTGCTTTCCAGGGAAATTGCTGCTGTTAATTTCACATTTTGAATATTTTGTTCAGTATAATGTTGACAGGTCCAGCAGCAATACATTTATACATAAATGCATTTTTGATAAAGTGTCATTTTATTATTAGTAGTAATATTAATAGTATTATTATTAGAGCTGACATATGTTTGTCAGGATTTACACAGAATATCCATCAGTCACATCAGTCGATGCCCCAGTGGAGTTTACAGTCCCAGTCACATTCACAATGGTTGATTTTACAAGGAGCTGATTACCTGCCTGTATATTTTTGGAGTTTGGCAGAAGTATCCGGCATGACCCCATACAGAAACAAGGAGAACATGCAAACCCCTTGCATAATGTTCCCTGCCTGTAGTACCTTAGCACTTCAAAGCAGCAGAGTGAACTATTGCACCACCATAACGCCGCAATATTGTCTCTCTCCCCAGCATAATTTAAGATTTTTCAAAACCAATAGCCTAAATTACCTTACCTGAGCTTATAAACTGTGGTATTACAAGCCCTTGAATGTTCCATTGTCTTTCATCTTCTTTCTCCTCTAAAAATGGTCCAATGTTCTAGAAAAACTGTTTAAAGCGCAAGCCAAAGTCTTCATTTTTCTGATGAGAACAGTTTTCATAGAAAAATGCCACTGAAAACACTTAGGGGCAGATTTCCTAAGGGTTGAATTTCGAATGCCAAAAAAATTTGAAATTCGACCAGGGAATAGTGGGGGATTAAAAAAATTCGAATTTCAAATTCGAATTTTTTTAGCGCAATTTGATCGATCGAATGATCGAATAGGGAAATTCGATCGAATTCAATTCGAATCGAATTTCCGAACGATTATTAAACAATCGATCGAATTTTTTTTATTCGATCTTAGGGAATGATCCCCATTTCGGTAGGTTTAATCTGGTCAAGTAGGTGATCGAATTTAAATTTAAAGGGTAAGTATTCGACCGTCGAATTTTCGAATATTCAAATAAAATTAAATTCGAATATTCTAATCATTCATAAGAATTAATGTGAATTTAGTAAATCTGCCCCTAAATAAACAGGTTAAAATAGTAATAACAGGATTGGATAGAAATTGATCTAAAAATTATGCACATCCTGGGATTCCTTCCATTTAAGCTTTAACAAAATTTAGCCAAGCAGCCAACTAAACATGTATTGTGGTGTAAGTACATGTTAATGGGCCCCACAGAAAATTAATTGTAGGGCCTCCAACATATCCAGAGGTTATCCTGTTTTAACAATATATGTTGAAATTGCTTACCAATAAGGGCCTCAAGGGGCCATATGTAGTAAAGATGTGGAGGTGGCTTCTCTGTTAACTGTTGAAGAGCTCAATACTAGATTAGTGGAGGATCACTTGGAAAGTTTTGACTTATATTGGCCTCATGGGGCCCCCTATACCTCCTGGGCCCTCCTGCAGCCACAGGGTCTGCTTCCTCTGTAGTTACACCCCTGTGTTCAAGCCTTCATGATTAGCTAATGATAAGTTAATGACTGCCATATCCTACAGAAGCCTATGAACAATGCAAAAAAAGTTTGTCCAGTTGATTTGATCAGTATCAATGCAGATCAATCGCACTTGAACAGCTAAAACTAATTAAAGTGCAATAACAACAATTGAATTTCACTGAAAATCAATCAACGTATAGTAAAACAACTGATTGGTTTATTATCCAAAATAAGCTCTTTATCTAGACATTTTTCTTCAGTATTTTTGATGTCTTTCCATCAAAATAAGTGATCGGAAATAGATAAAATAGGCCAAACTGACCAAATTCAGCCACATGGAGATCATCCTTTGAGCATGCCACTGTGGGTAAGCTATTTATCAACACCAAATTTAGACCTGCTTATAAATGAAACTCAAGTTGCACTCCCATTATTCTGCATGTCATGTGGGTGGCGCAGGGGTGTACAGTACAGTATACTTTCAATAGCTTAGAACAAGACTTTTGATTTCGATGTGTGTGGTTTAAGGGATTAAGGGAAATATGTGGGGTTTAGTAGATAATCCTGGTGATTATAAACTTACATAAACTGCTTTTGGACCATAAATAGATTTGTGCATATGCAGAAAGGCAATAAACATATATACATTAAGTGCCATATTTAGAAATTGCAAAAAAGAATTTTGTGCTACAGTACTTCCATGTAGCCTTTTTTTGTTTTTTACAGGGTTGTTTATTTACAAAGCATTACACATAACACCAACAGAAAGTGAAATAGTCAGTATCAGAATATAAATGACATTGAAATAGTAAAATATCACTTAAATTCCTTTTTTATGATACATAAAAAATGTTTCATTTTTTCAAGTCAAGAATCAAAAACAATATTATCAAAAAGTCCATTGTTTGTAAGTCAACTGAAAGAATTTAGAATTGTCAAAATCTTGTAGCAATGACCACTATTGTCAAAATAAAAGACAAATATAGATATTTAAATAAATAACTAAAATATGGATTTATTAATCAAAATGCTATGTAACCATCCATTGTATATACAGTAGAATGAGAGTAAAACAGCAGTCCAGAAATCCTCCACTATTAGCATAAACTTTTGGGTACAAATAAAATAATAATAAAATAAATAAGTTACACTACACTGCAAAATGTTGAGCTCACATTGATTTCATAGAAAGTAAAGTGGTTTACTATAAAATATATATATATATATATATATATATATTCTTATATCAAGTAGAATGTATTTTTTAAACTGTATATGTTAACAATACAGAACTGTGCCATGTAACCTGAATGGTTTTTATTTGCTATTTTATGTCAGAAAGTTTCTTCTATTTGCTCAGTGGATGATTTACCCACATTTTACCTCACTGACCTTTTGCTATTTCTTTGTTTTTGAACAAAATGTCAGTTTAGTCATGTTCCCACTCTTAAGTGCCTGCAAAACAAAGGTTCTGTGGTCTAGTGATTGATCAGAAATCTCTACAAAATAAAATTGCCTGTATGAATTGTGTATGTGTGTATAATGGCACATCTGCACATTTTCTCGACATACTACAGAGTGTATATTTTATAACACAAAAATAAATCATTCTACTTTGAGTTATAGTAGCTGAAATAGTAAAAACCAATACTCTTTTTTTGAATAGTCTCTAAGCACACACAAATAAACACTTTGCATTTATAAATTATAGGAAACCGAAAAACAGCGGCAAATTTCTCAGTCTCTGTTTCTGGTCTAATGCAACAGATCTCTCACTTCCAAAGAAAATTCATGTTTTGATCAATTATAATAAAAAGAGGGCTGAGTTAGACATACAAGGAAACTGCTGCAATCTATTATCTGAATTCATGCTGGCACCTGGCAGCCATGTCCTTTGTTGAGCTGTGAGCACTGATATTTAGCATGATGAGTTTTGTGGCCTCTTTTTTGTTTTAAAAAGCTTTTCTGAAAAATTTTGCCTAAGCTTTTTTTTTTTTTTTTAAGTTTTTCACAACTTTGTGGCTTTTTTGTTGCATCTTCCTTGTTTGCACCTCACTGTACAGTTCTGATCTTTGAAGTCACCAGGTTTCCTGTTGACCCCACTGCAAAAGTTATGGCTCCCCAAAAAGTTAGCGAAGACTGGAGTGTTGGAGTGCACTCTATGCACTAGTAGAGCTGTAATTGTCATTTAAAGGGGATGTAAAGTAATTTTTTTAAAGTGTATGTATAGATTCTTAGCACTAAATAAAACAACTCTGTAATATATGTCTGTTACAACTTTTGTACCTGTTTTGAGATATAGATAATCTTTTCTGCAGCTTCCTCTCCTCTCCCTTAATCACAATACCCTTTAAAATTCAGCTGCAGCTGGCTCTTAAGTGGCTTATGGGCTGCCCCTCCAATGCTCCATTATTGATAACTATTGAAAGGGTTCAAGGGTGGCCTAACCCTCACATATATACATACTTGTTGAGGAACTGCTGCCACTTAGAGCACTATGGATTAGGAGGGCTGCAGGCCGCTGAACTTGGAGAGGGATCACGATCAGGGGAGAAAATAGAAAGCTACAGGAACAATTTCCTGTATCTCAAAGCAGAAACAAAAGTTTTGACAGACATGTTGTTTTATTTATTGCTAAGAATCTAATAGATCCTAATAGAAATTAGCAATATAAAGTAGCAGTTAGAATAGAAAGTAGCAATAGCAACAAATTCGTAGCCTTACAGAGCATTTGCTATTTAGGCGGGGTCAGTGACCCCCATTTGAAAGCTGGATAGAGTTATAAGAAGAAGGCAAATCATAAAAACCTATTAAAAATAAATAATGAAGACCAAGTTGCATAGAAGTTGCGATGCGCCGAAAACGACGCAACGTGATGAAAATTACGCGACACTTAAAAAACGACGTGCGAATTTTCGCTGACGTTTCGCGAATTTAATTGCCAGCGGTGAATCACGGGAATTCGACAAAGCAGGTACAAAAGTTGTAACAGACATATATTAGAGAGTTGTTTTATTTAGTGGTAAGAATCTATATATACAGTTTTACAAAATTATTTTACATCCCCTTTAAATGACAGTTTCAGCTCTACTAGTGCATAGAGTGCCGCGACTCGTTTCGCAAATTTTTTCTCTGGAAATTTGCTAATTTTTCAGCTAAGCGAAACTGGGTAGATTCGCCCATCACTAATTATCAGCTCTCTTTTGTTCGGCCATGTTTTATCTTTCTCAAGAGCCTTAGACAATATATATTTATTAATTTCCCCCTAAAGCCCTACTAAATATTGTACTTATTTTTAACTGTAAATATCATGCTGAGTAGAAATGCAGAATCAGAGGTGTAAAATAAGTGAAAATCTTACAGTGCAATTTTGTTTCGTGACATCACTTGCCCTTTTAAAAGAATGAATGCTTTTATTTCAATTATTTAGAAATCCAAAAATATCTTCTATAGCAAATGGAAATAAAGACAATTTGGGCATCATTTTATTTACAGTCAAATAGCCATAGAATTGTTTACCCTTGTGTTTTCCCCTGTGTGTGTGTGTGGGGGGGGGG
>CM044435.1:70084795-70135384 GCA_024363595.1 Xenopus borealis | reverse complement strand
TAAAAACGCCAGGCGACAGAATCTCCCCGAATCTCCCTGTCTGTCCCTACCCTAAAGATAGTAATATTCACTGGAACTGGGATTGATGTGAATGACGCATACTGTCCATAAACACTGTGCAAATATGCTAACATTATATAAACAGGTAATAGTAATAATAATGACAAAATACAGAGATGTAATTCATTCTTACACCACATAGAATACAACTCCTTGCTCTACAAACACCTTCCAAAATGGAAATCTTTTAGAAAAAGGTTTGTCACTGATCAGACATGTGAAATTAGCATTTACTTTTATATAGTTTTATACACAGTAAAAGTGCTGTCTTGTATACAAATCAGGATCATGTGGCTTTGTAAGTTAATTATTTGTGTATGTATATGCTACAAGAAATATTTGTGTCGTTAGCCTCTATCAATCTTTTTAAGATTGAGGTTTCAACAGTTCTTTTATTTTTCTTGGCCATAGTCCAAAGTCGAAATCATAAAGATTTTCTGTTTGTATTTGCTTGCATTATATTAGTTGGCAACAAATATAAAAAGATTTTTTACACACTCATATCATAGTGTATCTATGTACCCAGCAGGAATACCAAACAGTACAACTCATATTATTTGCAGTAAAAGCTGTAATATTTGAGACAGAAGTAATTTATTTAAAAAAAAACAAGATTTAGAATTATGTAGAGTTTGGTGATATACTGTCAGTCTTTAGCTGTCAGTTTAGGACATAACAGACAATTTACAAATAGTAGAAATGATTGTTCAGAAATATGGCTAATCCTCAGTAAACTAAAATAAATTGAAATCTTATAACCTTTAACATCACGGTAATCAGCTTTAGAACAATCAGCAACCACTTAAAAACGAAAAGGCCTATTGAGGCCCTATTATTCAAGTGTAAAATGACCCAGTGCAATCAGCTTATGCTATATAATTATATTCATGAACTGTCATGTAAGTTTCCTACTGGGTAAAAAGTATATGCACATTTAATAGATTATATTGATTTTTGTATAGTCCTCTAGCAGCTTGTAAAGAATCAGTTATCTAATCGCTCACATGTTGATCCACTGCATGAAAATAGTCCTGTGCATCACTATATAATGGAAACAAAAATCCATTAAGAAAAAAAAAGGTTGATTTATAAAAATCTGAACTGGAAAGATTCCCAGGAGTTGGGATTGTATCTAATTTTTGAATATGATTCAATAATACACACTCTCCACACTAAAAGAGCCAAATTTATCTTAAATAGATTTAAACTATAAAGGTCATTTACAAAAGCAAGATCACTGTATTAATTACCCACAATTCCAGTTATTGCAGCCACAACATGAGTTGGACACATCAATCTATTTTTAATGCTTGCTTAGGAGACCACTTTCACCTTCTTTTATGCAGATTTAAACATTATGGGACAGATTTATCAAGGGTTGAATTTCAAGGGTTAAAAACCCCTAAATTCGACCCTTAAAAATTTTCCCGTATTAAAATTAGAAAAATTTGTTTATCGAATTCGTAGGATTTTACCACTATCCGATGTATCAAACGATAAAATAGCTATCATCCAATTTCACGAAAAAATCATACTAAACTTTCGATTTAAAGGGCAAGTAATTCGACCATTGAATGTTCGAATGATTTTCTTATTCGAATCATACGATTTATTCGAATTGATCTGGAATCACAAGCTGATCCTAAGAATATCTATTCCTGTCCAAATTATTTATGATTATAGTCTAGACTGGAAGTGTTCAGTTAAAAATGCTTCTTCTGCTTTATTATTAGGTTACATGAGGTTATATAGGTAATATGACGTGTTCATCACACCGGATACATAGATCAAAGCTATTTAGCCAATAAGCGTTTTATATGTGGCATTATGTGCCTTAATTCGGGATGTTGGTATGTCTTCTCCAGGAAGCAGGTGCAAAGCATCTCAACCACAGACGTTATGACGTCTATGCGCAGGCTCCTGGAGAGGTTCTTACTTATTTTTAACTTGCATCATGTGATATATGTTTTGCAGTAGCTGAGCAAGGAAAAAAGAGGAAGTAAAACTGGTTTACAGTAAAATAGAGCTTTTATAAAAGTAATATAGTAATATAAATGCAATATAGAACAATAACTGTATATCAGTCCTCCACAGAATCATTCTATTCTATTGAATGATTTGTTCGAATCATTCGATTGGATCGAATTTTGAAAATTCGATGGTCAAATTAGCCCAAAAAGAATTTTGAAAATCACCCGAGCTTAGTAAATATGCCCCGTAAAATGTTATTTTTTTGTTGCATCTGTTTCTTATAATCTGGTTGCAATTTCTACAGCCAAGAGGGGTACAATACATAGACACTAAAGTACCCCTTTGTGTTTGGAAGCTAATAAGTATTGCAGTGAGCCAATCCAATTAATTACAGTATATGTAATGGAGGATCTTTTCTGTGTTATAATGATGTTGTGGAAGTACGTCTGGCATATATTGTCTGGAATGCTTTGGACCTGAAAAAGGATTTTTCTGTAATTTGGATCACCATACCTCAAGGCTACTAACAGAATGTAAACATTATGTAGATTTAATGTTGTGCCACCCAAATAGATTTATGCAGCTTAGTTATCATCGAGTAGAAGGTAATGTTGTATTATTACAAAGAAAAAGTAAATCATTTCACAAAATGTTGTTATTTGCTAAAAATGACCAGCTCACTGATGTGATCAATTTCTCCTAATAGATTTCTATTTTTTCTTTTCATCAAGTTTGGGAACCATGCTGGGGGCAAAGATTCCCCTTTGCAGTGTCTGTGTATTCAGTTATGTGCAGCAGTGCCCAATCAGGAAGCAGACTCACCCCTAGTTACGTTAGTAGCCCAACTCACTGGAAAATAGAGAAGAGCTGGCTAGGCCTGTAATAGTGTTGTCATCTTTTGTGGCTTGGGAGCCCAGGAATGGGGTGGAGCTGATGATGGTGGCACAGGCAGATGATGTCACGGATGGAATAGGTGATGGTTCAGGAGTGGGTCTATAACGTCAGGGGTGGAGTTATGATGTGGTAATCAACAATTGGCTAACTGCTGCACCATTCAAGTCATAGTCCTCTCTGGATTGCCTAATTTGAAAATCAGGACAGGCATTTTTTGTCTGGAGTGCCCTTCCAAAAAACTGGGTTCTCCAGGTCACAGCAAATCGTAAAAACACAACTAGGGTGAAGATACTATTAAAATTCTATAGCCTGTAGTATTGCATTGGTGTCTTTCACTTTACTTGCAAAATGGACCAAACCTTTGGTGATGTGTGGTTCCAGCTCTACCTGTTTATTCCTTCAGCATATATTAATTCTCTCTGATTTAATTTGAATGTCCAGAACATGATCAGTTCTGAAACACACTTGAATTGAATTTTATAAAATAAATGGTGTGAGAACCAGCATTATTATTATTATAATTCATGTATATATGGGCCAGAGGATTCATGACTGGTGGCTTGATATCAAAACACGCAGAAAGGTATAGTAGATTGAACTGATTATATTTATTGCCAAAATCTGTACAGAATAGCCTTTTAGAAATAAACATCTAGAAAGCATCAGGTCTCTACAAGTCAGTTCAGGTAATGCCAAGATTCAGACATAAAAACCTAATTCTGATTGTCAGTGCTGCAACCTAAGCAAATATAAAATGTTGTCTTGTTAACAAAATGAGTGTACTTGCTAATTAAACCTGACTTGGCCAATATTGAATCATTATTTGTGTGTTTAACTGCTGCACTTTGATTGAGAACAGATCATTTCTTATTGTACTATACTGATATATCATAGTAAATTGAAACTGCTCTGATGATGGTTTGTCTTCATTACTTACGCCTAAGAGATGGTTGCTTTGCTGGGATATGGCAATCAATCATTTGCATCAAGGCAAGGACATTTGCTCAGAATTTCTAGTTGAGGGAAGAGTAAGCAAGAAATTAGAAAAGGGAAACACTGTGTTAAAAATGAGTGAACGTTATAGCCTTGTCAGAATAGTACTTATTCACTAGTGGCAGGGTAGCTAGATAAATGCATATTGTCATCTTTTTAGATTGCCTTTTGATAAAAGAAGTAGCTTTAGACAATTGTTTATGTAAGACAGCTGCTGTCACATAGGTGTGAACTAGTGATGGGCGAATGTATTCGCCAGGGGCGAATTCCCGAGATTCGCCACTGGCGAATAAATTTGTGAAATTTCGCCTTGGGAAAATTAGCCGAAAAAACGAGTAACGCCTCGTTTTTGACGCGACGCCGCGAAAACTCCGCAACGCGTGCGCCGAAAGCAACGCGCGCAGAAAGAGGCGCGCGCCAAAAGCGTGCCGCGACTTGTTTCGCAAATTTTTCGCCAATTCGCGAATTTCTCTGGAAATTCACACATTTTTCGGCGAAGCGAAACTGGGGAGATTTGCCCATCACTAGTGTGAACTATTTAGATATGGGAAGGACAGAGGGACGTCTTCATTTTACTATTATGGGGCACTGCTTAACTGGCATGTATGTTGTTCATCGTTGCAGCATCTACAAATGCTCATACCACTACCACAGTATTGTTTATATAAGTGTTTGAGCCATATAGTTTAGTGTGTTTTGTGTTATTCTTTTCTATGGTGTAACAATGTCCCATACCTGTATCATTTCTGACCCCATCCAATACATTGTAATTTCTTACAGCCAAGGCAAGCTGGCCCACTGACACAGTGGTCCCGCAAATAAAGTGCATGTCCAATTATAATAATTTATTTAAAAATTTCCAGGACCCTATTTTGGAATGGGAGTTACCTTAGGGTGAGTATTGGATTATGGGTGAAGAGGCAGGGTTTTGGTTTTAAAGGTGATTGTTGCACTTGAGATTGTATCCTGATGAAGAGAGGGTGAAACTCCCTGAAATGTTGATACTGTTGGTGATATTATAATAAAAAAAGAGTCCATATCCCCCAACTGCAAAGAATTCAGATCCGTGTACAAAAATTGCTGTTGCTAAGGGACCTTGCTGGGTCAATGGTGGACCAGCACAACATTACAGTAGGAGTGAACTGCAGGATTACTGTTCATTAAAATCTGCCTTCAATCAACTGCTAGTAAAAAAAAAGTAATATACGTTGGTATATATAAAATATATAAAAACTATTCGCAATACGAAAAGTTAAGCCTTTGCGTGAACAAATTATGCTCTGTGTGAATGCAATATACCTTTTGCGAGCCCGGAAACTGTTTAGCGACCACTTCCGCCAGCTTGCAAATTTTATACTTTTCGCTAATGCGCTGTCAATGTAATAAAACTTCTTACTAAAAAAGTCACAATGTTTGCTCCAAATGATTACGACACCATCAAGCATTTCTTAAGAGTGCGCAATTATAATCCACAATGCGCAATAACGATTCACAATGCAATAACCATTTAAGGAACAATATTACATTGCGAGACGTGGATTTTAATTTATTTTTTTAATCTTATTGGTGCGCAATGTTTTTCTCTTTGCGACTTTAATTACATTCCCCCTAAGTATACTGCTGACAAATTTATATTAAGATGATAATATGAAGAATATTAAGCAGAAATTTAGATTAAAAAAAAAAAAAAAAAAAGCTTTTAAAAGGCTGTAGTAAAGAGGCAAGATACTGGCAAAGGCCTCATACATACATACAGTATATAGTAAAATGATAAACATGTCTAAAAAATTCTGGTGATTCGCTATTTCTGCCTTTATAATAGACTGATTGCACATTTTTTTACTTTCTTAGTGCTATCAGAGGTTGAGCTTTATATTGATATATATAGAGAATGGTCTGTCATTCTAACAATGAAATACAATGGCAATCACATCATTGTACAATCATGCCCTGTGATTTTCACTGCAATATCTCTGTAGGCCTGTGTCTTCTATTCCATTAAATAAAGTACTCTCCTAGCCATTTTCACTCCCTCTTTATTGCTCTTTTTTAAATCTCTACTATTTCACTAGTTATTTCTACTACGTCTCCCTCACTAGCGTATTCATTGACCTCCCAGTTACTGCACCTCACAGATTTCTGTCTTAAACAATTTCAGATTCTCTCAAACTCAGTTATTTTAAGAGTGCTATAGTTATCTGTACTTGACACTGGAATACAGTCACAAATTGGTCCTTTATAAATGCAAGGTAGTCCCACGTTTCTTAAAAGACAGGACTATTGTTCCTTTATCCTTTATTCTTAACAGACTTTCTCTGTTGATCCAATATGAAAGTTTAATTCCACAAGGGTCACATTTGATTTCTCTTCCCTACTCAAACAGTTTGTATACTTTTTCTCAACAGTGCTGCTTTTTCAGGCATTGAAATTCAAAAGCTACTCATCTTCTGTGCCTCAACAGACATAGCTGTTTGCTTTGTATTGATTACGCAATCAATACAAGTGTCTTTCACATCAGAGTATATCCTTTTAGACACCTGTAGAAACCATAAAACGCCTGTAAAATCCTCTATTGTATGGATGTAGAATAATAATGGAACATTATAAGAAGGGTTTACTTTACTGAATGTTTTTTCCCATGTATAGTTTCTCATTTCTGATGTGTATTCACATGGTATGGTGTTACCATACTGCCCCTCTGAAACCCCTTTCCAACGGGCCCATGTACTTGTGTGAATTTTCGCTTCAGAAGTCTCTGCCAGACTTCATGCAACTATGTCAGACATTATTTTGTGCTGAATATGCAATTACTGGGGTAATTTATCAATGGTTGAAAAAAAAATTTTAAAGGGGAATTTTCAGTCAAGATTTATTATACCACAAAGCTGAAAATAGCTCAAATCCAAAAATACTCCAGCTAAAACCTGTCGAGGCCACATAGAAGTCAATGGCGAGGCCCCTTGAACAATTTGAAGATGTTTGTAGCCTTCATAATGGTCAAGGGTTTTTTTTGGTAGGTTTCACTTGGAAACTAGAACAATTCAAGTTTATTTTCTGCTGAAAACTCAGTAAATTAGAGTATTTGAGTTTTTCACCCCAATTACACTGATTTGAGTTTTTTTTACATTCAAGTCTTTTTATAAACCAGAAACCATTCCAGTTATGAGTTTATTTGAGGTATAAAAACCTCACAAACCTCTAAACTCGACCTTTGATACATAACCCGCTATGTCTTGGCAAAAGAAATCTGGCATAGTTTCAGCAGCAATGATTAGTTTATCTGAAAATTTCATAATGCATTTTCTCTAGTGTTACTTACTTCCTGGCAAAACTTTGTTAATTTAAGGCAACACTGAATACTCCAGCTCAAACCTGTCGAGGCCACATAGAAATCAATGGCAAGTCCCCTTGAACCATTTGAAGATATTTGTAGCCTTCATAATGGTCGAGGGTTTTGTTTGTTGGGTTTCACTAGGAAAATCAAACAATTCAAGTTTTTTTTGCTGAAAACTCAATAAATTCAATTATTCAAGTTTTTCACCCCAACTACAATGAGTCTTTTACATTTGAGTTTTTTTTATAAACCAGACACCATTCCAGTTGTGAGTTTATTGGAGGTATAAAAACCTCACAAACCACTAAAACTAGACCTTTGAAAATAGCCCACTATGTCTTGGCCCATTCCCATCCGACTTGCTTCCCCTTTCCTCACCATTAGGAGAAGTCAGCTGAGGAGGAGGGTATTTTTTATTAACTATAGAGAAAGCAGACCCCACAGTCTGGGTTCCCCTAGGACTGTAGGCCCTGTATTCGCTATAGTTATGCCACTGACTAGCGTCTTGACTTTTTTGGAATACAGGAAATGATGTCACCAACATACTAATGTTGAGGCTGTAGCTTCATTGTATTAATTAACAGTCAGAACCTGGCAAAATAGATTTTGGTGAGAAGGGTAACAAATTGAAGTTTTCATACTTTGATAAATTAGCAAATCTTCAATTGTTCATCTGATCGAAAATTCGGCTGGCGAAAGTTCTCCAGCAACTAGTTAATTTGCTAGCAAAGTGTGTTGCTGTTCTTTTAGTAAATAGGCAGTGTCCCTGCAAATTGTCTTTATAGAGAAAACTCATCAGAAAAACAATTAGCTCTTTCATAAATGTGCCCCCTAGACTCCAGTTAGTCATGGAATATAAAAATGCTTGGTTATTTGCTGAGCAAGAAAAGCCATAAAACTAGTTTACAATTCTTCAAAATATAGTAAACAGGATTTTGGAATCTACAAGCCCAATATGTTCTTAAGTTCTTTGTAGAGTAGAGTTTATTATGGGCGTTGATTACCACATAATACTAATACTAAGCTCATATAAGTTGCAAAAGGCATGCAGATTTCCATTTTTGTTCTTACCATAACTCAATTATCAATTGTTTGCTAGGTTTTTCCTAACAAGACAGGCATGGTTATCCTGCGTTGTTTGACAAGCAATGAACAAAAAAACAAAATGCCTTTGTTTAATGGGGTGTAATTTTGCACGTGTTAGTTGGCCTGCTATTAAAATTTTTAGTCTCTCAGACAGAAAATTGAATGCAGACTGAGAACAGTTCTCAATGACAGTGACATCTCCTGACAAAGCAGTTCTTTGCATATCAACTAGGCTAATTACATTCAAACTGACAGCAGCAGTTTAACCCATGCACGAGGAGAAGCTTAGTTCTATGAGACCAGTGATCCATATTTTAATTTAGGAATAAAGCCGTAGTCTATGGAACACTGAGGATACATTTTTAACCCTTTTGAGTGCAAAGCTATAGACACATTTTCATCCAAATTGAAAACAAGTCATAGCATAGAAGTTGTGTTTTATCCTACTCCTTTCTGAAATGCCACTCACTTGCTTATCCTCCCTACAATCCATTCTGAATACAGCAGCAAGATTCATGCACGTCATCAGTAATAACACCTCTGCTGCACCTCTATGCAAGTCCCTGCACTGGATAACAATAACTTATAACATCACTAGGTGAACTATTTATCATGCAGTATAAAAGATGAAGAAGAACATCACTGGTGATGTTGCCCATAGCAACCAATCAGATGTTTGCTTTTGTTTCCTAACTTATAGGTGATTGTTGCTATAGGCAACATCATCAGTGATGTTTTTATCCAATGTTTTATATAGCATAATAAATATAACCCTTGTATAAACTCCTCAAACTCATCTACATTTATCTCCTTCACCAAAGTTTATTTCACCACCACAGACCAGGCGAAGTGCTAAAATGAAGCTACATCTTCCTCAATCTTATGTCAGTGACATCATATCCTGTATGCCAGAAAAACATTAAAGTTCTAAAAAACACTGGGGACTTTTCTTTTTTTAATGTGGAATTGCCTTCAAAAGTCTGAACTATTAAATGTGTGAACAATTTTTTAAAAATAATTTTTTGTTTTAGGGTGGGCTCATGTGTAGGGCATTAGAGGATTGTATATATCTCTATTCAGGTTCCTTGAGCATTTGTAATAAAAAGTGGCCACTTCAAGCATTTGCAACATATCTAATAAAGATATCCATACAATTTTAACGTACCCGCCCTATTCAAATTGACCTAAGTGTAAGAGGACTAACAAAGTTTTGTTAGGCAGAAGCTATCGCTATTGACATTTCACTTTGAAATGCTCACACTGCCAATGTAACTCTAGAAAAAAAAGTCACCTACGTTCAGAACCCAGGACACCACTTCCAATTTTAGTGAATTAGAGTAGTAATAACAAATTTGTGCCAAGCGAACTGGCACGAATTGTTGAGGAGCAGTCGATGGTGAAAATTTGCCCTTTAGTGAATTTGCCCCTATGTTCTTATTGACTCTGTATTCCAGAATTTGAATGTCATTTGTTTTTAGCCTTCACTGTCTGAAATAAAGTTGTAAAAACCAGTTAGTACGGTAATATTTTCAGGCCCATGAATGGCAAGAAGGATGTGTCAATGTGGGTATAATTAGAAAATAGCTTATAAGGAAGTCTGTAAGATTAAATTCATTTTCCAATACCAGTGTAGTGGACACTAAAAAAAGAACTTTTTTTTTTTCAAAACTAAGATAAGAAACCTATAAAATCTTTTGTCATATAGACCAAAAGCTATTGGTGGCAGAGGGAAGGATCAAGAGATATTGGACAGTAGCTTGATACAACTTATGAGTTAATGGTGGCTACCTTAAGGATCAGGACAGTGCCACAAGATATTATACAGGTAGTTGATATGAGGAAAACTGAGGGGAGCATGGGATCTAAAGTGTTTGATATGAATTAAATCCATAAGCACTCAAGGGGGGGCTGAGGTTAAAAAACGTCTTAGTTCAATAAAAAAACTAGTTGCAAAACATGGTCCTACTTGCAGTCACTGAGGCTGAACAAAAAAACAGCTGTTTGTAAAATTGATGTATAAGATGAAAGAATATAAAGCAAGAAAAACTTTTTTTGGAATGGCAGATGGAATCCTAGTGACTGACAATTTAAATGAAGGCATTGTTTGAGCTTAGTACAGTTTGTTGATTCAACACACTATGATTAGAGCTATAATAAGTCTTTTGCTTAAGTAAATGACTAAGTGCCAACACTGGTGTATCTGGGTGTCCAAACTGCGGTCCCAGGGCCAAATGCGGCTCTGGATGGATATGAATGCGGCCCAGCTTGAAACATTCAGTTCTCGAGAAAACTTCATGTTGCAAAGGATATAGGAGGTAATAATAATATAATAATAAGTCTATTTAATGTCCAGGTGTCCCATCGTCCAGTCTATAGCTCCATCTGCTTATCCAACTGGTATAGTTTTTTGTGTATTTTCATTACTTTTACAAAAGTGTTTGTGTATTTCATGTGTGGCCCCCAGACAATTTTTCTTCTTCCAATGTGGCCCTTGAAGACAAAAGTTTGGACACCCCTGCTCTAGTGTGTGTGTTTGTACATTGTAACATAGGAACATACTAAATGAGGTTAAAAATGACAATGTTCATGCAGTTCAACCTTTTTGCATAAGCAAAAACTGCCTAACTGCAAGTTGATTCAAAGGAAAACAAAAAACTGCAGCCTCTCCAATTTGCCTTAGAGGAGAACAATTCCATCTTGACTCCCAAGAGGAATTTTGGACCAGTCCCTGAATTAACTTTGTACAGCACTCCTTGATTATAAAAGAAATTATGAATGATAAAATGTAATTATTATAATAATAATCTGTGGTTTCTGGCAAATGCCAGAGGGGCTGCTATAAGGTGCCATAGAAAGTCAGTATTTAGTGGGCTGGTGGGGGCTGTTTGGGCCTCGGTGTGCCTGAAATGTCAGGGCATATACAGGGGCACATTTACTAAGGTAAAGTGAATACAGGTATTGGATCCCTTATCCGGAAACCTGTTATCCAGAAAGCTCTGAATTACAGAATTGCCATCTCCCATAGACTCCATTATAATGAAATAATCCAAATTTTTTTAAATGATTTCCTTTTTCTCTGTAATAATAAAACAGTACCTTGTACTTGATCCCAACCAGCATATAATTAATCCTTATTGGAGGCAAAACCAGCCGATTGGGTTTATTTAAGGTTTACATGATTTTCTAGTAGACTTAAGGTATGAAGATCCAAATTATGGAAAGATACATTATCCGGCAAACCCCAGGTCCCAAGCATTCTGGATAATAGGTCCAATACCTGTATTTGAATAAAATTCTAATTTAAAAATGGGGTTCTTCGACTATCGAATAGGCCAAAATTCTATATGAATAGAAAAAATTTGAAAATTGACTTGTCCTACTGGCCTTTTAAAATCCTTTGAATTCGACACTTCGCCACCTTAAAGCTGCCGAATTGGCATTTTAGCCTATGAAGGACCTCCTAGAACCTGTCCTGAAATCTTTTCTAAGTACTAGGAAATCGAAGGATTTTGCGCAAATTCCTTGGAATCGTTCAGTTCGAACCATGTGATCGAACTATTCGAACAATTTTTATTCGATCGAAAATGGACCTATTTGAACGAATTAGGTCCATTTTCGATCAGAAAAGCCCTTTAAAAAAATTTTTTTCACTTTGAAATTCGACCCTTAGTAAATCTGGCCCACAGTGTGTAAAAATGTCAGACTTCATATTTTCAACCTATGAAAACAAGTGAAAAGAAAAAAGCACCACCCCTATTATAATGTAGAAATAAATATTTTCTGAAGACTCCTGGGGCAATGCTGCCTAGACACCGACCTAAAAAGGATCTTTTAATCCAGTTAAATATAGTAACAATTTAATATTGCTGTTTTGCCATTATTTACTCCCTCTGGATTTGTATATACAGGTATAGGATCCATTATCTGGAAACCCGTTATCCAGAAAGTTCCGGATTACAGAAAGGCCATCTCCCATAGACTCCATTATAATCAAATAATACAAATTTTTAAACACACTTCCTTTTTTCTCTGTCATAATCAAACAGTAGCTTGTACTTGACCCCAACTAAGATATCATGAATCCTTGTTGGAAGCAAAACCAGCCCATTGGGTTTATTTAACGTTTACATGATTTTCTAGTAAACTTAAGGTATCCTTAAGATCCAAACTTAAGATCCAAATTATGGAAAGTCCCATTATCTGGAAAACCCCAGGTTCTGAGCATTCTGAATAATAGGTCCCATACATATATATTTAACCACTGTATTTATATGTAACAAAAGTTACATTTTAAATTGAGGAATTAGGCTACAAGAACCTCTCCGTGCCTGTCCTTATTACCCTGGAAGAGTCTTTCGAAAATATTTATTCTAATTGGAGCGGTATTTTTCTCTTTTGTTCTGTTCTTTGGGGTCACAAACTATTCAGCTTGGCATTTGATATAATTGTTTTATGTATGTGGACTTGAGGACACAAATTATTTGAATCCATATCAATATCTAATTATCCTGTGATAAAGTAAATGAAAGAGGTGCAGTCAGACCTGGAAAGAAATTCTTCATAAGCACTAAAGGAGACACTCTTGCGCCCCTTAATGCGCTTGCACTTCTGTCCAGGGTCTACGTAAATGACCCCTATTAACTGCTTGGGGCCCAGGGCATAGATACAGTAGCTAAGGTCCAATCCAATGTAAGATTTTGTTGCTAGGTTAATTTGTACCCTAGCCACCAATAATAAAAATAAATAAAAACCAATTGCAGATTGTCTGAGAATATCCCTCTCTACATCATACTAAAAGTTAACTCAAAAGTAAACAACCCATTTAAATTTCTCCAGAAAGACTTAGAAGTTAATATTTACCCATGAAGTAAGTTAAAATTGTACCATCAAATCAATACTTATCTCATACTTTTTCCGATACATGTGGTATATAAGTATACAGAATAAAGGGAGGTACACCTGCTGTTGAGTCCGTTTTAAAAGAACAATAACACCAAAAATTGAACGTGTTCTAAAGAAAATATAATATACTGTTGCCCTGCACTGGTAAAACTGGACAGTATGCTTTAGAAATGCTACTAAAGTTCATGTTCAATGATCAGTTTATGTAGCTCTATACAACAAAATACAAAGTCCAGCATTCAAATATGGTGTGGTACAAAGCTAAAGCAGAGTCTTTCCCCAAACCTATAATAGATATTAAGTTATCAATATATACAGGTATGGGATCCATTATACGGAAACTCGTTATCCAGAAAGCTTCAAATTATGG
Source organism: Xenopus borealis (assembly GCA_024363595.1). Classification (NCBI taxonomy): domain Eukaryota; kingdom Metazoa; phylum Chordata; class Amphibia; order Anura; family Pipidae; genus Xenopus; species Xenopus borealis. Next base: position 70,121,774 of record CM044435.1, on the reverse strand, counting down.
AAAGGCCATCTCCAATAGACTCCTTTTTATCCAAATAATCCACATTTAATAATAAAACAGTGTTTTATTGACCCAAACATAAGATATAATGAATCCTAATTGGAAGCAAAACAAGTCTATTTGGTTTAATTAACATTTACAGGATTTTCTAGTAGACTTATGGTGTGAAGATCCAAATTACAGGCAAGATGCAAAAACACCAGGTCCCAAGCATTCTGGATAACAGGTACCATACCTGTACTTGTATACATAAGAAATATAGATTTGCCATTTACATGCTGTGCAATGTAGCTATCAGTCTTGTAGTTCCTCTTACATATTAATGTAGTGCAAATGCCAAAAATACATAAGTAACGCACTGAGCTGAATATTGGAAGTTATTAGGCATCAAGTCACTGGTACATGGTTGTCAAATAAATTGGCACTAAAAAGAGAACTTGTACAGTGAAAAAAAATGACACATCAATATCAAGTCAGCCAAGTTATGTTATTTATTCAAGAAAAGCACACTGGAAGGAAGCAAAAATATCTCTGCTTTTTGTTCCTGTCTCTATTTTTGTTTGACAATATTTAAATATTTCTGACATTTTAATCAGTGTTTCAGTTTTACTGACTGACAGTCTTAAAATTAAATAATTTGTCTGGGAAATTAAGATCAAGTATTGTGTTTATATAAATTAGAGGTTGTATCTGTAATACCTAAAATATGTATTTCTCTTGCCTGCTTGATGGATTGTTGCAGGATTATTTTCCATACAGGTTTTCAAATTAATGTTTTTGGCTAAGAAATAGATTGTACTACCTTTTTGCACTGGGATGGGCCAATAATAGCAAAAACTATTTTAAATATAAGGATAGGTTTGGATATAAATAATGCCAGTGATAGTGTCTTACCTTCTGATCCAGGTAGAAGATACTCTCCAGTGTTCTGCTGTTCTCTGTAAGAGGGCAATGGAATGTTTTAAATACTAATATTTGGAAAAGGTTAGTTGGCCATAAAGCAGACAAATTAAATTGCTCCTTTTATCTTTACAGACATCAGTATGTTGTACAATATTACAGACTGTATTACCTGTATTTCCATAATTAAGGGGGTTGTTTCACCTTCCAACACTTTTTTCAGTACAGTTTTCCGATAGTTCACAAGAAGACTTTTTTCAGCTACTTTCTATTTGTGACTGTTTATCTAATATTAAAGTTTAAATACCCCAAAAAAAACCACATAAAGAACACCCTTGACACATATGTATGTGGAAGTCACACTAGTCTAAATTTTTCTGTAATGTCTTGAGAAAGGTCCCAGACAGGACCAAAACATTGGCAATAAATTCATTCTGTGTTTGACTACATTATGAAGTTCTGGAGTGTGTCAATTGTGGGGAACAACTATATATGATATATGTGACAGCACCCAGACATGAGCTGAATTTTTACTGGAGTGCAACACAAATGGAACGTGTGTGTGTGTGTGATTTATTTTGAGAGATTGAACTTGTCTTTTTTCAACTCAATTTAGCTATGTCATTACCTATGCAGGTAACTGCGCAATCCAATTATTAGGAAACCCTTATCCAATCAGATTTATTGAATTGTACTCATGAATAAAACAAACACATGTGGCACAAATAAAAATAAAGCCACCTGGAGTGACTGATAATCTGCTGTGCAGCATGACTAAATTCTCATACAGAGTAATATTGAGCATGCTACTATGTATCAGGCCTCATTCTGCACAGCAGATTATCAATCACTCCAGGTGGGTTTTTATTGGTGACGAGTTTTAATGGGATTATCCCTTAACCCTACTTACAGCTTTCCATCTTTATAGTTGCAAATGCTTTGTTTAGGGGTATGCTTATTGAGATAATAAGAGGCTACAGATATTGCATCTTAATCCTTATAGATATAGTTTTGCTACATGTGCTATTTAAAAGTAATGGTTACAAGGGGTGGGGCATATTTTAAAAAGCAATATAGCAAGACTGCTTAAGAATTTAATCAGCTTGTATGCAGTGAACCACTGCTTATTTCAGCCTGTATCATCATATGATCTAATAAGCCCACCACTTTTCTCAATCTGCTTTCTACTACTATCATTGCTATGATGGAAGTATTAAGTATTAATTCAGAATAATGTCAGCTCCTGGAGATGAGTCACAGAAGTACTAGATGTCATTCTTACTTTTGAAGAAATACATTTTCTTTTGTTTATTTAACCATGTCACGTAATTCACGTGAAGGATTCGAAGTTTGAACGAATTTGATCGAATTTCGAACGTAGGCTTTATTCGTTTGGTCGAATATGCAAATTTTGGCATATTCGATCATCGAATAGCGAATGTTCGACCGATCAAATACATTCGAATAGAGTCGAATGAACGAATATTCGTTCATTCGATCATTTGACCAAGGATTTTAATTTTAAAGTTTATTCGATTGCCTACTTCAGTAGATTGGACCTACCGAATTGCAATAGAAGCCTATGAGAGCACTCCCATGGGCCTGATCGAATAGGTTTCGTATGATCGAAGTCTTCGATCGTTTGAATCATACGAATCATTCAAATGATCGAATGATTTATTCGTTCAGTCGAACTATTTATTCGACTGATCGAATAAATTTGTATTCGATCATCGAATGATCGAATATCGTATAAAAGGTAGCCTAGAACTATTTGATAAACATTCGAAAATCGAATGCTAATCGAATATTGAGTAGAAACAATTTTTTTGGGGGGAATAATAGTAAATTTGCCCCTTAATGTCTTAAAAAAGATATCAGGAGAGAAATGTCATCTTAACAAAAAATCATTTCTATGTAAGAACAAAAATAGAGAGAGAGGGAAAATGAGAAAGATAAAGAAATTGTGATGCATGTGAGAAAACATCTGCTTTTCCAGTGTGGGGTATAATTGAAACTGCATTTAGCTGGTCTAATCAAGGCATCTTTCTTCTGCAGTAGTTAATATGGAAGCTAATATGAAAGACTGTGGGCAGCACAAAGTATATGCTAAATGAGCTTCCTAAGTTTATTTGTAAACAAAGCTGGATGCGCAATTCGTCTTAACAGAATACAAAGCCTACAAGGTCTTGATTTTCTTTTAATAAGAAATGTAACTCACAATTGTAACTCACTCTTGCTGTTATAGAAGTTAAATACCAAGATAATAAGAATAAGATGTCTTAAGATAAGATACTGGAGGTACAGGAATTGTGGAATATGGTTGAGGCAGAGCCTAAAGGTCAATTAGAGTTACAGTAGATTAATGGTGAAAGTCTATTAGTTTTCCAGGATTGTCCAGTAACAATAAGAAAGGCTGCTGCCTGTTCTATATCTGTGAATGCTGTTCTGTTAATTTAGGCTCCGTTAGGTGAAATATTTGATATAATCTACTGAGGTCCATTTACTAATATGGTTGTTAAACTGCACCAATTCAGTTAGTTTGCAACCAATCAGGCATCTGCTTCCATTTTCTCACTTAGCCTGATTAAATCCCCTTTCTGATTGTATCCTACATATTTACAATATGTTGCTATCATGCAGCACTTCTGATTGCAGACACACCATACCACTCTGGAGTTATCTTTGGCTTTTCAGTTATTTACTTGCAAAGCAATATACATGATATATTGATTTTGTCTTAAGCAATGATAATAATAATAATAATGTTTACTATGGAACAACTGAATTTGCTAATTAATCCATGTATAAAATGTGTTTTAAACAACAGCATAGAAAGAAAACATTTATGGTAATGAAATATGCAGGGCCAACCGATGCACAGGTGAACCATAAGCACATAATTACACTCCTCAAAACAATACAAATATGATAATTGAAACTGAAATTCTAATACATTGGGAAAAGCATTCCATGTTTGAAGTGTCAACTTGTACAGGTACAATTTAAAGTCAGTAAATCACATAAAACCAACTGGAGGTCGTTACTGTTGACTTGCAAGCATAAAAGTTTTAATTAGCTTGACCGGGAACACTAGATGCAAATAAGATAATTGATTAGGAATCACTTGCGGACAAAAAGTGTGGAATACTTATGCTTGATGGGGACAGGAAAAAGGGCAGTGGGTTTTTGTATATAAACTATATTTGTCTATGTATTATTAACATGTATTACTATAGCGCCAACTTGTTGCGTAGCGCTGTACATGTATATAGTAGGTATATATATATATATATATATATATAGTTTTTGATGTCTCAAGAAAAGCAGAAAGCTATCAGAGTGTCCATAATCAGAGCAATATAAGTAATTTGGAGTATTACACAGACCTAAATAATCATAAACTTAAAACTAAATATATACAATATATATATAAATACAAGAAGTCCTCTGCACTCAACCCATTATCAATATATTTAAGACGTTGAGACATTTTGTGCATACAGCTACTAAAAATGCCTTACCTAACAGGGATTGTTTATCCATATATTGCAATATATTTAAGCTGGCCAACTACGTCAAAGTCATCCCATATCTGGCCAGTCCTACTCTAAAATTGCATCTGATTCATTAAGAATTCTATTACTTCATTATACATTTTACAAAGGGACTAAGTTTTACCTGCAACTTACTTGCTGCTTTCAAAGTAAAACTCCCACCCTTGGTTGCCATTTTATTAGACACCAGTGGGATCAGCTGACTATAGTTGGGAGGGGTAGGAGCTACAACAAGGAGCTGGTCACTACTCCTATATGAACTATAACAAACAAGGGAAAGTTGTGCTCACCACTATTTTTTAAAACCATTAGGTGGGGGAGCAATGAGGCTGTGAGCATATATATATATATGTGTGTATTAGTGTGTGAGAAATCAAATACCATGTTCTTGAGAGATATAGGTTTAATGACCTGGAGACTTCAGCAAGAGGTTCATAGTGTGCATTGAGAAAACAGCAGGCGATTTCTCAGTGAATGCTTTTAAAATATATTTTGATTCAATTCTGATGCTCAGGTCATAACTCTTTAGCCAAAGTATTTTTAGCCCTGCAGGTAGCTATCATCTTACAGATAAGTGCTGCAAACTCTACACAAATTTTCTGTCACCTACAGTTAACTCAGCAAAGGTGAAATCCATTATCAAACGTGTAACGGTCATAGGTAATACTGCTAGCTATTCTTTAAAGATTGTATTTATCCACAGTAGATGAAAATAGTCCATTTGTAACCTCACACTGGGGTTTCCCAAATATAAATCAAGTACTATTTGGATTTGAAGTTCTCTTTCATAAATCACATATATATTGTACAGTACATATTTCTGTAGTGTATGTCTTTTGACAGTTCTATTAAATAAATATTGTGTGTGGGTATCTCAAATATTTCCTATCTTGGTTTTCTAGGTTTAAGACTTAATGCCAATGTAAATTTCTATTAGTCCCCTTCAAGTGTCTATCACCTGACAAGCAATGGCACCCACCAAATTGTGTTATTTTGGGCTGGAAATCTCTCTGTGATTAGACCATAGTTGTGTTCACCAAGTTTTATTTAGCATGTAGCCAGGCTGCCACACAATTATAATTGTATATTGAAATATAACTTTAATTCAAATAAATGAGCTATTAATATACCATCAAAAATGTTTCCCACTATTGAATGACATGGTGAAATTTCTAGCTGAAAATAGTTTTTTACTCTTAATTATAGCTGTACACATGCAATCTTTTTAAGAATGACATTAAAAGATTTTTAAAGAATAAGGAATGGCCTGGCTACCACTAAACTCAATTCTTGGAGGTGAACATGATACGATCATGGGCCTTATTGTATTGCCTTGTAGGTTGAATAAATAAACACACACTTCTGATGGATATGCAGACATAGGAAAAGTTGCCCCATAATAGATTATATCATTGAGACCTTCATGCAGTTGTTTTCTTGCCACTATTAATTACAGTATAATTAATAACTGAGTGCCCTATTGCTCTGGTAGAAAACAATATTTGGCTTGTCCAGTATTCTTGTATGTAACCCTAGACAATATATGAATTAATTAACTGTGGAAGCTCAATATATTTTGTAAAAAGGCACTCATGGGATTTTGTTGCAACTTTGTTTCTTCAACCCAAGTGAAGGATCATGGATTTATCTATGGATAGCCAAGTACTATGGCAGCCCTCTTTTTGCTTAGATATTCTTCTATATTGCATTAAGGATAGACCTAGGTATCTGTTTTCATTTTCTTTTTACAATGCTAGCACTAAAAGAACACCACAACCAACAAAGAAGGGTACTTAGTTTAATGCACTGTTCTGTATTTTACTTATTCTGATGCAGAGCTTGCATATCCCAAGACCATCTTGATTATATACTTATTGTGGCACTATATCGAGAAGACTGGAAACTAATATTAATTATACAAAAAAAAAGCAAACATGAAATTACAATTGTGAACCTAAACTCAAGCATCGGGAAGGAACTATTTTAAGTCCACAGTATGCCAATGATCTCTGTCCACTATCAGATATTGGAGAGTTGATTTTGATTCTTTTGGACATGGTTTCTGCTAAAAGTCAGCAGACTAAATAGAGAGAAATAGACTAGATATATTGCATGCAAAAATGTTACAAAGACTGGTCAAGAGGGAAAATGTCACCTCTGGGCTACATTGCAATAGCTGCTTTTAAAAAAAAAAAAAATCATTCCTCTGCTATTATATACCTCTGGGAAAATTAATAGCTGATAAATTGCAGTCCAGTCAAGTGTGAGTGTGAAGACAGAAGTATTTGCATTCTATATTATTCATAACTGCTATACGCCCACACAGTTGACATGATTAGAGTATGTGAGCAGCAGATTAAAAATCACTGTATATTAAACCTAATAAATGAGGTGGAAATACAGATACATTTGGTCATTTTTTGCAAGGCAATATTTGCTTGTGATTTAACAGCTTTTTGCTCAGACAGTAGAGTATGATGAATGTGTGCTTTTCACTTTAATCTCTGATTGTTATTAACTTAATAAAATTGAATTCAATCATAAATGCAAATATGACTTGGAATAGAATAAAGTTAAAATCATAACATATAGATTCTTAGGGATAGGGATTTTTGGTTTAGTGCTGTGGGTATTTATCAAAGTCCAAATTTATCTAAATATTTTCTAAAACAAATTCAAACAAATCCACACCGAGTTTTTCAGGTTATTTATTAATGCAATTTCCTGAAAATTTGCGGGGAAAAATAAAAAAAAATGTAAAAATACAAATGTCATGAATTTTTCAGAAATTCCACCCAAAACTCCTGAATTTCACAAATTTTTCATGATTTTCACCCAAAAATTTTGAAAACTTTATTATTGCATGAAACGCAGCGCAGGAAAAAAAATTGTTGGCACTTCTCCCATTGACTTATATGCAACTTCGACAAGTCTGAGATGCCGGATTTTCAGATTCAGATTTTTCCATCCTCAGGGTATACGGAGTTTAGTAAATTACCCCCGTAGTGTCCCACTCACTTTTAAATCTTTTTGAAAATTATTATAACTTGGCTTAGCACAAGAGAAAATGGTGAAGAATCAGAACTGGAATAACTATAACACTGAACCCTTGCAGTAAACCGATTGATTGATTTACTGGGTCAGTAGCCCCAATGACCAGATACTATTTTCAGTTGCAGTCTGGTTGCTTGGATACTTAAGCTCTACCAACCAGGTAGCAGTTCAAACTCTAATAATAAGAGTTGCAGAACAAACAAAAATGTAAAAAAAAATATTTATAAAACTACAAATCAAGACACTGAATATCATAGAATACTTCTGTTTATGTCAAACTAAAAGTTAATTTGTAGAGTAACTGTAAATAGAGTTTTTGCATTCCTCTTGTCTTTTTGCATTTGCATTCAGTTTATTTAAAGGGAAACTGTCATGGGAAAACATGTTTTTTTCAAAACGCATCAGTTAATAGTGTTGCTCCAGTAGACCTTTGCACTGAAATCCATTTCTCAAAAGAGCAAACAGATTTTTTTATATTCAGTTTTGAAATGTGACATGGGGCTAGCCATTTTTTCAATTTCTTAGCTGCCCCGGTCATGTGACTTGTGCCAGCACTTTAGGAGGGAACTACTTTCTGGCAGGCTGTTGTTTTTTCCTTCTCAATGTAAATGAATAGTACGCAGTGGGACATGGGTTTTACTATTGAGTGGTATTCTTAGATCTAAAAGGCAGCTGTTATCTTGTGTCAGGGAGCTGTTATCTGGTTACCTTCTCATTGTTCTTTTGTTAGGCTGCTGGGTGGGGGAAAGGGAGGGGGTGATATCACTCCAACTTGCAGTACAGCAGCAAAGAGTGATTGAAGTTTATCAGAGCACAAGTCACATGATTTGGGGCAGCTGGGAAATTGACAATATGTCTAGCCCCGTGTCACATTTCAAAATGAAATATAAAAAAATCTGTTTCCTCTTTTGAGAAATGGATCTCAATGCACAATTCTTCTGGAACAGCACTATTAACTGATACATTTTGAAAAAAAAAAAAATTCCCATGACAGAATCCTTTTAAAATTATAACCTACAATAACAATAAGGGTAATAGCACACAGGACAATTTGGTAAGGTTTACACTGCCTGTCTAAAAAATATTCACATCATCACTTTCTAGAATACTTCAAATGGCACAAAGCCAAATTAGAGTTTAACAGCAAACCATGTAATTGGAGGGCTTAAAGAGATACTGACACCTGAAATTAAACTCTTTTTTACATCTATTATAATATTGGCTTTGAAAGCTACTTCTAACTTTCCCAGAAAGTATATGCATGATGCTTTTACATTACCTGTCTGATCCCCCATGTTCCTGTATGAGGGGGCTGCCATATTTGTGCAGCAGGCATCTGTTATCATTACAAACTGTAACTAACAGGCTGAGATGGGACAGTCAGGTTGATAAAAAGTCAGAGTGTCACAGAGCCAGGCTTTGGAACTTTCACTAACAATTATATACAAAAACAAACCTCTTAGCAAAAAATTCTCAACATGGCCTATAGGTAACATTTAGGGGCAGATTTACTAAATTCACATGAAGGATTCGAAGTTCGATTGAATTTTCAAAAAGATTTGAATTCGAATTTTCGAATGTTTTTAAAGACCACTTCGACCAGTGAATTTTGAAAATTCGATCAAATCGAATGATTCGAATAATCCAAATAAAAATATAGAATATTCGACTATTCAACTGTCGAATTACTTCCCCTTTGCCAGATCAAAGCTACCAAATTGGCTTTCATTAGTTTTGATAGAATATTTTTATATAATGGTTATATATTTTTATATAATGGTTAAAATTGTTCGATCGATCAAATATTTTATATTCGATCATTCGAACAATCAAAATGCGATAAAAATTCGAAGAATTTTACTTCACACAGTATTCCCAGCTATTCCATAGTCAAATTTGAGGGGTTTTTTTTTTTCAACCCTCGAAGTCGACCCTTAGTAAATCTGCCCCTTAATGTACATTTATATGTTGAAATTAATTTTTTAGTGTCAGTATCACTTTAACAACATCTCAAGCAAATGAGACATTGACAATTGGGTTTTGAGCAGTTTCAATAAATATGTAATAAATAAAATGAGGCAACTTCATAAAACATGGTGGTGTAAGGAGTGACAATGAAATGTATAAATAAAGGAATGAAAGAAAGAATTACATTTTGCATTGACGTGGCTTATTTTACATATTAATATTGCAACTAATTCTGGATAGAACACGAGCACTAGAGAACATAGATGCGGCCCTGCTATAGTTGTTACCAAACACAAAAGGAAGTACGAGATTAATGTGTAGGTGGTGTTAGGCTGTAGACAATAATTATACTCACAAGGTATAACTATACTAGATTATATGCATATGATTATTTAGATCCATTTGCTCATTAAACTTATCTAAGGATAAAGTAATATAAAATACAGTAGTTCAAAAGTGAAACAATAAGGGGAAAATTTACTATTTTTCACATAAAATCCTCTTAATCTATTCGAAATTCGATAAGCATTCGACTATCGAATGCTTATCGAATAGTTTCAGGCTTTAATTTCCTCGATATTCAATTTCTCGATGAAATTGTACGATCGAATACTAATCGTTCGATTTCCCGAAAAAATCATACTTTTTCCTTTGAGCCTCCGAAAAATTTGGACGATTGAGGCGTTTGATCGTACGAATGCTATTCGAGCAAGTCTTTGCAAAAGAAGGGGTTCCCATAGGTGTCTATTGGTATCTGGTAGGTTCAATCTGGTGAAGTAGGCATTCGAATGATTTTAAAATTTTAAATCCTTCGATCATCGAATTATCAAATATCTGATCATTCGATCTATTTGATAATTCGGAATTCGATGATCGAAGAGGCCAAATTTGCATATTCGATCCTCTGAAAAAATCAGACGATCGGTATTCGATTGAATTCGATCGAACTTTGAATCCTTCACACAAATTTTGTAAATTTACCCTAAATATTGGTTTTGTTAATATATTTACAGTATATTTGTTCTTTTGATTACAGAACAGTTTTACATGTTTTGTTTTAAATTAGGTTTGCTGCCATGAGGAGATGCAGTAATAATCAGAACTGCTTTCTACTTACTGGCCTTATGCCTAGTAAAGATCTATTTGGCAAGGTGCATTTATTCAAATACAGCATGGGTGACTTGTAAATAAGAATAAGATTTCTAACAAGTCCAATAATTTTTATAGTTAGGAATGTTATATTTTTTTTGTACTACCTACCCAGTTATTGGGCACACTAATGTCCATGATCTTCCACTTCTCCTATTTGGCAACCTCTACAAAGTGATAATGAAGGTCATAAGTGGTTGTTTTTATTTATAATACTTGGGTACTAACTCATAGAAGAAGGTGGATTTCATTGGAAATATTTGGATCACTATTTCAGTAAATGCTTTAAATATTAAATAGAGATATTATAGGATATTAGAAGTCACCAAGAGTTCCATGAGATCCTTTAGCCTAGGGCTTATGTATGGTCATGGGACTCCTTGCGAGTAATAATATACTTATATTTTACAACAGGGGTTACTTTATTAACAATTTATATATCTATTTATACTATTATGCATATGCACATAAGTATTCCTGGTTATGAGGATTCATTAATTCATAAAAGATTATTAAAAAAGAAATTCTGAAAAAATCAACAACAGCTTTTCACTCATATTTACAGTAACAACAAGCTATTTTGTATAAAATATTATAAGCCAAGAACTTTCAATGCAGTAGCTGAAGATTTATCACTGCAGTAACTGAAGGATTTTCACTGCTTCCTATAGTTCCAAATATAATGGAGAAAAGTTTAAGAAGACATTTGACTCGGATGGCTTACCATGTTATTAAATTTAATAGATTATCATATATAGGTATGGTATCCGTTATCCGGAAACCCGTTATCCAGAAAGTTCCAAATTATGGAAAGGCTGTCTTTAATAGACCCTATTATAATCAAATAATCAAAATAAAAATTATTTGCTTTTTCGCTGTAATAATAAAACAGTACCTTGTACTAGATCCCAACTAAGATATAATGAATCCTTATTGGAAACAAACCCGGCCTATTGGGTTTATTTAATGTTAACATGATTTTCTCGTAGTCTTAAGGTGTGAAGATCCAAATTACAGAAAGACCCGTTATCCAGAAAGCCCCAGGTCCCGAGCATTCTGGATAATAGGTCCCATAACTGTACCTTATTATGTTGACTAATATATAGTTTTTGCAAATTTCTGCCCAGTGAAACAGCATTTGAGTTACACGTGGTTCTAAATGTTTCTTCCCAAGCCAATTTCTGTTGTTTTCTTGTCTGTTTTGGTGCTATTGTCACCATGAAATGTTGTTAAAGGAATTGTTCAGTATAAAAACTGGATTAATAGATAGGCTGTGCAAAATAAAACATGTTTTCAATATAGTTAGACAAAAATGTAATGTATAAAGACTGGAGAGACTGGATGTCTAACATAATAGCCAGAATACTACTTCCTGTTAGTGATGGGCGAATCTGCGGCGTTTCACATCGCCAAATCTTTCACAAATTTCTCAGGACAGGGGGTATCCAAAAACACATTGCCGGTGTCAAAAAAACGGACATCAGCATCCAAAAACGGACGCCTCCATCCAAAACAAGACACCGGTGAATCAACAGCACTCTCTGCATTATTTGGAACTTTTTTCACGTGCATACAGGTGGGACTGGCAACCCTCGGCTGCAGCTTAGGATATAGCAGACTGATAGCGGACAGACAGTACTTCCAAATCCCACAGCACTTACAGCAATGCCTCAGGTACCGTGCTTACGGTCATCCCATCACCTTGGGACCTGGCCTTTTTCTAGACCTGCTGGGGCTGTAAAAACAGAAGAAAAAGATGTTACATGGATCACTTGACTACCACAAGTAGAAAAGAAAACACTAAGGGGCAGATTTAGTAAGGGTCGAATTTGAGGATAAATTAAACCTTGAATTAGAAAAAAGAATTTGTATCAAATTAAAACCCCTCGAATTCGAGGGGTTTTAACGCAATTTGATTTATCGAACAATCGAATAAGAAAAATTCAATTGATCGATAACGATTCGATTCGATTTAACCATTCGATTTAATTTTTTTATTCGATCAAAAAAACTTTGGAAAATCCTATGGGAGCTTCCCATAGGGTTATATAGCAATTCGGTAGGTTTCATCTGCCGAATTGTTATATAAAATTTTTTTTTAAAGGCCCAGTACTTTGACTATCAAATTTGAATTCAAATTTTTGAATTTGGTAAATTTTTGCATATTCGATGGTCGAAGTAGCCCAAAAAAAATTCGAAATTCTAATTTTCTCAATTCGAATCCTTCACACGAATTTAGTAAATCTGCCCCTAATTGTTGATGTGATTAATCCCTTTCTTTATGTGAGGAGTCCAATTAAATTTGTATTTATTTGAAATAATTATTTCTAAATCATGACTTTTTTGAGATTTATAAAGTGAAATAGATTGAATATAAAAGCTTGGCATCTTAATAATGGCTAGTCCATGCAGATGTCAATGAGAAATCAATGCATCAGATTTTAATACCTTTATTTTACAGGTAAATGAACATACAGAAAATAATCTTTTTTGACATTACAAATATATCACAACATGAGCTTATATGAAAAAAAAGTATTGCTTATGATTTCTTTGACATGCTGGGTCATGATGTTCCAGCCAATACAAATGCCTAGGTAAAGCTTGTGTCATCTTTAGTTTTAGCAAAAATATTCATCATTATCAGCAACGTTATATTATAATTAAAAAAACTGCTATTATAGAACTTGCAAGATAGCAGCCAGTTCCACTTCCTTAACATGCTATAATACTCAGCCTGTGGTCTCTTCGCCCATGGATTACATTGTACATCTGACAGGTGCAGAACACATTTGAAAATACTGCACAAGGCACAAATCACAGGTCACACAGTCATAAGGGAACTTTATACTTAATGCGTCCGGTGCTCCTGCCATTCCAGGTAGGGACTTACCAGGGAATACCTGCATTCCGCTCACATGAACACTGCATACATAAATAGGTACAACTCTTTGGGCTAAATTGTTAGAATGGTATGTCTAAAGGCTCCACAAGCAATTAGTAGAGGGGGATTTGTGTCGGTTTTTACATTTTACCCTTGCCATTCTACAGTAAAAAGATCCCTTAAGTCACAGGTTTCTGTCAGCTCCAGAGTCATTGCATAGATTTGAGAAATTGTGTTCAGACTGTATCCAGAAGTCTATTTTTAATGCAATCATCTTGTGTAAAATATACAATTCATAATGTGGTGCAGATCATTATATCTGTAGTGTGAGTGATCTTTCTGGTAATGCAAACTCTTACATGACATATTACTGATCTGTTTCCAGAGACAGCTGAAAATTTCTCAGTTTTAGCAAAAGCAGCAAGTATTGGCCAAGTGAGGCATTCAGAACAAACTTTAACCTGGAGGCACCATCCTTTTTTCGATGAATGTTGTCTCGTATTGTTGATAAATCAGCCGTGTAACAAGAAGTTTTAGCTGAGATGGAAGAGATAAGCACCATCAATTTAATAAATATACTGAGTATTAGTTTTATAACAAAAGACATTTTTTTTTCTCTAGAGCATACACCATGATGATGGATGATGAATTGTCGGGAAAGTGGTGAATATAGATTAGCCTAGCCACGCTTGTTGTAAGTGAAGGTTAGAAAACTATAGTGGGGCTCTTCACATTATGAAAACTGTTTGGTTTCATAATTGCATACTATCTTTCCACACTATTCATAAATTCTGACAATAATGTAAAACTAAATGTGTCTTTTTAAACATAAATTATGGATAGATAAGAGCATCTGCTTCACAACAGGGGTTATGCTGGTCACAATTATGTCAGGCACATGATCCAGTCAAGCTTGTTCTATATCCTCCAGTTGCTGGGAGCTGTCATAGGGATGTAAACCACTGTGACCCCTGGGAAGCACAAGTGTGTTGGACTTAGCTCTAATAGTCTTATATTACCGCTGGAGACCTCCCATAGCAACTTTATATATTATGTATAAATACATACAGTATTTGCAGAGATGGCATATATTGCCCACCCTTTTATGGTTACAGTATATTTTTTATTAAAGGGGTTGTTTACCTTGTGTAACAAAACAAAATTTAAACCCTTCACCCCATCAACAAGTTTTCACCAGCTCCATAATGTGGCCAGGTATACAGAGTATACTGAAGTCAAAAAGAGTACTGTCATCAGGTGGTCCACTCCAAAACAGCACCTTATATTGTTTACCACAATATCATATCAATCACACGAATAGTATTTGTGTATGTATAAACAATTCCATTGTGACTAGTAAGTAGTAGTCTCCTACCCTGGGTCGTATCAATAAAAATTTTTCTACTGGCTGTAATACTAGTCTCAATGGAATTGTTTATACTGTACATACATGAATATTATTCATGAGTACTTCAGTATACTCTGTATACCTGGCCACATTATGGAGCTGGGGAAAACTTGTTGATGGGGTGAAGGGTTTAAATTTTGTTTTTTTATATCACTTATATGCACCTGAGGAAGGCTATTATACCTGTGGAAGTATATTAGGCCGAAACATGTAGTGCATGGCACCCTGTAATAAAAAATACACTGATGTACTGAGATTGACATGCTCTCTGGGTACTACTTGTTTCAGAATTAGGAACTTTTTGCAACAGTGACAGGAGTTGCAGCCTGTTAAGAAGCATCACAACATTTAGTGACTTGGAAAGACAGATTCATTTTATTGACACCTTACCTTTAACTTTTAGTATGATGTAGAGAGTGATATTCTGAGACAAGTTGCCATTGGGTTACATATTTTTTTGAGTTATTCAACTTCTTTCATTCAACATCTAGCTGCTAGGGTAATTTGGACATGCATTGATTTGAGTAAGCAACTGGAATATGAATAGGAGAGGGCCTGAATAGAAAGATGAGTAATAAAACCAATACATTTGTAGCCTTACAGAGCATTTAATTTTTAGATGGGGTCATTTGAGAACTGGAAAGATTAAGCTTTTGAGAAAGTAGCTAATAGCTTTGAAACGTGTCATGTGTGGTTTTTGTACATGAAGTCTCCTTAATTTTAATGAAATGAATAAAGGATTATTTTAAGTGACTGTGTCCCGCTGGTGCTCCATGCTAAAGATGTGGCAACACAGAGGGAGGACAAGTCCGGTAATTGCTCCTGTTTTGGTTTCTTTGAAGTGTATGAGAAGTGGAAAGAGTCTGAAGTAAAAGGAAAATAATTCAAAAACTTTGCAAAATATATAATAAAGACCAATTGAAAAGTCACTTAGAATTGGCATTTTTAGAACATACTAAAATATAACTTAAAGTTGAACCACCCCTTTAAAGTGGGCCTGTCATCCGAAAAAATTATTTCAAATCCTATTTTATCACGTTACTCAAACCTAATAAACTTTAATTACACTATATAAATTATTTGAATCTTGTTTGCTTTGTTCTGGGAACTCATAATTATAGCAAGGAGGCAGGAGCCATATTGTGGGCACTGTTGTTAAGGAAAGCCTTGCATTATCTCAAACGCTTGTTTGTGCACCAGAATGGGGGACCTGATGTCCATCACCAAGCACTGGTTACACAATTAAATGGAGAAGAGAGAGGGGGAATGTGAGTAGTGCAGTGACATCTAGTAAGTGCTGAATGGAAAGTGAAAGTAAATTCCTGCACTGCCTCTATGCCTAAGGCATATTATTTTATTATTATTATAATTATTATTAACATGTATTTATCTAGCGCCAATATATTGCATACAAGATTTGATTGACAGATGAGATGTGTTTACAACAGCTATTGAAACTTCAATGTAAAAAGAATATGGATGTCATGTTTAATTTGAAAAGGACTTTTATTATACAGATTTTTATGTCTAGGTGGATAAACACTAGATTAATAAGTCATCCCTAATGAGATGCACGTAATGTGCAAATAATTGGGACAGATCTTATAATACTATGGATATCAATCATCTCTGTTACAAACTTCAGTTGTATTCCCTTATTCATATGACAATCTCACGACAATAGAATGTTCTTTCCAAGTGATAATGGTCAAACAAAAAATCTAACTGCTGTCATTGCACACGGCCTCTTATACAATTGATCTACCTCCAAGATAGCAGTATGTTAATCATACAATAAATTACATGCTGAACAATGAGTTTTATGACCATTGACCTAGTACAGAAAAATTTATGTATGTTTGTGTGTCCACTTCAAGACCTTAAAGGAATATAACTGTTCAGTGAGTTTGCAATTGATCCTTAGCATGCAGGTCAGATTCAAAAGCAACACTTATCACCCATGTAGCCCCCCTCTCAAGTCACTAATTGGTTACTGCCTTATTATATGGAAACATTTTCAATTGTGCACAGCCTATCTATTCACCCAGTTTTATTTTTATACTGAACAATTCTTTTAATGTTCATCTTCAGTGGTACTGTAAAATGCAATTACAGGCAAAAGATTTTTAGCATAGACTCACACTATACTAGGTTTAACAGCAAAGAGACCATGAGCTATTAAAAGAAAATACATATCTACTGTATATGCTGTAATAATTATATTAGCAGCATAATGTACAAAATAAAATGCATGTATTACACTGTAATATAACACTGCTACAATGTAATACAAGATTATTTTAATTAATCCACAACATGGATTAAAATCACATTTCAAAAATGTTCCTGTATAGGGTTTAATTCCAGTTAGGGAAGAAGCACACCTTTAGATCCGGCAATGCCTTTAACACATTTATTTGCAGAAGTACAAGAGCATTGAAGCTTCAATGCTCTTGTACTTCTGCAAATAAATGTGTTAAAGGCATTGCCAGATCTAAAGGTGTGCTTCTTCCCTAACTGGAATTGGACTTTATATTGGGCTTGGAAGTGGCTCGGGAAATGAATGCACCCTAGGATATGAAGTATGGCGTTTCCCTTGTGTCATATTTATGCGTGTATGATTTGTTTCAGTGTTCTGCTTGTATAATACTAAATTAGCCTTGTCGGTCTCTTCCAAGATATTCATTATATAGTATTAAAATATATTGGGTGCAAACATTTTGAGCATTTTTGTTGCCACTGGTTATACTGGGAAAATTCAGTATGAAAACATTCTGGGTTCCATCATCCATTGATCTGAAATAGAATGTTCAAATGCAATGAGTTAAACGTTTTGGAGTACTGCGGACAAAAACGAAACATTAATGGTTTGATAACATCCCATTACATGATTTACCCCGCTGCACAACATATTGCAGGCTTTATCTACAAACATGCCAGCTTGATATTTTATTGCCCCATTTTTTTTAATGACTCATATGATATGTCAGGCTTCAGGATCCCAAGCAAGCAATACTATGAGTACAAATGTCACATGCAGGAAATAATATTTAATGAAAACTGTGGCGATCATGGCACATGTGTCACAAAAACCAGATATGATAGTAACAAAAATATATTTATGTGAAAATGCTTTGTAACCTGTGGCTGATATTATGTAGCACACTGGAAAAGGTTGACAGGCACTGTTTATTCACCATATATACATAATAGTATATATATATATATATATATATATATATATATATATATATATATATATATATATATATATATATATATATATATATATATATATATATATATATATATATATATATATAGGTTTTAAAGTAATAAAAATATAATGCAGTGTTGCCCTGCACTGGTAAAACTGCAGTGTTTGCTTCAGAAACACTACTATTGTTTATATAAATAAGCTGTTGTGTAGCCATGGGGGCAACTAGTAAAAGGAGAAAAGGCTCAATTTTCACAGCAGATAGCAGATAAGCTCTGTAGAACATAATGTTATCTGTTATCCATTACTTATCCTGTGCCATATAGTCGTTTTTCAATTTTCGTCATTGCTACTCAGCAGCTTGTTTATATGAACTATAGTAGTGTTTCTGAAGAGAATAGGTCAGTTTTAACAGTGCAGGGCAACACTATATGATATTTTCATTACTTACTAATTTTTTGGTGTTACTGTTCCTTTAAATCCCAGGGGATGAGCCCTTGCAATGGTTTAGGCAGGGTGTTAAGCAACTGTAACTGTATGCAATGCACAATAATTCAGTGCCAGTGGTTCTTGCAACCAAAAACATAAAACTTATTTAGTGGATAGACTAATCCACAAGGGAGTTCAATCAGAGATAAGCAGGAATATGGAACAACAGTGGATAGGCAAACTAACAGCTTCAATGGTCAGTATAAGTCCAGGGACAGGGACAGTAGCATAAACAGCTTCTATGAAAATACTTCCAGCTTTTACCCTAAGTGGGGCACACTCTAAACTCAGTCCCTCCTTCTGGGTAATTGGTACCCAGGATGGCGAACAGTAGCGAAGTAGCGCTACCGCCTGGCAAAGCGCATTTAAGCTAGCGATGCCTAATTTGTGCAAACTTAAGCATATATTAGAGGTGTATGTTACAGCCACTACATTACACTACAAAAGCCAGGGAAACGTTTAATAAATAAAATAAAGTTGTCCTATTGCCCTAAACATGTGCCCACTTTATAGCTGAGTTGCCATATGTTAGGAAATGTAGGGGGGGAAGGAGGGTAACCCTTAAAAAAATTTCAGTTTTTTAGACTACCACCCAACAAAAGGTAAAAGATGCCAGCGTTTTTTTGGGATTTATAAAAAATGTTAAGTTTTTTTTTCAAACTCCTATCTATTGTATTGAACTTCGCCAGGTCTGACCTGGCAAATTAACGTCTAGCGTAAGAGGTAACATTCATAAAAATGTTCATCTTAGTGAATTAGCGTAGTTGCCTCCCTTCATCAGTGCGCAACTTCGCCTGGCGTAAGGGTGCGAAGTTGTGCAAGTCGCTAGCGAATTTTCACCAGGGACACTGTTAGTGAATCGGTGAAGTTGAGAATTGACGTCGCGCTGGCGAATTATCGCTAGCGTTAGATGCTTCGTGCTTTAGTGAATTTGCCCCCTAGAATGAATGAAAGGGAGTTACCCTATCCTTACTAGACCTGACCTTGTCTAGGTTTCACTTCACCCTTCCTGCCTGATCAAGTAAGGGGGATTAACAAAATGGACACTGAGCACATGTGCTCAAGAATATATAAAATTAAACAGTGTTGAACCTAGGGGTCAAGCTTCAACACAGGAAATGGGGAGTTACTCTCCTTCTTCCACTAAGTTCCTTCAACTGGTTTTAGTGGCTTTTGAAACCACGAATAAACTCACAAACTAAAACTATGAACGTGATGAGATTTATTAAAGAATCTGAATAAAAGGAAGTTTGAATGGAAAATCAAATAAGAATACTTCGAAAACCTTGAAAAATTCAAGTTTTCAGACAATTCCTCATGAAAAAAAATTCTGAAAACATCTAAAAGTCTGAATTTATTTCAGAGCTTTTCATGGTTTTTCCACTTCATATATCTTGAATCTTTAGAGCTTTTTTGAAAAAATTTGAAAACCACAAATTTTAGAAATGTGTTGAAAAATTCTAAACTCTATTGTTAGTAAATGTCCCCCTAAGTCATAAAAAGAACCAGCCTTTATCTGCATTTATTTGCCTGCTAAGAATAAAAAAAGGAGCAATGTCACGATTTTAGCCCTGCCAATAATATTGGGTATTAGAAACAGAGAGGATTTTTGCCATCTACCAATGAGAATGGTTTGCAAAAGAAAACAGGTTGGCAAGGTACAGTTGATTGTGCTGTAACCTAGCTTTACCAAGAAGTAATGAGAAGAAATGCCCTATGTTTTGTCATGATGTTTTTAGTAAGAACAAGAACACGGATTACTTAAAGCCTGGTATGCACTGTCTGTATATTGGTATTACTGCCAACAAATGACCTTCTTCTCTGAAGAAATAGAACTGCAGTTGTATCCTGTTCAGCAAAATGAAGTAAATCCTGTTCCAGCACTGTGCGTACTAATTTGCAAGGATTTGCAGCTAACAGAAATAGGAATTCTCATCTAAAAACACTGTGCACCTGAAATGTAATGTATGCACTGGCAGAATGCCCCATTTATGTCACATCACATAGTTTTTCTGTGAACCCAGGCTTATGGTTCTTTGTTAGATAAGGTCATATTTTCGCTGTTGGTTTAATCAAATTAGCTTACAGTGAGCAATGTCATTATTAAGCTGCTTAATACTTAGATAAAAGTAAAGCTTGTGTTTTTTTTAACATATTCCTCAATTTGGAGCAAGTATAGTATGCTGTGAGTAATCCAGCATTAAAACTGTTCTACTGCATAATAACTTCAAGGGAGGTTACAAATGACATTTGCCTTTGACCACAGAGTGGACACAAACTCAATAACACTTGACCATATCAGAAGCTTATTGGCCAGTACACTCTGTCAGTATGATGGCCTCACTTAGGGGAAAATTCACTAAAGCGCGAAAATGCGCTAGCATTGCCTTCACTGACGTTCGCCGCACTTCGCCAGGCGAATTTTCGCCAGCGCTTAAGCATATAATAGAGGTGTATGTTACAGCCACTACATTACACTACACAAGCCCAGGAAACCTTTAATAAATAAAATAAAGTTGTCCTATTGCCCTAAACATGTGCCCACTGTATAGCTGAGTTGCCATGTTAGGAAATGTAGGGGGGAAGGAGGGTAACCCTAAAAATATTTTCCCTGTTTTTCAGACTATCACCCTACAAAAGGTAAAAGACGCCAGCGTTTTTTGGGACTTTTTTTTTTCAAACTCCTATCTATTGTATTGAACTTCACCAGGTCTGACCTGGCGAAGTAACGTCTAGCTTAAGAGGTAACGTTCACAAAAATATTCATCTTAGTGAATTAGCGGTTACGTCCCTTCGTCAGTGCGCAACTTCGCCTGGCATAAGGGTGCAAAGTTGCACAAGTCGATCTCCATCGCTAGCGAATTTTCGCCAGGGATACTGTTAGTGAATCGTGTCTAACACGCTTTAGTGAATTTGCCCCTTAGAATTCAAAAAAGCCTGGAAAATCAAGCAAGAACTGCTTCAAACCAACTATGGGTTCTTCTCCCAATGGGTGTGGACAGGGCCCAGTCTGATCCAGTTGACTTCCTGGTTGTATCAGCCCAATTAGGCCTGACATTTGCGCATTTATGCTTTAAAAATGTCCTTTTATAGCTACATAAACAGTTGACATATATTTTCAATTTATATTTCAGTGGGAGTATTTAATAAAACTCAATTTTATATATATATTTTTTTTATTAAAGCAAAGTCTAACTCCCATCCATTAATTTATCAAGAAATTTATCAAGAAAAGTGCAATAAAAAGTCACGAAGACAAAAACAAAATTGTGAGACAATTCAAAATCGGATGATCTTTTTCGAGTTGTCTATCCAGCGCAGATCACAATCTCAAGAAACAACTTCATCTACATGACTCGTCAGGTTTTAGATGGAGCATTTTCAGATTTTTAGCAGCTCTTGGGGTATAATTATATAAAAATGTGTTTGGTTCCCCTATAAAAAACTGAGACTTCATAATTAGGCCCCCAGCAGTTGCTGGAACTGCAACTCCCAGAATGCCATTCGGGAGTCATAGTGCAACAAGAACTGGAAGGCCACAAGTTAGTTATCCCTGATTTATTTTTCCTAACAACCTTATGACTTCATTAGTGACATTCTTTAAATGAAATTTACCTAATATGCAGTTTCAGGCAGCTAACAAGAAAACGGTTGAGTGAGCAAAGATTTGTGTAACAATAGATCTGCTCAGCTGGAGAGGATTGCTAATACCCTTTTCATTGAAAAAAATGCTAACCTCCGGTTTCCTCTGGATTTAATGTTCCAATGTTTAATTTTGGATTTAAGGGCAAATGAAAGAGTTCGAAAAGCCATACAAGCTATGAATCTCTGTATCTGCTTATGCACAGGACTGGCCTTTTCTAGTTTATACAAGCTGTAGTCCTGCTGGTGTTGCTATATTTTACATGCCAGTCTTCACTACAGCATGCACTTGCTAACAACTGACATTAATATTTTTGCTTTGTTGCCTGATGTTTTATGTATGATATTTGTACTCACTTTATCTCTGTGTATCTTCATTAAATATAAGTGGATGGCAGTGATGGTGTCTCTCATTACAAATTAAAGTGACCCTGACACATGTAAGCATTCAGATCTTTGGGAGCTGAAAGCTGCATAACATAAACGGATGTGGATAACATACAGCAGGGGTTTACTCTTCAGCTATATGCACATTCCTCTTACTGGTTTCAGTCAGACTGCTACCAAAGGAACTACTACTAGAAAGGCAATTCTAGGAAAGGTAATGAGTGGAGTTTCTGGTTCTGCTGCCACCTGAAGCAAAAGGCACAATACTGCTGCCCCCCACTTGGACCGGTAGTGGAGACACGTATGCCATCAGTGCCACCCCCTGATGTCAATCCACCCACTAAAGTCACACCACTTCCTGACATCACTGCCCTATAGGTAGAAGAACCTTAGCCTAATGTAGTCTCCCTTATGGATGAGCTCTCTATAAGGCACATTTTACATTTAGGTTAAATAGTGTAAACTTTTTGTGCTCCATAAAGCTTTAAGGAATGTGTATAGCTTTATATAATTCTGAAAAGGTGTCATCGTGAAAACACAAACTATTCACTATTTCTTTTACCAATTCTATTAGTGCTCCACACTCATCCACAGCACTGCCCTATTCACAGTGAAGATGGAGCAGTGTGCAGAGTAGATTCTGCAGAATTACCTTTCCTGAAGCACTTACTTTGGTGGCCACCACCTAAGTGAAGCCAGGAAAGACAGGGTCCCATATAGGCAATTTTCAAAGTTACATATTAAATGGAATTATTTACTGGCATTAGAGTACTGTAATACACATCCTGGACCTTTAAGGTGATCATTTAAAGACTCTTGAGAGTGTAGTGTTTGCTGTCTTGCATTTTTTATTGAAAGTAAAAGAATGCAATTAAAAGCATTATAGCTATCCTTGTTCTCTTGCAGTAGCATTTGTTTCTGGGTATGTTTTCATTGCTCACACTTCCTTCTATACGTACAGATGCAGCCACTTGGATTTGTGTGTTAAATGTGTTGTGACTCAGGATTAATTGAAAAAAAGAAACTGTGTTATCTTAAGTCATCTTAACTGATTTAATGCATTTAACCTTTTCATTAGCATACCAAAGCACCATTGTTTTCAATTGTGAACTCCTTAATTGGATGGGATGCTGTGACACAATATTCTGTGCTAAGTGAGTTAAATGGGATGTCTGAGTTAAGTTATTCTGTGTCAAATGTACTATCCAAAGTGGCTTCATCTGTATCTATTTTCTATTTTGTCATTAGCTTATTTAGACAGTATGGACAGTCTTTGGAGAGTCTTTATCGATGTATCTATGTGCACTTCTATATTTAAATTAGACCCAATGGGACTAATTTATCAACTATACCAGACCCTATAAAACATTTTAGTACCGATCTTTTTTCTTGGTATGCCAGGGCCAGCATGTGTGAATGCAGCAGTGTGTTGTACATTGCCTGGGAGTATAGTAAAGAAGCTGTGGGTGGTATCAGTTCTAGCACCAATTCTAACTGTGGTTATTTTCCCAAGAAGATTGTTTCAATCAAAATACCTGATGTGTCATTTTCTATGTACAAGGCAGGGTGCATAGTGCAAAGGACATTGGAAAACCCAACATGTTTTTTACCTTGTGCACCCTGCTTTAAAGACACAGAGGGACAAATTCACTAAGATCCAAAAATTCGCCAGCGTAGGCTTCGCTAGCGTTCGCCAGGTGAATTTTCGCCAGCGCTACGCCAATTCACTAAAGTGAGAATTTACGCTCAGGTCGGCGAATGGTGGCGTAGTTGTGCTAGTGTTACTTCGCTAGGCAGAGCGATGTTATGCTAGCGAAGCCTAATTTGCATACGGCAGGAACTTTAACTTATAATAGAAGTATATGTTACAGCCACTACATTCCACTACACAAGCCCAGGAAATCTTTAATAAATTATATAAAGTTGTCCTATTGCCCTACATGGGCCCCCTGTATAGTTGTGTTGCTATATGTTAGGAAATGTAGGGGGGAAGAAGGGTAACCCCCCAAAAAAATTATAGATCTTTTTCAGACTATAACCCTCCTATGCTAAAATACACCGGCGTTTTTTGGGACTTCAACCTCCTATCTGTTGTATTGAACTTTGCCAGGCGACCAGGCGAAAAGTAACGTCTAGTGTAAGTGCTAACCTTGAGGAAAATGTTCATCTTAGTGAATTTGCGAAGTTACAATCCTTCGTCAGTGCGCAACTTCGCCTGGTGTAAGGGTGCGAAGTTGCGCAAGTCTATCTACTTCGCTAGCGAAAATTCTCCAGAGTCCAGTCCGTTTTAGTGAATTTGCGAAGTTGCGAAATTACGTCACACTGGCGAATTAGTGCTAGCGTTAGACGCTTCGCGCTTTAGTGAATCTAGTATAGAGTCTCCTTAGGCTCCCTAGATTCTTTAGGGCCAGCTATAGGATAGGCCCAATTTCAGCCAGCATATGGGTGACTAAATCAGGCCCTGATATAATCATTTGGGGACCTCACCAAATAAGCAGATTGGGCTGGGTGTGTCCACCTTCAATTCACCTCCCCAGCAAACAACTTTTGTGAGCAGCTCCACCATGCTTATGACCTGCAATTCCCCAGACTTATACACAGAGGGTGTGCAGGTAGTGGAGGGGACTCAAAAGTGAATGGATACAGTGGTGTAACTACTAGGGGTGCAGAGGATGCAATTGCACCAGGGCCCCATCCCCCTTGGGGACCATCAGAGCCACTATAATGGTTATGGCAGGCAGTTATCTAGGGTGAAATGTTACAGCACACATGCTGTCAACACTCCAGCAGGGATTTATAGAGGTAGGGGCCCGACAGGGGGGGACCAGGTGCCCATCCTGTACCGGGGCCCACCAGGGAGTAGTTACGCCACTGAATGGGTACTACATATTGTTGCATTGTTGTTTTGTTTTATTGTTTTATAGTTATTACTATAATTTCTTTTGAACTAACGCTACTATTCTTTGGCCCCTCTCCTTCCCTTCTCCATCTACACCCCTTCTCTTTTTCTCATTCTTCCTCTTGTCATGGCCAAAGACATCGATCTATACTACATGCTATTGTGAAATGGAAAGATGCATGTACACTCAAATCAGTACTCTCAAAGAGGCGTCACCATGTATAACAAATAATTAAAAATTGAATAGATACAATGTTGCCCATGATGGACTTATTTAATGTTGCCTTCTCTAAAGAATTCTGTACTGACTAATATAGGGACATGATTTATGAAATGTGAATATGATAAAGAAGCAATTATCTATATTCTGAAAAAATATCCCCATGCCCAATTCAGCTGTACAGGCTACTGAAACAGATTTAGAGACATTTTTGTATAATCCATCATATCATAAATATCCACTTTATTGTCTAATATGCAAAAAAGGAAAAAAGATTCTCTGGTATTTAGCTTCCATTCTCCATTTATTATGCAAATCTGCATGCAAAACTGATATTGCATGTAACATTTTATGCAATAGTTTAGCAATGCAACGTTTTATGCAATATTTTAGGGATAAGGTATATTGATGGGAGAATTTATTCGCCTGGCTCAAATTTGAGGTGCATTTTCGTGATTAGCCACCAGTGAATAAATTCACGAAATGCCCACAAAAATTCGCCTAGCGAAAATTCACCAGTATCCAAAAATGGATGCCTGCATTGGTGGCGTTTCACAAATTTTTCACCTTTTGTGATTTTCTCAGTAATTTCACGAAAAATTCAGCGAAGCTAAATGCCCCAGATTCACCCAACACTAAGAAGGTATCATATATCAAACAAACAGAACAAATATTAAATTCAGTATACTGAAATATGTCCATCTATGTGTGAAATAGTTTCCAGCTGCAGTTGTCTGTTCCATTTATAAGAAGAAAGTAGCTGGTAGCAGAGTAGGTTATTTTGATGCCATGCTTCTACCATCTCTTGTGCCAGACGTTACTCATATCTCTAAAGAGTACTTTCAGTGAGGGAAAGAGTATGAAAGCTCTCTGTAACAGCTAGGGAAGTCACTAGGCATACTGTAAATAAGCTCAGAAGTAGAGATTCTTAAGGTTTTTTCCAAGCTGTGTCTCACGCCCGCCTCTGTGCGTGATCAGACTAGAATTCTGTTACTGGTGTCAGATCAGTTATAGCAAAAGGGGGTAATAATCAATATTAATAATGACAAATACAAAATGTTTCAGGGAGAGCATTTCAGGGATTATAATGGCGGGTTTAGTAAGTCTTTCTTTTAATAAATGTTACAGTTAATCAGCAAAATGATATATCTGCACAGGATACATTTTAGTTAGAGAATTTTAAATGGTGTCTTTAATGACTTGTGTTTATATATATAAACATTAAAGGATCTCTCATTAGCCAGAACAAATAATAATAAAAATCAGATCTCTTGACCTTCTAAAGATGTTTACCGTGACTCAGACACCACAACGGCTTAAACTGTACAGTTCTCGGAAGTAAATTGAAAGGGATTATATGATTATAAATTCTTGTGTTAAAGGAACATCTGATCTTTACATGATTTTAACATACTCTTAGAAAATGGCAGTACCTTGTTGTACATTTCACAATACTGTTCTCTGTTACAACTAGGATATATAACAAAATAATTGTTCTAATTTCTTTTCAGTGCTTTCTGTTGTACCGATGTGTACCACTCATAAAACACAGTTACAGTACATTACAGTACAGTACATTACTAAAATGGTAATCCATGATGTTTCAGTGAAGAATCAAGTAAGGGTATGTGTTATTTGTAGTTTGCAAACTTAAGATTTCTTCTGTCAGTGTAGTACAAATGGTGGAGGAATGCCAGATACCTCTCTGTGAAATGTCATGCACAAGAACTGAAACCAGCTGGCACCAGTGATAGTCAGTTTTCACCCTAAAACAGGCAAATGAGTGTATATGAAAGACAAGCAGCATAAAGAAGTATTGGGCATTTCCATGCCAGTTACATGTGCCAAAGGTCTTAGATTTAGCAAAATGGTATAAACTCACACAAACACGATATAACAGTAAATCATTATCTGTAAAATGTGCTAGTAAGGCCTCATCTTCAATATATAATAGCAGTTTAAGCCTCCGTTAAAAAAGTGGAACTACAGAAGGGCAACCCAGGGAAGGGCAACAAGATCAATGAGGAAATCATAGATATAGTTATAATGGTGTGACTACTTTCTATAAAATGCAAAAGCAACAATTTTCAAAAGTCTAAAGTCAAATCAACCTGTTCAATAGCTAACTACCTAATATAAAAGTTAAATTCATTGCTATGTATAAACAAATCTACTGTTGAATCAATGTTACATTGTTTAGCCAAAACATTACAATCCTACCATTCAATGTAACTTGCTTTTAGAAGTAGTTTACATTAATGATGTCAGAAACTAATAAATGTTTCCATCAATTAAATTGTATCAATATCTAGCAATTACTTTTATACTAAACTTTTGCTATATAAGCATTTATACCATGGATCTGCTTTACATGCAACTTATATTGTATTTGCATGTATGTATAGGAAAACTATACCCCCCGATCAATGAAGTTCTCTATAAAAAGATATTGCATAAAACAACTCATATGTAAAACCCTGCTCCATGTAAATAAACCATTTTTATAATAATACACTTTTTAGTAGCATGTGCCATTGGGTAATCATAAATAGAAAATAGCCATTTTAAAAAATAAGGACAGCCTACTGGGATCGTATGATTTAACGGTGCACACAAACATACCAAACAAACTATAAAGTTAGGTCACATGAGCCAATTAACAGACAGAGTTGTGTCTTTTGCTTCCACACTTCTTCCTGTTACAGTTAGAGTTTAAATATTTCTGGTCAGGTGATCTCTGAGGCAGCACACAGACAATCACAAAATGCAAGAGATGTAAAAGGGCAATATTTACATAAATATATATTCCAGTTTGATAGGATTTTTTATTATGACACTTAATTTGATATAAACTAGCTGTTGCTCAAGTATTCATTTTGGGAGTATAGTTTTCCTTTAATGCAAATCAATAGGTAACACTTTTATAGTTTACTTACTTCATTAGTGCCAGCCCTATTGCAGGCCTCTATCACAAACCATATAAACTATCCATCCCTGCTGATTGTGTCATATGGGGTTACTCAATTATATGGGAAGGAGTCCTATAGAAGTTGCAAAATCAACTTGTAGTTTAAAATAATCACTAACCACATGCACAATTTAGCATTTTTCAAAGCTTGAATTAAAAAATGACAACTTTTAATGTATTAGACCTGGGGGCAAATTTACTATTATTCCCCAAAATTAGCTCAATCATATTCGAAATTCGATAAGCATTCGACCATCAAATGCTTATCGAATTGTTTTAGGCTATCATTTTGCTCGCTATTCGATTTCTCAATGAATTTGTTCGATCGGATACCGATCGTTCGATTTCACTAAAACATCGTAAAATTTCCTTCGAGCCTCCGAAAAATTCGTACGATTCGAACGTTCGAACGAGATTGAACCTCTTCGATCATCGAATACCAAATTATCGAATTGCAATAGAAGCCTATGGGAACCCCCCCCCCATAGGCTTCTATTGCAATTCGATAATTTGGTATTCGATGATCGAAGAGGCCAAATTAGAATATCCGATTTTACGAAAAATTGACGTGAATTTTGTAAATCTGCCCCTGTGATTTATGATTTTACGAAGGGGCCTTTGAGGCAAATAATTTAATATCTAATAACTGTATTTCTTTTAGGGTAGCAAATATGATAAATGTCAAAAACCAAAAATCCAAACATTAAACCTGATTTAAAAAGTGGAATTGTTAACTCTCTCACCTTAGCAATATAGTGCTTTACAGTGTTCCTTAAAAAGATTGTTGATGATGCTATTATCTCTGTCAAACCTCTTCCTTGTGGTAGTTTACATGTATTGTCTGTCAAAAGCTGTCATATCAAGTGAGGCAAACACACAAGCACTGGAGCTTGCTCAGTGGGAATGCTCTTGCACTGTCTTGGACACCTGCTGTGTGTTAGATGGTGTTTTTCTGGCACAGTTCTGTCATTGAAAGGAGATCAGGTTAGTGTAACTTCATACTAATTGTATGGTCTTTCTTGGTTCTTGGTCCGCTATTATGAATGTAAAAATATGTGCAGAAAAATGAATACTGTATGAGCCTGTTTATGGGTGTGAAGCAGAAAGCACAAAGTGACAAACATAGGAGAAACCATTGTGAGAGGGCAAAAGGCACTAGATTACATTATCTATTGGAATAAAATTTGTTTTATCCACTAGTGGGATTGAAAATTTGTACAGATGGAATTTATTATCCAGAATGCTTTGGACTTGGGGTTTTCCGGATAATGGATCTTGGATCTTCATACCTTAAGTCTACTAGAAAATCATGTAAACATTAAAGAATCTCAATTGGCTGGTTTTGCTTACAGTAAGGATTAATTACATCTTAGTTCTGATCAAGTACAAGTGAAATAATTTTGAAAAATTTAGACTGTTTGGATAAAATGTCTATGAGAAATGGCCATTCTATAGTTCAGAGCTTTCAGGATTCCCATACTTTAATGAGTTACAAAAGAGAGAGAAGTGGAATAGAAATGATCCAGGAGGTGGGTTAGACAGAGATGATATGAGGGAAATTAGATTATTATGGGGGGAAATAAATAGTTGCATGCTATGTCAAAAAGTTAAAACTATATGAAAACATGAATAAATGGTGGTTGATGTGTATTTGATCTAAACAATGCTGTACGTTATGGTTATGGTCTGTAACAAGAAATCCAATCTTCCAATAAGGCATTTAGGGAGCTACATGGTAATTTGGTCAAGAAATACTTTACAACAAAGAATCTGAGGAGAAAGAAAACCATATAGGTAAATACACGTGGGTGTAAGTCAGAAAAGTTGTTCCTTTTCCTTTGCAAAGTTATATTTATGCAAAAGAGAGATCTGTAAAACAGAACTTCCCCTATCATTGGATGACATTTCACTTGAGTTTGATGAATTGTGTCTCCTTTACCAGAATATGAAAAATTATCAGTACATGAAGAAGAAGATGAAGGTTTATTGATTTGAACATTGAAATGAGGCTGGATAAAGGACTACATATATTGAATAAATGGACATTTACACCGGCATCATATATATGTATATACATACATATATATGATACTGGTGTAAATGTCCATTTATTCAATATACTGTATGTAGTCCTTTATCCAGCCTCATTTCCATGTTCAAATCAATAAACCTTCATCTTCTGCATGTACTGTATATGTATATATATGTGTATATATATATATATATATGTATATATATATATATATATATATATATATATATATATATATATATATATATATATATATGTATATATAAATATATATATATGTATATATATACACATACATAGTCAGAGTACACAGACATCAGAAACCAGCTGCATTTAATTGTGCATACTTCCATCTTGGATAATGTTCGCAGGCAGTCAGCAGGAGAATCATATATTAAAAAAGAGCAACAGAGATCAAGCATCTCACAAAATCTGATTGAATCTGTAATAACTAAACTGTGCCTGTAAGCAATAAGTCTCTTCATCTACTGTTGCTATATGTGTGTGTGTATATATATATATATATATATATATATATATATATATACATACACATACTATGCTAATTATTTTCATAGTTACATTTTTTGTATATTGCAAGGTATATTGCAAAATAGATTACAATACTACTGTAATTGTATTAATGCTATAAATTCTTTTTTTTATCAATTAGTGCATTCTTGGTGTGAACATATCCATATACTATAGCAAGAATTAAATGTCTTGGCTTTAGAGCTTTGGAAGTGTCGGTTCATTCTCTTATTTTCTTCTATTTCAACACAACTAAAATTAGCTTTTGTCAACATTACAATGTCTGCAAAATGCTCATGGGTTTAATTTCTACATCAAATCAGTTATACTGATAATACTTTTGTTGAAAATGTTCATTATCGCTGACTTGTAACAAAGAGACTTTTATTAAATTGAGATTATCACATATAATATGATATAAATTACAAGGAAGAATTACAATGTATATAATAAAGCAAAAAGGTTATAAAAAAGGTACATTTCACAACATGTATGGGTACTTCTATAGATAGTTTTGACCCAGCAAAAAAACTTTTTTATTTAAAATAAAAAAAAAAGATCTTGGCCTTCACCTTTTATTAGTACATGCATGGGGATCCATTGGCACATCTGCAGGTGACAAAGGCCACATCCTTACTCTATAGGGCTTGACATGGACTCAAGGCACCTATATATTCATATTTAACTGTGTTCAGACAACATTAGGAACATTTAAAAATAAGTTATTTAGAATCTTATTCTGAAGAATATTTTTATTGTATATATGTGCAAACAAAATACAGTAGCCCTGTAAACAGCCTATCCAACATTTTATGAAAAGGTTGCTGAAAAAGTAGTTAATGAAAAATAAGTTAAAATCAATTCACAAAATAAATAAGACCAGATAGATTTTTTTTTTTAATCCTGAAAGATAATACTTGCAAAAGACATACTGTACTACCATTCAATGACAGAACATAGCTTTAGGCTGCTTTGCATTTGAATGAGGCAGCAAGACATATTTCATCTGTTTATGTCAATGAATAAAGTCACTTTTTACCAGCTCCATCCCTCGTGAGTAGAAAGAGATCCGTGGAACTGTGCAGCACTCCGTTTATAATAGGATATATCTGCTTCCCTTTGCCAGGTTTGAGGTGTTATGACCTTTCTCTGGCTAACAATCTGCGGACAGCCTAAAAAATTTGATTAAAGTGATCGATGCACTGAAATGGTGCATAAGTTCCAGTGTCATTTTACTCTACTCTGGGGGTCAGACAAATATTACAGGTGCCACATTTAGGCATGCGATTACTCTAAATCATATATTGTAAGATATTTTTCAAAAATTATTTTTGGCAAAATGTCAGTTTCTAATCTAGTCAGTGTTTCATTGATATCCTGGGGAGTATTTAGCCAGCATTCTATGAATAGCTATCATCTATTTTATGGCAGAAATGCTTGTGATGTATTTAAATCTTTTATTAAAAAAAAACATACTATATTATTGCCAATATTTAAAAAATATGATCTTTTCCAAGCATTACCTTTCAGTAACTTGAAAATGTAAGTAATCCTACCAAATTTTATGTTTAATATTTTTGTGGATGTCAGTGTTATTGAAAGTAGTTTGTTTTATATTTTACCTCTCTCTTCATCTTTACAGGTTTTGTGTCCATCCCGACAACATTGTTTTATGGTGTTTTTGGAAGTGGTTCTGGCCATTTTCTGTAATGCAATATTGAAATAATTGTTTTGTTGAGTGCTGTAGGTTAGAGAAGAGGAAGTGATCATTATGCAGGAAAGCTTGGGCCCCACTGAAATACACAGAATGAAGCTCAGCTGACAGCCCTCCTGCTGTTGCCCTCTGAATTGGAAGCGGCAGGGCTTCAGTTAAAGCAATTGTTCACCTTCCAAACACTTTTTCCGTTGAGTTGTTTTCAGATTGTTCTCCAAAAATAAAGACTTTTTTTCAAGTGCTTTCCATTTTTTATTCTTAACTGTTTTTCTAAGTTTAGAGTTTAAGGTTCTTGGTTCTAGAGTTTCAGTCTGGAAGCTCAGTAATCAGGTGCAGATTCTGCTCTGTTACAATCTTGCAACATTTAGTTGATATGTTTCTCAGCAGTATCTGTGGAGTATTAGCAACTATTGTATCAAGTTGCCTTTACTAAAACTCGGGGATATTGCTCAGCAGGGACAAAGATAAGAAATGAGTCAAGTAAATGTATCAATTCAGAACAGTTTAGATAGTCGTTGACCCGCACTCCCAGAGAAGCTTTAAAAAGGTGAAAAATTCGATTAACACTTCAGTATTAGAAAAATGGACACACGTAGAAAATAGAAAGTATTTGGGAAAAGTCTTTATTTCTGGTGAACTATGTGATACCAACTGAACTGAAAAAAGTGTCCTTCCAACAACCCCTTTAATAATCCATAATATAAATACAGTACTTTGAAAATGTCATCTGTGTATGTAAGAATGTATCACTATGTTACTTTACCAAGGTCTTTTCCTTTCCATGGCCCTGGCTGCTAAAGGCAACTGCTATCCTACTTACTTTTGCCTAGGACTGTGTTTACTTTGAATAAGTTCTGTCAGTGATTATTTATGTATGTATGCAGTGCTATTTACATATCTATTTTGTTACTAAAGAAGGCTTGTGTTTAGTTGACTGATGCAAGATGATGATTGATATTGAATATATTAGGCATATTCAACAAGTAAAAAAAAATACTTGACAGAGCACTATACTGAAGATATATCAAAATCTGCAACTCTGTCAGGCATTGCAATTCTTCTCCAAATACTGTCCCGGCACTGCCAACTGTATCCAATTAAGTGTACTGAATGACAGCCCTGTTGAGCAAAATGTTTTTCACATTTGATGCACTTACCAAAAGAAAAAGCATCCTTAAAAGGCATTATTACTAGCAAGCATCCTTACAGAGGAGCCATGAAAATCACTCTGTTCACTGCAGCAGATATGATTGATAATGGCAGCATCTACTTTTCTGTCAGTCCTGGTACATTACTGAAAGGTCCAACATATGTTCCTCTATCAGATAGTCAATCGCCAGCAACAATTTAAAGAAAATGGATGATAACAAAACTTGTATTTCTAAAAAAAATTTGCCTTAAAAGTCTGCAAAAGCAAAGTCATGAGAATCGACTCTAAAGTCCTTTCCCCAGAGGTATTAAGGAGATCGATGCTGTCTGTTGCAATGAAAGGAAATGATCTTACTACTATTATTATTATCCTTTATTTATGTAGCACGGACTAACATCACATGCTTCCCTTAGCTTCAAAGCCAGGTCAAAATAAGAGGCCTGGAATGATGTCAGTAGAATCAAGGCCGGATATCTCTTATGGACAAAATTAAATGTACAGTATGTACAGTCCACCTGCTACAGGTCTCATTGCTAATAATGATGAATACTTGTTTGTAGACTGTGCTGGTAATGTTGCATTCTAATGCACCCTCCTGTTTCATGCCATTGTAGTATTCTAACTAGGGATGCACTGAATCCACTATTTTGGATTCGGCCGAACCCCTGAAGCCACATCGAAAGATTCGGCCGGATACCAAAATGAATACAACCCCTAATTTGCATATGCAATTTTTTTTACTTCCTTGATTTGTGATGAAAAGTCACATGATTTTTTGGATTCAGATTTGGTTCGGCCAGGCACAAGGATACATCCGAATCCGAATCCTGATGAAAATGGCTGAATCCTGGCAAAATACCGAACTGAATCCTGGATTTGGTGCATCCCTAATTCTAACTGTGCAGTTGGGAAATTTGCAACATACAGGCAAAACTGTATGGTTCTGTTCTGTGCCTCTGTGAGCACTCACATCCAGTTTTATACTGTATGTGTCTTAATCTGAATTTAGTAGCTGGACTGAAATGTACAGGACCTATCAATTTCCTTGCTGATGTCTTCTCACTTGGGTACAGATACAGAGGATATACCAATATTAATGTATGAGTGTGCTGATGTAATTATTACAATTCACCACATTTCAAAATGCAAGTTAAAATGCATGTTGGTGTGTGCACTAACTATATAGTAATGAATTGAGCAGCACAGAAACCAATGCAGGCTGCAGCAAGAATCTCATATATATATCATAAACAAAGCTTCAAGTTAGTTACAGACGGGGATTCAATATAGGCCCAAAATAGGCCCAGTCAGTCCCAATAAATAATGACTGTCTAAGTGTCTATAGCTTCTTCTCTGGCATTGAATAGCTTATATAGAAACTTGAAAATTAAACCTGTGAAGTGGCATACAGCCTGGCAATTGTTAAAATAAAATCCCTTACAGTGTCTGCTTTTAAAGCACATCTTCACCTATAATTAGTTTGTGCAGTATGATTCCATTAGAAAATGCAGAACATGATATACCAATAAGCATCCTAATCTCCCATATTCTTATAACTATGTACTTGAAAAAAAGTAAACATAATATGTAATTTTACAAGCAGAGCCCTTTGCAATATTAATGAAACTCATATGTAGAATGTAGAGAAGCCATTGCTGTATTGAGAGAGATAGAGGTGCACTCTCATTTGATTTGCTGTTTCTAAATTGAACAGCTGATGCTTGGGGGGGAGTTGTTAGTGAATGGTACTCCCCAGTGCACTGGGCTTCTCCATTGGAATAACACCCCCACCTCTTTAGTCATACTGAAATACAGGGAAATAAAGCTTTGCCTAGAATGAACGCCCGTGTAACACAGTGTATGATGAAGCAATTGAGCATGAATGTTGTTTACAAAGATGGCTGCTGTTACTTAAAAGAAAAGAGGGAATATTAACAGCCCCTGTGAAGTATGTGGCAGGCAACCTATGAACACCCAGCGCTACCAGCACGCTGTTATGTCTCGTGTAGAGCAACAGCTTACCCTTGCAGCAATGCTGCCTTCCTTCCTCTTCGTCCATCATTAGCTATTGTGACTTTGCTCATGGAAAGGTCACCTGCTGCATGTCACCTATGAGCGGTTGCTCGGCCGCTGGAATCCAGTGGCGGGGGCACGGGGAAGGGTCAGTGCGCTGAGAGACGGGAATGACCCAGGCTGAGCCGCACTCACTTCACATTGGAGGGGGGGAGGGGAGAGACAGCAAGAACAGACAGGGAGAGACTGAGGGGAGCACTCGCTTCATCTCGTAAAGGGAGGGGAGAGAAGGAGCTCAGCTGCAGTTTTGTGGAGCCGTGTCTGGCTTGTGCACAGAATCACAGGCATTCATGTAGGGCTGGGATAGCGGCTTTCATTCAGCGCCTGCTGCTTGGACTACTCCGCTGCCTTGCTGTGCTCAGGAGGAACCGGCTGGATCGGTACAGGTGCCACGGAGAAGCCGGGATAGCAAGCAGTCTGGCTCATGAGGTACGAGAGAATGTCCGTGTGTGCCTGCAGTATGTGTATTGTTATGGGCTGCTCTGCTCATTCACCGCTACATGACAGACACTGCATGGGATCTGCACAGCAAGGCTACTAACGGCAACGTTACTTGTGCTCTGCAGAAGAAGCCTTGGCGCTTGACACACACGGGGGACACATATTCTGACACACTCACACTGACACACACACTGACACACACTCACATGCACACACACACTGACACACACTCACATGCACACACTCACATGCACACACTCACATGCACACACTCACATACACACATTGACACACAC
>CM044435.1:70053747-70084579 GCA_024363595.1 Xenopus borealis | reverse complement strand
ACACACACACACACACACACACACACACACACACTCACACACACACACTCACACACACATTCACACACACACTCACACACACCAACACACATACACATACACACTGACACACTTCACCAGCCGTGCTGAAAACTGCATATTGTGTACAATGGCTGCGTCCCTTTGTGCAGGGGCTGCTCGGGTGCTATTTTTAGCTGCGCTGGGTATTTGCACGCTCCCATAAAGGAGATATATCATACAACGGAGTCCCAAGTGTTGCCATGATGTATGCCTGTGCTCCATTGACTGCTTGCACAATAAGTGGCTTTTGTACAACAGCTGATCTATATTCAGTACAATGGGCTGCCTGTGTCACCTTTGTGGCCAGTAAGTCGGAGGTCGGGCTGCCACTAGTGCCCTGCAAGCAAGGATGCCTTTACTTCAATGGGTTGGCCCTGCTTTTTCACACCGTTGCAAAACGAATTTCTAAAGAGATATGAGTGAATGGGTTAGATCCCTTTAAGCACCACTGTATTGGCTGCATAGGTCTGATTAACCCATTCCCTACTGGCTCCCTGGTAGCACACATTATGAACCAACCAATGAAGCTGATTCACTGCCACACATCTCCAGGAAGAATAGGAACTAGCTTCCCAGTAAGAAATGCTGTGACTGTCATATAACAGCAGTGTGCTGTCATTTTCTCTTGCTTTTTGACTCCCACAGACTCCATGTAGTCTCCTCTTATGTGTAATTTTCTAGTATGTGTATTATCTATCTATACTGAAGACCACAAGCCACTCATGGGATATTCACATATTGTTTCATAAGGCTGACCAATTCAGCAGCTTAGCCTGAAGCGCTGGTAACAGTATTTACATTAACTACAGATGTTAGCCAAATAACTACAATCTACCTGTCTTAGAATGAGACCTGCATCATTACTTACAATGATATGACTGTAACAGGGTTAAAAGAAAACATGATAAAGGGGGAAGTACATTTCAGAAGAATTGTAGTTAAAATATCTGACTAAGGTGAAGGTCACAACTGGCATGTTGTACAATATATGTCCCTGGTGAAATGCTGCAGCTTGACTTGATTCTAGATTTATGCCAGCAAACAAATAGCAACTCAGTAGCAGGCTATTGTAACTATATGTATGTTAGTTTTGCAGACAGCAGAGCCAACGTAATTGCTTTGCAATCATTTGAATGTCACTGGGCATGATTCAGAGGCAGCTGCTGTCTTAAATAGTCAGCAAAAGGTAGGGAGCTTTAAATATGCTTCCCCTCTGCATACATTCTGTATGACCTGAGTAACACCAAACCTGTCTGTATAACCATATCTCCCTCAAACAGCCTGCTTTGTAAAGATTTTTTTTATGATATCTGGCAACAGATGTTGCTCAATGCTGTTCTTATATTTAAGATTATTGATTCCAGGTTTTTGAATTTCTTAAGGTATATCTCTTTTTTTTTTTTTACTAAAATGAGCATGGTATTTTATGTTTCTGAGAGTATGGAATAATGGAATATGTATTAATGCTGGTCTTGAGTACTGATAGGTTGCAGATTTGCAGTGTGCTTGTTGTATAGGGGTATATGACTTCAACAGTTATTTGCTGCCTTTGTAGAATTCAATGGTATGAAGCAGAATTCTAATTTAGCCTTAAAAATGACTATTGTATGGTATAGAGTTGTATATTCTGTCTGCCAATTAAACTGTGTTGAATATTTATGCAGTATCATTCTATAAATGTATATGGCCAACCCACTGTGTAGTTTGGAGTCATCAGATATCTACAAGGAAATAACTCATCAGAAGAAAATTGCCTGATAAAGTAGTCTGGATGACATACTGTACTTGAGCAGTGCAGTCTTACTGTGTTTTTCTCATGATCTGTCGTACACTTTGAGAGAAAACTGTGAGATTTATATGCAAAAGTCAATAAAAACTATAGAATGCTACCATGCTATTGGCATGCCCTGCTTAAAAACCTTTGCTCACTTTCTGATCTAGCTGGGAATCATTTTAGTGACAACAGAATTACGTGATTTTTTTTTGTAAAATTTGTGAAGCCATATATCCTGCTCCTTCACTTTCATCAATTCAGTTGCCTTGTATGCTACTGTGACAGCAGTAATTAACTTTGTTAGGGTAGTTTGGTTCAAATTATTGCATGAGAAATGTAATGCTGTAGGCATTTTGGTGAATACCTAGACAACATGTATGTTCACTGGCTTCCTCTTAAACACATACTAAAGAGTAAAGCCCAGTATGAAAATTGGCAACAATCATACAGTTACATAGCCTTGCTGTTTTAATTAACATTAATATCAGTGGTTTGCTCTAAGGGATAAGCTCCCCAGTTTAATTACATTCCTCATCTCCATTTCATCACCCACCCTGCTCAGTGCTGTAGAGTGCTGCAGCAGTTAATAAACTGTAGTTGCCAGGACTAAACAAGTAAATCTGGAGGATGACAGAAAGTTTAAAATAAATAAATAAATAACCAGGCTCCGTGGAGATCAGGAATTAACAAGTGCAAAGTATGCGCCACGTCTAGCAACCCCTACCAACCATAGTAGTAGTTTCTGGTTTTCCTGGTTATTGGTTGCCCTTCGTTACTAGAGCTGGCTCAAGCTTAGAATCTATCATTACATTGCTCCAAATATGTGTGAAGCTGACCATTTGTGGGAATATGTTGTCCAAAACGGACAACATCTGCCCATGTTTAAAATTATACATTCTGATTACAATCTGTTTGGAATCAAATGTTCCAAATGGACAATGTCTATGACTGACTGAGGAATACATTGCCTGAAGTCCATAAGGTTCACCCCAAGTGATCTGGTTATTTGTCCAACAACTGGAGCAGTGCCTTTATTGGCCTGAACAGTGTAACTTTATTGGCCAATCCAAGCCACTCTGTTCAAAGTGTCTACAGATTTAGTTATCGAGTTGGCGCTGAGCTGCACTGGCTTACACATAGGAAAACCTTAACTTTGACCTTTACTTTACTTTTTATATGCTCTAAACCTATTACTGTTTCTGCCTTTAATTATTTTATGTATTTTCATTTATCTCTGTACAACTAAAGGTTCAACTGCTTGGGAATGTATCCGTACTGTCAACTAATTGTGAAACAAGTTAATTAAAACCCACTATGGTTTGTTGGATTTTTATAATGGTGATGCTTCTACTTCAATTCAATTTTCTTTGCTGGTAATTCTTGATTTTATCATTGACCTACAATACTGAATGTCTAAACTAAGGGCAAGGCCAGACGGGGAGATTTCGGGGGAGATCCGTCGCCTGACGACTTCTCGCGGCGACGAATCTCCCCCAAAAACCTCCCCGAAAAGCTAGATAGCGATGCGCCCCCGCTTGGCTTAAAGTTGCCTGCGCTTGTTCAGACGGAGCGGCGCGATTTTAAAAGTCTTTA
Organism: Xenopus borealis; assembly: GCA_024363595.1. Lineage (NCBI taxonomy): Eukaryota > Metazoa > Chordata > Amphibia > Anura > Pipidae > Xenopus > Xenopus borealis. The sequence goes on along the minus strand of CM044435.1, from coordinate 70,081,152 downwards.
AAAGACTTTTAAAATCGCGCCTCTCCGTCTGAACAAGCGCAGGCGACTTTAAGCCAAGCGGGCGAGTCGAGAACTCACCAGGCGACGGATCTCCCCCGAATCTCCCCGTCTGGCCTTAGCCTAAATTGGGCAGCCTCTTTTAATCATGTAGTAAGAAGAAGAGAAATAATGCAGGGCGGAAACCAGTCTAAAGTTTGGCCCTTTCCTGATCATTAAACAATAAGATTTACAGGCAGTAAAGCCACCTGCTGATAGCCAAAGAACAGTTGGAAATCTCAGAGGATCACTGAGGGACTTATCTGCTGATAAATGCATAGTCCTGCCAATCAGATATTGTTTAAACCCATGCAATCTCAGACAGTTGCGAAAGGTTTTTACACAGTTTCATCATGTTAAAATAATAAACTGGCTAATCTTTAGAGGTTTTGGTTGACAACTATTGCTTGCACCTATTGGCCTATGTGTGACAATGCTAAGCTTGTATTTCTGTCTGGCATTTGTTATATATTCATCTGTTCCAGGCAGGCAGGCAAGCAGGCTTTTGAAATCCAGGCCTCATTTTTGTGTTGATGGAGCACACAGTGTGTACTGTGCAGTGGTAGAATCTTCTAGAAAATGATCTACAACTACCTGACATTTTTTAAGATACTCTGAGGCATATTTATCACAGTATGGATTGATCCCCACCCCCCCTCACTGCACAACAATGTGCAATGTGTAAATCTGTTTTCCATTTAGCAGTGCAGTACTTATTGTTATCCAGTAGTCATGCTCAATTTGAATTAAGTGAAGGTTAAGGTGGCCATAGACGCACAGATAATATCGTACGAAACGAATTTTCGTACGATATTCGGTGCGTGTATGGTGGGAAATGAGCCGACCGACATCGTCAGAGGATTAAGATATCGGTCGGCTGGTTGATCGGACTGGATGGAAAATTTTGATCGGATGCCTTTGAAATCACCCTGAACATCGGCCATTGTTAGTGCTGAATCGTCAGATACAAGTAGAATTCTATTGTTTTATACCTGTATATCTGACGATTCAGCTCTACACGTGTGTGTTGAAACGAACGATCTTTCTTGGAAAGATCTTTCCCGAGAAAGATCGTAATTGTTACGTCTATGGCCAGCTTTATCCCTTTTGCCTACACATATTGTACTAATTGTACCTTGCATGGCTCTTTCACTGCATATTTCTCTGTTCCCATCGTTTACAAACAAGTGGGCACCCAGGGCATTATGGGATTCATTTACTGACAAAGTAACTTGTGAAAAAGAAGGCCCTGTCCTTCGTGTTGAATTTGGCTATAGTGCAACTAGCCTCACTGATACAATTTGTTTGTGAGTCTATACAAAAGTAACATGATTTTTAGGTAAATCTGTGTCCTTTCCCTACAGTCACTTAAGGGAGAAAATTCCACAACTTTACAGCTCTCACTGTAAAAAGTACTAGTTGAATATTAATACATAACCTCCTTTCTTCTGAACTCAATGGATGCTCTTGTCTGCTAGAAGAGCCTACTGGTAAATAAAGTATTCGATAATTTATTATATAATCTATTATAATTATTATTATTAGTTATTTGCTCCAATGTAAACAACTGCTTTGGCCAGTCTTTCCTCATAACTGAGACCTTCCATAATGATTACCAGCTTAGCTGCCCTTCATTAAAGGGGTTGTTCACTTTAAAATTAACTTAAGTATCATGTCGAACAATTGGCAATTAGTTTTCATTTTGTATTTTTTGTGGTATTTTAGTTATTTATCTTTTTATTCTGCATGAGAGACAACCTTATGAATAGGAGAGGTCCTGAATAGAAAGTTGAACGATAAAAAGTAGCAATAACAATAATTTTTTAGCCTTGCAGAGCATTTGTTTTTAGATGGGGTCAGTGGCCCTCATTTGAAACCTGGAAGCTGTCAGAAGAACAAGGCAAATAAAAAAAATATATGAAAAATATTAAATGAAGGTGAATTCAAAAGTTGCATAGAATTGGCCATTCTATAACATTCTAAAATTAACTTAAAAGTGAACCACCAGGGCCATATTTATATTAAGGCACTGCCTGTGCCTAGGGCGGCAGGTTTTGGGGGGGCCGCCCACGGGTGCCTACAGCTGTATTTTTAATTAAAATTTAAATGTTATCACAAAATCCAGTGGAATCGCCGGGGGGGGGGGTTGGGAACCGGCTTTTTGCAGAAGTGACATCTGTGCGGCATGTGATGTGACTTCCACGCGGCATGAGATGTCACTTCTGGCGTGTTGACGTAACCCGCTGTGCGTAGGGGCATATTTAGGTACAATGCCTAGGGCATCATCAGACCTAAATACAGTTCTGTGAACCACCCCTTTCATTCAATAATACTCTGTTTCAGCACTGGAGACCAAAACATATTCTAGATGTGTTTTGTAAAGGGAAATACTCCCACAAACTATTTTCCTTTATCAACATTGAATCTTATCTGCCAATTAGCCACCTAGATTGCCAATTTGTTAAGATCCTGCTGCAAGGGTGCCACACCCTGGATGGAATTAATTGGGCTGCATAGTTTTGGCTCATCTGCAAACACTTGATACATTACTTACAATGCCCTCCCCTAAGTCATTAATTAATAAGCTGAAGAAAAGTGGACCTAATACAGAACCCTGTGAGACATCTGACTTAGGGCCCTTACACACGGGCGTTTTTACCTGCGCTCCCCTGCGTTCCGTTTTGCTGCGTTCAGCCGCAGGGGAGCGCAAGTATAGACGCACTCAATTATTTTCAATGGGGCTGTACTCACACGAACGCATGTAGGCGCCAAACGCAGGAAAAATGCAGCATGTTGCGTCTGCGTTCGGCACTTACAAGCGTCTCATGGGTACAACCTGATTGAAAAGAATGAGGTGCGTCTAGACCTGCAGCTGAACGCAGCCAAAACGCAATGCAAGGGAGCGCAGGTCCAAAACGCCCGTGTGTAAGGGCCCTTACAACTCATAATGCTCACAATATCCTGCCATTAATGTATTAAAAATGATGCCTTTATATTGTTATACTAGATAAGGTTTAAGAAAGACAGCAGCCTTCATTGTTAATATGCTTGCCTTAACTATTTTAATGACTGTATATTTTTTATGCTATCCATTGGATATCCAAGGATGGAAAGCATAATTATATTATAGTATCCCATTTATAATTTTGAAGATAGATCCACATTTTTCACACCCTGATTTCAAAAACCTCTTTCATGAAAATGAATACCTACTTTGGCACACATCATGAGGGGAAAAGGTCAGAGCTTTTCTGTGGACCATCAATGTGGGGATTTAATTCCTCTTATATATATGGTTTCTTTTATTTATAGAAGAGGGGAAAGGAAAACGCCTCAGGCGAACTCTGCCTAATTTAATTACTATTATTGATAAACTGTTCATAATCAATAAATACTTTATTTATTGCACTTTATCATTTGCATGGCTGATCAATCAGATGTTATAGATGCTCTAGGTTTTGTCTTACCCAACTTCAAATTACATATTAATGCAGATTTGTTATATTCTCAGCGAGTATAATGCCATCTGTGCTTTTAATTTCTGGATTATGCTTTTGGCAGGCACCTGACTTTACACTGCTTTTTTGCCCTAAGATACAAGTGGTAGTTTTGCCTATGATCTCAAATATTTGAAAAAAATATTAGTATAACTGTCAATACATAGCGGTTTATTATGATATTGTCCGGTGTATTCTAATGAATGTCACTATTCTGTATCATCAGACACACACACATCTATTCTAAACTCTTTACACTCTGCCAGGCATTTGTCCCCATGGCATCGCCTTCTATTTTATATAAGGTCTTGTTTTAACAATCATACGTATGATATGCAAACAAAGGATAGAATATTTTGTTGTTGCTGTATTTTCATGAATAAATGTATTTATACCGACATTCTTGCGAAGATGTCATGTAACACTGAGGTGCATTTAGGGCCAGCGTTAATTGCCATCCTATGTAACTAGAGGTATGGGATCTATTATGCAGAATGCTTGGGGATCTATTATGCAGAATGCTTGGGACCTGGAGCTACTAGAAAATTTAAGTAAATATTAAGTAAATAGGCTGGTTTTACTTACAGTAAGGATTAGTTTGGATCAAGTAAAAGGTACAGTTTTATTATTACAGAGAAAAAGGAAATCCTTTGTCAAAATTTGGTTAAAATGGAGTTTATGGGAGATGGCCTTTCTGTAATTCAAAGCTTTCTGGCTAATGGGTTTCTGGATAACAGATCTCCTACCTGTATTTTACTTTAAAATAGTCCGTTCCAACTACATACTGTACATTTTTACTTGTTACCTTTAGATAGAACAGCATTCTTTTTAGGAAAGGGTAGCTGAATAAAAGCATTGTGTCTTGAGGTGAAGCATAGTGTTGCATCTGTAATGTGTTGTACCAGCAAATAACCTGTAACCTTGTGCTTTCCACAGAGATTGGAATCGTCAGCACTAGGGTCCTCAGCTAATGAAATAATCATTAAAACAATTCTATCACAGGCCACTGAGTTGTATTGGTGATACCTCTCTGGTTCAGCTTAGTGTGGATGTGCTCCAGGGCTGTGTACTTAGCCCTCTGTTGTTCTCCCTGCACACACTGTTATTAGGAAACTTTATATCTTCATTTGGCCTTGAATAGCATTTAGAACCCTAATAATAATCTTTAGGGGACTTGTCAAAACAGAAAAACAAAAAAATCTGGGAAACAAAAAATGCAGTTTGCCTCTGTGTGACCAAAAAAAACAAAATTCCATAAACACATTAAATGCACAGACTTAAAATTGGGATTCTACTGTATATGCAGATGACGATTTACATAAAAACCACTTAACTAACTTCACTGACATTCAGACCCAGATCTCTAACTGCCTCCTAGCTACCTCCTCCAGGACAAACCTCATGCCACCTCAGACTGAATTTAGCTAAAACAGTACTCTGCCTGGGGAGTCGACTATCCGTCTCCTTCTTCTCTAATCATATTAATGTCACTGCAACACATGACACTTTTTCCTTTGTAATGTTACCGCAATACTCCCCTTTATTCTATCCTACTTAGACTATTGCAAACTGTTAATAACAGTCTCCAGTCTTCCAGTGTCACACCTCTCTTCCCTGCAATCAGTTACTCTGCTGCTAGAATTCTCCTGCTCACTCCTGAGAAGGAACCTCTTCACTACCTGATACAATCTATATCATGGCTGCCAATTAAGCAAAGGGTAACATACAAAATCTTTATGCTAACATTCAAAGCCAATCAACCCCACCATTTGTTTAGCTATAGAACATTATCTGGTCCAATTTTGCTCATTGCCCAAATATTTGTGTAGTTTTATTTGTGCCTGTATGTTATTCAGCCACTTAGATTGTAAGCTCTACAGATCAGGGACCTCCTTCTCATTTTGTCTTTTATCAAATGGCCTTTAATCTCTGATTTTTTTTCTCTTTATGGTTTTAAAGTAGTAGGATGGGTATTTGGGGTATTTGCGTTTTGCATGCTTAATAGTGATTTCATATCAGAAGAGTCATTACAAAAGTAAAATAAATATTTTACACACTAAGGGGCAAATTTTTGAAAATGTGGGATTAGAGCTCAGCACAGAAAAATTCAACCTTGTGAGGCAACTTCAGGTAACTTCGAAAAACGAAGTGCCCCAAGTGCCATCCAGCCTGCGATTTAGATTCTAGCCAGCGGGGAGGAAGTTCTGGGACATTAGTCGCCGAAGAAGAAGCAAAGAAGAAGTAGTTTCATGTGCCCCTGTCCTTGGGGTGGAGGCAACCTTGCATTTTTGATGAACTGCAGAATATTGGTTGTAGGAAGCAATATTGTAAATAGCCATCAAAGGACATAAGCGCAATCATTCCATTTAACAAGCTGTTTAAACACAGTTGCTAGTCCTCGTGTTTTTTATTTATATATTTTACAAAATGGAATGACTGCTTGTAAAATACAATTTATTTTTGCTTTGAAATGGACTGCCAACCAAAACTGTTGCATGAAGGAAGAATAGCAAATGTTACTTTGACATTTAAAATGTACCTGAACACTAAAAAAGGCCAAGTTTTTAAATAATATATAAAACTTTTGAAGGATGAGATATATTTAAATAAAAAGTATTGCACAAATGCAACTGTTTATGATAGTGTAAAATGATGTATGAAATTTAGATATAAATCTAAAATCTAAACTTTTTGAAAAAAATCGAACAGATTCTACAGCTAAGGAAACCTTGTTACAGCGCTACGAAATAAGTTGGCACTATAGAAATACATGTTAATAATAATACTCTGAGAAACCATTAAGGAAACCTTGTTACTCTGAGAAACCATTTCCAAACATCCCTTAGACTCACAGTATAATGTAACATGTCCCTCACCTTTTTTCCACTGTGCAGTGCTGGATTCTGGGACTTGAAATCCCTCTACTAGCTTCCACTTTCAAGATATAGTTCAAACGAATGACCCTTATATTCAAAGCAGTTCATAACACTGACTCTCTTAACTTATCTCCCAATACTCGTCAAACCGATTGTTACAATTTCATTTTGACCTGCTCCTCCCAATCTTTTTGCTTTCAAAATTCAGGATGAAATCAATGGTAGTTGGGGAAAGTGGCACCAAAAAACCACGGCCACTTTTCACTACACTATTTCAAAAGTGTCGTATATGTTGGAAAATTGGTGGGGAAATGCTCTGTACATTTATTGTACAGCACAATTGAATATGTTGATTCTTTACAAATATGTAATAATCATAATTTTTAAATCCAACACTTCATGCCTGGAACAGCAGAACAATATTGCAGCATGCCACTGACAGGAATAGGACAGCCCTGTGCATTTGTTGAGGGGGGCAACCCCAGCTATTATACATTCCCTTCTTCTCATGTGACTCTGTAAACTTTTTTAAATTCATACATTAGTTGAAACATTTCTTATATTTGCTCACAGCTGTTCTAAATGATGCTGTAGTTTCTAATAATCCACAGAGAAATGACCAACTAATGTAAAATTGTCACGCTTCAGAATATGTGCCTGAACTACCAGACTGAAACACCAGGGGAGAGTAAAGACATTTTAAAGTTCAAAATTAAAGTTTTATTCTTCAATTTTAGAAAAACAGTTCACATTAAAAAAAACAAGAACAACAATTGATAAAAAAGTATTTGTGGTGTAATGAAAAGTTCTGAAATTAACTAAACTGCAAGAATTGTTTGGAAGCGGAGCAATCATTCCTTGCAAAATTCCTTGCAAATTTTCACAATATAAAATTTATATGTATTGAATCACTATCAGTTGCTCTTATACCAAAAACACAAATATGTCCAGGTCACAGTGATAAGACAATTTTTGTAAATTTGTCATCAGCAAATGTTCTTCTTAAAACAATGGCAAGGCTGTTGCAAGTCAGTGATAATCGTCCTTTCTTTTCTGGTGGGGAAACCATACCAAACCAAGGCCTGCTCTCTGTGTCTTAATATCTACCTGCATTCTTCCATAAATATGGTATTAATAAAATGAAGTAAGGGCTGCTTTGGCATAAGCATTCCCCATAATCTTCAGTAAGATAATACTCTCTTAAAATGAAGAGTGCTAAAGCAATAAAATCTGCAAACAATGCTTTTGCTATGGCAATCAGTGCATCCGTTCTCACTGATTGATAAATTTAAATTATACTGAATGCATGAAAAAACTGGAATAATATTATTAATAAATAGAAAATATTTCCTTTAGGCAGTGAAAGGAGCAAAATGTGTTAAATGGATTTTCATTATGATCTTGCTGTGTTGCTTTTCCTTGCGTATTCAAATTGTCCTTTGTTAACCCTCTTCTTCAGACTGCTGGGCTTATTTTATCTAAGCTTCAGTAGGACATGGATTCTAGCTGGGTTTGACATGTCACTCCTCTGCAAGTCAGTGGGACACGGCTATAAGTGGCATCCAACAGGGACTTTGGAAACTAAGGGGTTGGGATTAATATGGGGAAAATTCAGATATCTGTTTTTTTATGTAAACTGCAAAAATGAACAATACTGCTTTACCCATTATATTACAGCTTCATAAACCTGCACACTCTTGTGCGTGGGTATTAAAAATTAAAAACAAAATGCAAAAACAAATAACAAAAACATATACATATACAGAAACAGAGGTCAAAAGAAACAAGTGGCACTTTAACCAAGTGTACTTAATTATACTTTTATAATGTTTTAAAATTGTAACAACAATCTTACTTACTTACTGATAGCTGATGCTTATAACAGTTTTCTACAGTATTAGATAAATTTGTCAAGTCCCACAACAGCACTTTTTAATATCATTTTCTAATATCCTTTCAAAGGACATGTTATTTGTGTAGTGAGGTACTTTTGAATTACCTCTCTTTCCATTTTGAATTTTGTTATTTCAGTAGAATAATAGTCATGGAATCACAAGTGTCTTATTTTCAGCACTCAAACTGTCAGTTTAAAATAGGATGATGGCACATTTTAAAATAGATAAAAAACAGTTTCCAGGTTTGAGAAGAAGCCAGCTCAGCGTAGGGCTAAAACTGCTTTAGGGAAGTGTCAGCAGCCACTAATCTGAACCTGAGTCCCACCTGTCACATTGGATTTCACAGCCATATCCTGTTAGGTAATACAAAGTGCTCCATGTTGTGAGAACAATGAAATGGTGGGAAATGAGATATAGCTATTGTTTTTTCAACAACCCTGTATTATATTACAAAAAAAACTACTTATTGATCATAAACTGTATATTATACACTTTAATAGTATAAACTTGGTTACTTTAAACAAAATTTAAAACCATAAAAAATCTATTATTTTAGGATATAACACTGTTCTTGCCAAAATCGTGGTGTGTTTATAGGTTTAAAAAGAATCCTAACATTTTTTTATACTGTTAAAATGGAAAATCATGCAACTTTTGGATAGTTATATTTACTCCTGCCAATTTAGGTGGAAAGATAAGAAACACTTTTCCTTGCAAAGAAATTCCAGATTTCTGTACTGACTTTTATTCCAAGTCTGTGTATAAGACATTCTTTTGCAAAGATTACATTAATAATTATAGTATGTGGCAATCTTTGGACATGTCACATGGGGAGGCACATGAATTTGAAATTTGACTTGGGGAGATTTATTTAAAAAAAAGTCGGACGAATTTCAATTTGAGTTTTTTCTCTGAAAAAAACTCAAATGTCAGGAAGTCTACAAAAAAACTCCAAATTGACCCCTGGACCTCTCCCATTGACTTAAACAGTAATTTGGCAGGTTTTAGGTGGTGAATAGTCAAATTCGAATTCCTAAAGGGCCAGAGAATGCTAAATCCTGAAAATCTTATTTTTCAAAAAACTCGAATCAAGTTTGGATAATTCCATAGTGCAATTTTAGTGTTTTGACCATAACAAAATTAGAATTTACAATTTGAACCTTAATAAATCTGGCTCTTGTTATTGTAATTGAAAGGGAAGAGTATATCTTTCCATCCTATCAGACTTCTACAGTAAAAAGTGTTGAAATGCAAGGGCAGATCGACCTCAAGATCTCAATGCCTAGACTTTCTTTAACCATTTATTTAACCACTTTCTTTTTAACCAATAAAGGATTCATCTAGATACTCCTTTTATCTCTCTTGTACTAGAAATTGGGCATTAAGCAAGAAACTCAAAAGGGGTCTATTTGCTAGATTTTCATGTAACAATATCAATATTTTTGGGATCTTGCGCTGAAGCAAATGCCTTTATGGATTTATAATAAAAGGACTTTTTTTGTTTTTGAAATGAAGAAAAGGTCTTTTTGTAATTTAAAGCTGAGTATTTGAGGAGGCTATATGCAGCAAGCAATAAAGCAATAGGTGATAAATTCTGTGCATTGCAATAAGCTATACATTAGTCACCGTGGACAGGGTTGGACTGGCCTGGCGGGATACCGGGAAAATACCAAGTGGGCCCCAGCCCTCATGGGCCCCCTCCGGGCCAGACCCCCTCTCCCGACCCTACCAGAAATAAAAAAAGAATTTGCTGCACAGATATTTTAACGTGTTTGTGCAGCATGGCTATTTTTGCACCATTGCAGAAGTGGGCCCTGGGCCCCCCAGTCCGATCCTGACCGTGGATATGTTTCTTATTTGTGATACTATAGATGCAATTGTTAAGGGCTTTTAACTCTCTTTTTTTCTGAGTTCATCACACAAGAACATGGAGCCCATTATTTTCTATATAGCTTGTGCTCACAGGCCACATAACAAGACAAGAACATATGGCCACAGTAACAGGAGACATCAGAAGAACCTGATAATGCCTATAAAGCATGATGGTGGAAATTTTATAGTTTGAGACTCCTTTTCTGCTGTTATGCCAATACCAGAAATTAGAGCCAAGAGAGCTTTTTTTCTGATTGCACAGTTGATTTTAACTGGTTATATTTTTGTTCAATTGCATCACCTTTTGTCCTTGTATACTATTTAATTTATTTCTGGGCTAATGCTTCATTCAAAAATTAGTTCACTAAATGTCACTTTATTAATGGCCCTGAGCAAATGCCTCTTTGGCATATTTATTATAGCAGCCATGGTTATAGGGATAGCCAGTGTTGTTCCTGTGACTGGTCTGGGGGGGCATTTCAACCAGGTTGATACATTTTATCTATTATGTTTGTTACAGTAGTGATGTGCAGCAACATCCATGTGCCATTAAACCATCTTTCTTTAGGTACACCAATTGTAAATAAAAATAGTTGCAGCTGTAATTATAAGTTATACAACCAATAAATAGATATGTAAAACTAAACTTCTTCACATTTTATTGATTCAAAGTAATTAGAGAAGCACTGGTTTGTTTTGAGTGGGCTGTGTCTCAGTGGAGCTAAAAAAATCTACTTAAATTATGTTCACTACTGTAATGAAAATGGAAGATAGGAGCAGACATTTATTCCTACAGCTGCAGTAGAAAAATGACCAACGGAATCCAGCTTTTGCCACCTATCAACATTTTCTGATCTGTGTTTTGTTTGTTGACTAAACAGGGCTCTTCTCAAGGATAATAAAACACAGAAACATACAGGTAGCATATAATTATACACTGCACATCCACTGAGAACATGCAGTGCAAAATCATTGAAGAAATCATTTTATTGTAGCACACAAGGAAATCGTGTAGGATGTGTTAAGGAAAATAAAACAAGCGAATTATGGCATAAAAACAGTTTTGTCATATTAGACCATGCCAGAATACCTATTCTTAGTTGAAATGCCAATGGTCACTGTTCACACTCTTTGTCAGAATGCTTGGACTTTCAGGGCTTTGCAAAAACTCAATTGAGTTTATCTAAATAAAATGCTAGACTGGAATCTTGCTTTTACAAGGCTTGATTACAGAAACAATTTTGTTGGTACAAGTCTTGTAGCTGTAACAACTGCAATTAGAAATCTCTTAAGTAAGCGATTTAAGCTGTTTGAAGAAGTAATGTAAAATGAACAGAAGGTAATGATAAAATGATAGTTACAAAAAAATCACTGGATATCTGTCAGAGGGGGAATTATTCAGATGGCACAAAAACAAATAAACATAGATTATATAATTTCAGCACTGATTTTACCCACAATCCCTTAAAGGAAAACTATACCCCCCAAACAATGTAGGTCTCTATTAAAAGATATTGCATGAAACATCTCATATGTAAAACCCTGCTTCATGTTAATGAACCATTTTCATAATAATACACTTTTTAGTAGCATGTGCCATTGGGTAATCATAAATAGAAAATTGCCATTTTAAAAAACAAGGACAGCCTCCTGGGATCGTATGATTCAACGGTGCACACTAACATACCAAACAAACTATAAAGTTAGGTCACATGAGCCAATTAACACAGACAGAGTTGTGTCTTTTGCTGTTACAGGTAGAGTTGATCAAGTAATAAATTGGTATATCTCACCCTTGTGTTTTCCTTGAAGGTATCTTAAGCCCCTGCTTCCATCCAAAGCTTGAATCCAATAAAGTAAACGAGGTGGGGAAAAAAATACCAAAAGCGCTTATAGCTGCAAGCAGTGGTGTAACTAGATGTTAATGGGCCCCACAGCAGATTTATTTAAGGGCCTCCAAAATATCCAGAGGTTTTCATTAGTGATGGGCGAATTTATTCGCCAGGGGCGAATTCCCGCGATTTGCCGCTGGCGAATAAATTCGCGAAACGGGCAAAAAAATTAGCCACCAAAAATTCACATCGCGTGGAAAAAACGCGCGACTCGTTTCGCGAATCGGCGAAAAATTCACAAATTTCTCTGGAAATTCGCAAATTTTTCGGCGAAACGAAACGCGGCCGTTTCGCCCATCACTAGTTGTCATGTTTTACCACTATATATTGAAATTGCTCATTAAGTAGGGCCTAATGGGCCCCCTATTCCTCCTGGGCCCCCCTGCAGCCGCAGGGTCTGCTTCCTCTGTAGTTATGCCCCTGGCTGCAAGGTGCCTTTATTCACCGTCACACATCGTGTGACGGTGAATAAAGGCACCTTGCAGCTTTAAGCGCTTTTGGTATTTTTTTTTCCCCACCTCGTTTACTTTACAGTTAGAGTTGAATTATTTGTGGTCAGGTGATCTCTGAGGCAGCACACAGACCATCACCAAATGGTGGTTCAAGGCAAGAGATGTAAAAGGTCAATATTTACTAAAATATATATACCAGGTTGGTAAGATTCTTCAATATGTCACTTAATTTGATATAAACTATCTGTTGCTCATGTATTAATTTTCGGGATATAGTTTTCCTTTTAATGCTCTACAAGCTGTGAACACTATTCCAATATGGATGGGGTAGAAGGGCAAATGGCACTAATTACAACCCTATTTCCAAAAAAGTCGGGACACTGTGTAAATCATTATGCAAATCATTTAACCCTATATTTATTCAAAAACGATGCGCGACTCGTTTCGCGAATTTTTCACCAATTCGCAAATTTCTCTGGAATTTCGCGAATTTTTCGGCGAAGCGAAACGCGGGAGTTTCGCCCCCATCACTATTAGTTGCATTTGGGGATTTAGTGGAAAACTGTGTTCACAGATAATGAATTTCAGAAGTATTCCTGAGCCCATATAGTGCTTTCTACTACAGAATCATGTCTTTTAATGCAGTGCCACCTGAGGCCCAAGAGAACATTGTCATCAATATTAGCTGTTGGCCTTGTCCCTTGCCTGCAGAGATTTTTCTCAATTCTAAATTTCTCAATAAAATTAAGACTTTAAATTTTTTATTCAGGAACTTAATTTTCAAAGTGTTGCATACTTGCCCATTCAGTGTGTCAAAGAGTGGTGTACCCCTCCCTTATTTCTCATAGATCCAGCCTTTATGGGATCTGCTCTTTTTAGCATTTCTCAACTTTTCTAGTCTTTTGTTGCCCCTCTCCCAATCTTTTTGAAATGTATTGGTGCCATCAAATTCAAAGTGAGCATATATTTTTGAGAAAACTATGAAATGTCTCAGTTTCAACATTTGATATGTTATGTACTAATAGCAATTAAATACAGGGTTTAACTGATTTGCAGTCATCTCATTTGCTTTTTATTTACAAATAACAGGGTGGTGTAATTTATAAAATGCCCACAACATTCTATAACCTCACACAATTCATGGCATTTGATAAATCTAGTCCTCTACTAAGACTCCCCATTACTGTCATTCGCTGATTTAAAAAAATCAGACTTCTGTTCCAAAGTTGAACAGTGATAACATTTGTTGTAGATCTTTTGTTATTAAATCAGTTTTACAATGCTGTTCATGCATTAAAAATATTATGTACTACCTACTGAACCTGTTACCTTATCAACATACTTATGAGCTTATCAGCATCCAAAATGATATATCTGAAATACATAATTTCAACTATGTCCCAGAGTTGTATATCAGCATCTAAGTGGCTCAGAGGCTAGAAATTCCAGTTTCTTCTATCAAATATTTAAATGTCTTATACATGGAATTCATTTGTTCTTCAGAGTAACTATAACCTTGTATTGTAAAAAGGATTTTGCTTGCACATACAGTACCTTTTTAAAATATGGGCTAACGATCCCCTACTATAAACTTTATTTATATTAGAAATCAAGGAGTTTCAATAACATAGAAAGGTCACAGACTTCTGGGGTGTTTGTGCAAGGTGCATGTAGGTGTCACTTTGCACAAGAGTATACTGTTCACACACAGTACATTCTATACTGCTTAAAAATGGTAGCGTTCACATTACTGTTGTTGTGTAATGGCTGCATGAACCTGCTTATAAAGCACCGTTATACTCTGCTTATCCTCGGCTACCAAAACATGACAACTTCTAGTATACTTTAATATTTCTATAAATGGGCACATTAGACCTTAGTGGTACATATCATAGAATTTGGGTAGCATATTGCTCTGGAGCTTCATGCTCCAACATTTCTAATATGTCTCCTTATTTCTTGGGTGGCGAAGAAATAAAAACAAAATCTCAAAACCTGTCACACTAACCTTCCTGGCACAATAAATAAATTAGAACTTACTCTTGCACTTTTTTTTTCTTCTCTTTAGTTTTGAGGCTATTCAGTGCTACAATCCCACTTAACATTGCAGTGAACCATTGGTGTTATAAACCCTTGAACTGAAAGTGCCAGAGATAAGATTGCTCTTGCTAACCCCATCTGCCACATGGTTATTGTTTTTTTAACTAGCCATACAAAAGTCATACATCGAATAACCAATTTATAAATGCATTTGAAACATTTTTGGAGAGCATGAATCAACTGAACATATATCATGTTTATACTAAGCATATAGATTCTACATATCTAATGTGCATGTGGATGTACTGTAGGCACTGTAGACCTTTTTAAAAAACCACATGTGTCTGCATGCATAGCATATTCAGAAGATATCTGTCCAACATAGATGATGATTTTCATTCATAGGAGCATATTTGTTTTATGTTTTTTAAAAAACAGCAAAATAATACACCACACATCAGCAGGCTTTGCTCTGTAAAAAAAAAGAGTGACTTCTTCCAGAAGCAATGTAAAATAACGGCGGCAAATCTAATTTACACACACCTTGATAAATTTGCTGGACTTCTAAATGTGGTTGCCAAGCTGGTAGATGGGTATTCTCTTACATGCCCTCCATTTGTTTGTGATTCAGTTAACATACAAAAAACTACACTGGGCAGCACAAAAGGGAACCCTTTGTTGTTGCTTTTCTGGGATTCAATATATTGTATAGAAGTATGTATTTACTGAAAAGTAGGAAATAGGCTAGACCAGCACTCTGAATGTTAATTCCTTTTTAACTTTACATACCAGTAGGGTTGCCACCTGACCAGTATTTTACCGGCCTGGCCGGTATTTTTGATGGTTGATCCCAATGTTATTAATAGGAAAAAAAGATAAATATATAGGAAGGCCGGTATTTTTTTCAAGAAAATGTTGCAACCCTACATACCAGGGTTCTTTGATCTTGCAGCACCAAGTATTGCATGTAAAAATATGGCAATGAATATCAAAGTAGAACCATAGAATCCACAGTGTTGATATGACGGAATCCTTCAGGACTCTGAGCGGGAGGCCCTGCTGTGAACCAACCAGAGGCAGTGCTGATGATGTCCTTTGCTGTCATGTGCTTGCTACAGTATGTTTTGTGTTGAAATATAATTTTTATTGTAAAATCATTGTTATGTTGGATCACAAAGTGAGTGCACTCAGATTTGTGAAACAGGTGGACTGGTGGCCATTATACTGTGCAGAAGCCAGAAGCCATGTTGATTCATTTGAACAGAAAACATGCTGAGTATGACAGACACTAGCAATGATTACTCTAACTGCTGCTGGTGGACAAGGGCATTTTGATTGCTACCACTGCTGTGGTTCTTGCGGAGAAGACTTGACAACCACAGCATAAAACATGGACTGTATGCTTTAAGTTAATATGTATCAAGCTGGGGCATTACAATAAATTAACAAACAAGGCTTACAGAATTAGGATCACAGGGTCCTGCTCACAAAAATTTATAGCCTCACAAATAATTACTTCTTTTCAATGGCCGCATATTTTTAACTAAATTGTAGATTTTAAAAACAGTTTGTTTTATTTTATTTCCTTTCATATAAACTGTGTAAGCCAAGCAGTTGATTTTCTCATGTAATACTGTACATTTCTTAGCAGGAGTAGAGAAATGCCAGCGACTTATGTATTTATTGTAAAGTTTGGGGAACATTCACAGCAGTAGTTTTTGCTATCAAATAATGTATCAACTTGTATTTTAAATTGTAATAAATTAGAAATGGTCTTGCATTGTAAACTGTTGCATGAGGGGGAAACAAAGCAGTTTGCATGATAATAGCAGTTTACAGTGTTAAAATGATGCTTTGCAAATAATAAAACCTGTTTGTGGTATTAAGCATCTACCATGGATTCATATTAAATAGCTTACTGCAACAAACAGTAGGAAAACATAAGGCAATTTCAAAAAGCTTTATTATGATCTAAAATTTGCAAACAATGTGGTTGCTTGTAGTAACCTTTATGTGATATATTTAAGTCCTATATATTTAGAATCCATCGTAATGGCTGTTTCCATACTGTGCTCAGGACAGTATATTCTAGTAAAGTATCAACATGCTGCTATTGTAATTTTCAGTGGATCCCACTTGGTGGTGCACATTTGTCAGGTGGCCAATGGTAGATTGAAGGCAATTTTTCAGTAATCTTGGCATGCAACTACTTCCAGTAGTGTAAGCAACCCTTTCCAACTGTTTCCCTTAGGTCTGTTCTTTGCTCTCAATGTCACTTTTTCTATGTATTTGACATTTAACAAATGTTTTGCCTAACCTGTAGTAATGCAGGACCATATAATGGCAAGCAAGTGTTGTTAATACAAACTTTGGTAATAGAGAAGATGCGTACAGCGCCTTTTTCCAATTAAAAAATGCCTTTATTCCAACAACATTTCAAATACCCTAGATTACAGTGATGTTTAAGGCTACTCTTGGCCATTTTTCATACTTTGGTACTCATATGTACTTCCATTTGCCCAAACAAAGAATTTTCCAGTAATATTAATCTATAAAGGCAGTAGGTTATGTGACCACTTAACCAGTTATCATAGATTTTGAGCAATTAGGCCATGGAAATAGCCAAATATGCAGGTGTGACAGAAATAGGAGATGTGCGCGTTGGGCAGATTCAGGTTGAAATATGGCCAACCATTGCGGATTAAAGTTGGGTTTTGGTCAGATTGGGGAAGTACACTCTGCCTCTGCTCCCAAATATTCCCTGTTTTACAACCTGTGGTGTGCTCAGAAGTAGCATATAGAGTGTGAAAACCTGGGTAAGGTTTAGGCCCATGTCCTACATTTGCAACATTTTGTGGGTTAGGGTCAGTGTGGGCTGATAAGACTCTTCTTAATTATTACTGTGCCAATGCAGTATTTATCTGCTGAGAAGCAACAGTGGCAGATTCAGTTTATAGTTTGAATAAACTAGGATTACCTGTCAAATCTGCCACCCTGAGATGACCATCAAATTCAGACAGTTGGGCATTCTAGTCAATTGGCTTGACCATAGAGGGCAAGCTTAAGTTATACAAACAATAGCGTTTCTCATATTTTCCTTATTTAATTTAAGAACAGCAATTAACAAGAAACAAAAATTGTTTGGATGCAATGATGATTATTGTCAAGTCAATGAGCAAGATTGTGTTCACTTTTCAAAACACCATACAACCTTGAATATAGCATCTGTTACGATGCTGCCGATTAACACATTCATTTCATTGAAAACAATTCTGTATTAGTACATGAAAAGTCAATAGCATGGTGTGCGCTATATAATCCAAGCTGTAGTTCAGCAGAATAGAGCGACTTGTCTTAAATTCCTCATAAATTGAAATCTGTCTTTAAATGCTCTATTGTTTTGCACACTCGTGTCAAATTTCACTGTTGGTTTGGAATATCCTCATAATTATGCCCTTTTCTATTTAATGGATGGCGTGTCTCTTAATAACATACAGTATGTAATACCATAGGCTTGGCTGTGCTGCACCAGATTGTCATTCCAGGCTGGTGGCATTATATCATGCTTGATACTTAAAGTCCAGTATTAATAATTGCAGCAAGCCACAAGAAAAATAGGTTAAATAAAATTCAACCAAACTTAGGGCACCATACATGAAACATTGGGCAGCGAGTGCAGAGGTTCAAACTTAGCCAAAACTCTTTGTAGCACTCAAGGGCATTCTTTATTCAGTGGTCTGTGTCATATTTAAATATTCATGATGCATCTTTTTAATGTCATTTATACATTTTGCAGTATTCTGAAAAGCTCTGTATTTCTTTTGCAAGGCCCGTCACCCAGACTAAACTACTGAGTAAAGCAAAGGGGTTTCTTTTTAGTCTTTATACTATTGTTCAAATCTTCACATACATATTACATATTTACAGACAGTTATACTATTGTTAAAGTCTTCCATTTACTTTTTGTTTTAATTGTCCAGGCAGCAGTGTAATACATGTAAATAAGCTTTCCAGATAAAGGGAAACTGGACCTACCTGAAGCCCTCATTCTGATCTGGAGGCTGTGGCATGAAAGGTCCTTTGACAATTGTAGTGCTGCAGTAGAGAACCTCCGTGGTCCAATGGCATACATCAATTTTCACCACTTTTAATAGCAAACAGCCTTTAAGCACACCATTTCTCCTCTAAAGCACTGCAGCTTTAAAACTCTACATATGCTCTAGGCCTAAAATGCTGCTACAGTTTTCTTTTCTTTTTGAATTTTTTTTTACTGTAAGCAATTAGAGACAATAACATCAAAAATGTTCCCAGCAGTAGAGTTACAGTAGAGAGGCCAAAAAGTATATAGTTTTGATGCAACATTGAACCATATTAAGTCTCAGGCACAGCAATCTCTTACAGAAGACACTGTATCTTTAAACGTATTGGTTTAACACTCAAAGATGACGTTTCCATGGAAGTGAATGCATGATAAGTAGAGCACATAGGCATTTCTAGATAAGATAATGACCCACTTCATGATTAGTACTGCAGAATAAATTATTTTTGTCTGCATATCATAGAAAGTGAAGTGGAACCAGATGCTGTTTTGGGAAGCAGTTACCATATAGCAATTCCAAAATGAACGTACTATTAGTTCAACATCCTAGTAAAGTTTTATTATCCGTTATTCAGTTTTAATAGTTAATCTTTATGGATATAATAAATATACTGTAAATACAGAGGAACAACTAAGCTCAAGGTATTTAAGTCTGTATGCTTGTTTCATTGGGAAACTTGCCTGTTTGAGGCATTGGCCCGATCACAATGGAACTGAGCAGAAGAGAGAAGCACAGAAGTAGAGAAATAGCAGGCAACAGAGTTAATGTTACTAACGTTAAATGGTTACCTTTTAGTAACCAACTCCAAAATCCATTATCCAGAATGCTCTAAAATATGGCAGTGCTGGGTTCATAACCCTTATTTTCTTAGTTAAACTAAATTTTTAGTTGTTAATTTAACTGATTTTGCTGTTTTCAATAGTACTTTGTGTTTGATGGTAATTAAGCTAAATTAAATCATGGCAGAACTGAACTGTTGGGGTTTTCTATGATTAAATATTTTTGGTTGCATAATGGATCGACATTCTAATAATATTTTTTATCTGGAAAATTCTAGTCAATAGGCATTCCTGCTAATTCATCTTATAACTGTAGTCTGTTCTTTTCATAAAGGAGATCCTGATAATGTCACTCGCTGTATTCTTTTTAATGCCATTTCATTTGATTGTGATATATATTTCTGTATCATATGGGGGTCAGCACACTGAAATATGTAATGGGCAAATGTCTGCCAGGTGTGCAATAGACTTAGAATCCATTACATGTTGCTCGGTGTACCATGCCATGTAGAAATACTGTTTAGTTGTAGCCTTGATTCATTGTGGAGATCATTTATTGCTTTCTTAGCCCTTTTTTGTAGATATCGATTTAATAATTCTTCATGTATTTCTTTAAGGGCTGTGGTAAATGGGTCACTTATTCACCTCTGCTTAATTTCTTCCAGTGTGCGTGTCAAAACACCTGTAGTTACACTCCTGGGGCATTAATGTATATCACCTATGGGAAACATATGCATCACTTCGGCTTACTACAGGAAGGGTATGAGATGTTGCTAGTAATGCAACTGGGAAGGGAGTTTCAGGTGTTTTGTTGCCTGCGATGGAGAAGTTTTAATGGGCCGAGAATATGTACTGTGTGCCCCTGACTTTATGGTCAGCATGACATTTAATTGAAGCTACTGAAATAAAAAAAATGTATGCAACTTCTGCAATTAAGGACTTATGCTCATACTTGTACATTTTTAAAATGAGAGAAGGCTTTAAAACATTTAGCCAGTAGATCTGTCCCTCTAATTGTATTATTTATTTAAACTGTAGTGGCACATAATATTAAGCACTGCTTTGAGCAGTATGTGCAAACTCTCACTTAAGCCCCTGCTCCATCAGAACTCATCCACACTAAGGGGAATTTAATTAGCACACATGGGTAAAATCTATATTATACAGCTATGGGCTATAGGTATTTTTGCAAAAGTAGGCACAATTTCTGAAAAAGGTTTATTGCAGTATGTGGAGAAAGACACTATTTAAGCAGCTCATCGTTAGACTTGCTGCTTGCCTCTCCCTGCTCTTACCCTGCATCAACTGGTCTGTGCCCTTCAGTAACTCTTTCAGAAAAAGGATAATAATCTGTGTGTCAAAGCTCCTTAGCCTGGCTCTGCCTCCATGAGCTCTTATTGATTCTCTCTCTCGCGCTTTGTGCATTACCTAGTGTAAATGTTGACAAATGGGGTCAATGTTTAGGTAGTCCAACCTTTCAGCCCATAAGGGAAAGTAGTCATTCAACCTATTTGATAAAAAAGAAGACTTCAGTAGGATTAATGGGGACCGGGATTGGTCAATTCAGTGTATTATCAATTTCTCCTTCCACCTCCCTAAATGCACAGATGAGCATATCTAATTTTCTGTATGGACAGAAGTTTGTTGGGGGTAGAAAGATGTTTTGAAATTGTATCTCAAGATGGTTGGGAAGTAAGGCTAAAATTGCCAAAATATCCTGTCCATAATAATTTTGTGTGGCACTTGATGTCCTCATTGTGCCTTCAGCATCCACAAACATTATTGCATATCTTTATCTTTGTTATCTAGCTACCATCGTAGAAAATACATGCATCTTGGCATGGAAATTTTAACCTAAAAAGCGAGAATGTTTGTCAAAACTTGATAGAAATGCTTTACTGGATCTACTTAAAATGTTTACCATTTTCTTATTGTTTTGCATTGCTTTGTGAATTTGTTCTCTTTAAATATTTAAAAAGGAACCAATGAACTTGCCAGAGCATGCAAATAACATTTATCTCTAATGTACAGAATAAATATTTTACATGCCTTGACTGTTAATGGAATTTTTTTAAATGAGTATAGTAGATCCATCATTGCTTTATGGTTAAAGATCATATTAAATCTAAGATCTTTGCTTGTCGGCACAACCCTCCTGTGCATAAACCCCTGATTTGCTAAAAAGTTGATTTGTAGTTGTCATGGAAACTGCTTACATTTTGCCCCAAGGTTTTAACTTTGAATATAGAGAGTAAGAGCATATTTTACAAATTGGACTTTTTGGATCTTCTGTGTTTAATTAGGGCACAGCTTTGACATGATGAATATGCTTTTATTTTTGATAATCTTCAGTTCAGTCTCCAATTGTGCCTGTGTGTTAGCCACCCACCCACTTAGACTGTAAGTTATACTGGACAGGAACCTCTTTCCTAGTGTATTTCTTACCACATATCACTTAAAGGACCATTAACATCAAAAAAATGTTTTTTTAAATGAATGAATGAAAAAAAAACACAAAGACAAATTATACTTTACAAAATTCTGCTTCTGCTCATCTTCATAAAAGGTAACAGGGCGACGATCCATGGAGTGGCACTTGATTTCTCCTACCTGGCTATCTGCTACTGGATCCTTTAGCTCCCACTTTCCATGCTACTGTGGGTTAGGAGAGAAAGGCTGTCACTCAGTGAAGAGCATTTGCTTCAGCTGAACCAGCTTCTCCACTAAATCACCCCTGACACTGGGGCTCAGGGAGCAGGGAGCAGGAGATGTAGGAGGCTAGGCGGGGTCGGGGGTGATTTAGTGGAGAAGCTGGTTCTGTGGAAGCAAATGCTCTCCACCGACATCTGGCTGGAGACAGAGATGCTGTCCGAATCCAAAGTGCTCTCCTCCTCTGAACTGAGCTTGCTGGATTCCGAAAGGCTGCCCTCCTCTTCCTCATCTTCCTCATCAGAGGAGCCGGAGTTACTGCTGCTGTCCCAGTATCGTTAGTAGCGAGCTATGAGTAACTGGAGTCTGGGTCGCTACTCTCCGGTGGTACTGTAAGTGCTGGCTGCAGAAATGTTGTTAATGTTGATACATGTTGTTTAAAAGTATTCTAGTGTGGGTATCTGTGAACTATTAAGGTACTGCTACTGTTTCATACCAGTATGAATAGCACATCTAAGAATTTCTTGCAGCTATAAATATCCAAGAAAATAGATTCTTTAAGGGGCGGATTTATCAAGGGTGAATTCCGAATTGAAAGAACTTTGAAATATGAATTCAAAAAGACCAACCGAAATTAAGTTTGTTTTTTATGGTCGAATAGGTCCACTTTCAATCGAATAGGCCCATATTCAAATCAATCGATTAGAATTTTAGAACATTCGATTGAATTCTAAAAGCGATCGGCAGGTTGAATTTGAATTTTTAAAGAGACTGTACATGATAAATTTCGAAATTCAAATTTGGACTATGCCCTAGTCGAAGTACACAAAAATAACTCAAAATTCTTTTTTTTTTTTCCATTTAAATTTTCACTTCGACCCTTGATAAATCTGCCCCTAACTATGAATATCATCTTCCAAAGATGCCAGCCTTGTCAATCATAGCATAGCAACTTTGTTACTGTAACACTACCAGGAATGCAGACTATACTGGAAATGGATGTTGTGTGTACATTTAATATACTGAAATGTGATCTTTCAATGTATGCTTTGTTTCTTAGAGTATTATGTGTGCACAGTTTCCCATTTGTCCAATTTTTCACTAACCTAAAATGCGTAAAAAATAACTACTAGAGGGTGGTCAGTTATAGCTGGTATACAATGTTTGGGAGAATAGTTTTGAGACTAACTGGTTACAGCAGGAGTGTAGATTGATAGTTATTGATCTAGTATCTCTCTGCTTTTGTATTCCACTTGATCTTGGATTTAAGGCAATAGTCCATCCTTTAGAAAAAATATAGTTCTGATAACCACTGGAGTTTCTTTTGACACATATATTTTATTTTTTGTTTGACAACATCGTACCTTCTACGATGTTCTACAGCCATGGGTTTAGTTTTTGCAAATATATACATGGGTTGGTGGGTAGAGGCCTTTATATTCAGTGATAAAAACATACCTATACCTTTTATACAGTATGTTGGCCACTATATAACTTGGTGTTTATATCGTTTGGCAGTTCACAAGATTTTCAAATCTTTGTTGATTACATCAATCACAATACACTCAATTTAAAATTTACCAATCACATTTGTCATCATAAGATTGATTTTTTTTTTAAGATATAAAGTAAGCTTTTTTTCCAGACAAAAATCAAGTAGTAACTACACTCTTTGCTAAGAGCTTTGTATATACAAAAGGAAATTTTGTTTAGAAAATATAAGGGCAATGAGTCAAGCTCAAATGGTCATTTGCTTCAGCCATTTGATAGGGCTCCTAAGAAATCAAATAGATAAAGGGGGCCCTTGTGTATTGTAACTTATAGTTCCCAATAAAGGATTGTACAGATCATAGAAAATATGATGGATGCACATATGAATGGATGCACAATGGATACAAAATGTTCTTTTTATACACAAAAAATCTTAAACCTTAGTAGTGCTCATAGCAGGATGGAAGTCAAACGGCTGATTTGACTTAAGGAAAAAGGGACGTATACATGCAGAGCAAACGTGTATCACTTTTGTTAAAGTTAGTAAGCAGTTTACTTCATCTACTACAAAAAAAGTTTTCCTGTTGCACAATATATGAATTCTAAACTTTTTTTATGTAATAAAGTGTATGTGTACTATCCTGTCTGGAGTTAAACTGGTGTGCCCTGGATTACTCCCATTGCTATATTAGTAATTGGAACTAGGCATGGCTTGGTTCACCTGTTATCAGTATGGCCCCATGTGATCAGTGTAAGCCATTAGGCTGCATATAAAGACCCCTGCTCTTCACTGAATCATTGCCCAATATAAGTCTACCTTCCAAGTTTCTGGGTTGCTTACATATTGTCTGATAATTGTTTTTGACCCTTGCCTGTAATTTGATTATTTGATTCTGATTGTGTACCTCTTCCCTGTTTGGTTTGACCTTGGCCTGTGACCTCGTCTCCACTTCTGCCGCTGATTTAGTACCGTATTGTCACTTTGGTGCAGCATTGAAAGATGGAAGTGAAATGAGCAGATCCTTAAAACGGTGCCTCAGGGAACATGTTTCTAAAATAAGGAATATAAGTGAAACAAATTTTACTCAGCACTTCAATGACTGACTGTACTTCCAACGTAAATATTTTTTTAGTTTTGGGTATATAACTTGTTACCTTAAGTAACAGAGGAGGAGACATCAATCAAAAACAATTGCGTTGTGAAGTGGTAAAGTGGATGTTTTCATCAGCCACTAGAATACCAGCAGGGATGAATACATAGTTTGATGTTTTGTGTAATTATGTGTAACAAGCAATAATTGCAAGCTGTTTTTAATATTAGTAATATAGATCTTATGTTTCATATAATTTTTTTTAAGAACTTTAATGAGGAGAGACATCATTCTATGCGTGCCTGTAATAACTCACCCTGGTGGTCTAGTGGTGCAGTGGGGACGCCCGCCACGCTGCTCTTCTTCTTTCTGTGCGCCGGGATCTTAGGGTGTGTGCAGCGTGCAGCGTCTGTATTTATAGGCGCATGCGCGCTGGAGTGATGATGTCCACGTGCAGTGGCGCGAAATTTAAAAGTATTTAAAGGGGCTTTTTAATTGGCTTATTGCCCATTATAGGTTTACCTCCTTGTGGTATTAAAAAGCTGTGTGATCCGTGTAATACATGAGCCTATAATATAACACAAAACATAAGGCAACAAGTATGTCTGGGTTTCAGTAGAAAAGTTCAGATTTTATAAGCTTGGACTGTAATCATCCCCTTTGAGTGCCTGCCAAGATATTCATGTCAGGTCCACACAGGCACCTAAATGACCCATAATGGGCCTGTGGATTGCATGAATTAGGAGGATGTTTCTTTTCTGAAAATGGTACATCGGAGCTCAGGTGGCTGGGGAAGGTTGAATGCTTGGAGCCCTCTTGTGCAATTCTGCTGAAATTCAGACTAGGTTTAATGTGATTAATTGACTTCTAAACTGTCTCCACTGCCAGCCTACAGTGATATCTGACCAAATACAACAATCAGTCAAGTTGGCATGAAACAGTAGGTATGCCTTTTTTCCAGTCTTTTAAATGCAACACATTCTGCCATTGGTGCCTTATAATATGTGGATCAAACCTATTGAATCTTTACTAATGTATAGGCTACTGTATCCTGAGAATGCATGTTTCGTTATATATGGCACAATTCTGTTTTAATCACAGAAATACAAAACAGCAAATATGATATTTTAAAAAATACATTGAATGGCCAGATCAACCTTATAGTTCCTTGGTATAAGTACCTAATATTTACAAGCATTTATGCTCATTTAAATCTTAGCAGACTTTAGCAGAAAATTTTTGTCATACACCAGATTATTTGCTTCACTGGCTCATTATGTACATAATAAAACTGCATGCCTTACACTGCCAAAAACATTTCTCTTCTCTGAGCATGTTTAAGTATACTTGTTCTTGTATATTTTATTGTTATTTTTAAAAACTGTAAATATGTTTGTTATATTGATTGTAGTGGAGATTCAACATACATGGGATTTACTCATAGCTACTCATAGTATTTGCTTTTTATATAATGATAACCCCATTCCATAGGACTAGTGGTAGTTTGTATAGGTCTCTAAACAGAATTAATAAGCTCATACACCTTAAATCACATTTAAAAAGTGTTGCAATGTGTATTACAATGTTGACTTCATCTGATGCTGCTTAAGACAATTTATACTGCAATGTCTTCATTGATATCTACAAACCAGGATCACCTTCAGATGAGTCTTAAAGAAAAAAATGTATAGGCTGAGATAAATATTTTGAGGAGATATGTATGGATGTATATGCTTGAAAAGTAACCCAAAATAATTTTGACAAATTATCAAATCCTAAATCATTTCTCTTGGTGCTTAATTTGCTACAATTACTGGGATAGTTATTCTACTAATAACCAATTGATCTTCTAGCCCAACTTTGCAAAGGTCGACCAAGTCTCTGAACAATCGAGCTTTTACAGTTCTAAAATTCCAAAGTAACATTCTATACAATTGTTTAGAGCTCCATGAATGTAGTTGCTAGGAGCTTTTAATTCTTGAGGGTTTTAAAAGCTTTGACATGTTTTAGGTTCTAGATTTCAGATATGAACTATTAATTACACATATTTTATCTTGTCTCATTAAGAGAGTACATTTTTGACTGTGCAAATCCTCACACAGCCGTCTGGAAACTCTCACTGCTTCCTGCAGTCAGATATGATTTTGGAACATAAAGAGTTGTGATATCTATATTCATTTGCTGCAGTAAACAAGTAATTGACAATGTAATGCCTAATTAGTCTTGTTTTGGCAAACATTATGAATGGTACAATATGTACCTTGCTATCTTTTGTGCTTTTGTGTGAGCAAATTATAAGTGTATTTATTTTAATTATACTGGATGTTTGTTCTGTGTTACTTAATATGAGTGGTTTATAAAATAATCCACTAAAAAGTGAACTGAATCTGTCAGTGTGTGCCTTTTCCATTTAAACTCCAGAGTACTGTATAACAACAATCTGAAAGTTTTGCATGGAAGACCTTATCAAGAAACATGACCGTGTTGTAAGTGCAAGGTCAGCCAAATAAAATTTGCCACAAATCTTTTATTATGGGCAAATATTGAATTTGAAACACTGCTTTCATGTGTGCTTTTAAATGGTTTTAAATTGTGTCAGAGGCAAACACAGCAATAATATTTATATCCAAAATGTTCTTGTAGGGGCTTGTTTTTATTTATGGTAGTGTTTGATATATTTTCCTGATCCTCACATGGCAGTGGTCACTCATGGGTTAACACCCCATTGAAATGTG
>CM044435.1:69985412-70051461 GCA_024363595.1 Xenopus borealis | reverse complement strand
CATGTTACGTATCAGGAAAGGAAAATTTCGGTAAGTATGATTTAAATTTTCTGTTTTCTTATCCCTGTAACCTGTCATAACTTCCAATTAGACATTTATTTATTGAACAAACAATGGAAACATTGTAACAATGGAAAATGGTTCTTCATATGTTTTTGCAACTATAATATTTTTCAGAAGATTTAATAGACTTTCTCCTTTTCCTCTCTACACCATGATAAATTGTTTTGTTTACTTTCCTAAACATTTTTTAGAGAAAATATATGAATGAGGCAAATGACTGAACTCTTAAGTATACCACCGCTGTATGGTCCCTTTTTATTTGTCTAGTGGACATATTTAGAGAAGGTTTTTAGTTTTATTTTTTCAGGGATTCCCTTTGTTTCTGTTAAGTTGTTACTGATTCCAACTATGTAAAATAACTTGGGACTTTACTATAGATAAAGGGGGTTACTTATCAAAATCCAACCAAGCTAGAATCCACAATTTGCAGTTGTTTATCAATTAACACAAAAAAATTGTATTTACAAAAAATTTAACTTTTTTTGGATTGTCGCATGAAAACCTCAACTTTTTTCAGATTGTCTCACATAAAATCCAAATTTTTTGTGAAATGTTTGGATTATTGTATGAAATGCAGCACAGAAAATAAGATCTTCAAACTGCAAATAGGACCTCTAGACAGGTTGAAGATGGAGTATTTTGTAGTCTGAATTTTTGCAGCCTCTGGTATAATGAATCTCGAAAATACATAGTATAGTAAAAAAAATGTTTTTGAGTTTTTAGCATTCATACTTTAATAAATAACCTCCTTCTTTTATGGATGTTTGATTAATTGGTGATACTGTTTGTTGTTGGCTCTGCAGGTTTCAATTGTTGTGTATTATAAATCAAAGGAAGTTCTTCTAAGTCAGCAGTGTCCAACCTTTTGGTTTCCCTGGGCCAACTGGATATTAAATAGACTTATTATATTATTATTACTGCTAACTGGGCAATGGGCAGAGTCCCCCCTACTGCCTACTCCTATATCCTTTGCGACATGACATTTCCTCGAGAACCAAGGTTTTCAAGCTGGGCCATATTCATATCCATCCTGGGCCGCATGTTGGACATCCCTGTTCTAAGTGCTCAGGGCCCTTGGGCATTCACACAGGTTTTGCCTTTGTCTGTTTGCACAACAGCTTAAAACTGTCCTGGTAAAATTGTTGTGTCCTATAGTAATTGTAGGGTCTGCAATCTGTGCAGAGGTAATCTGTAGTACACAGATGCAGTGTTTTAGCATAGTTGATTTTCAGGGGATATATGGGAGCAATGCATATCCAGTTGTGGATGTACTGTAGACTTGGAGCTCTATAATTGCAAACATAGGTTCAATAGTGCTACCATTCTTTTTTTGAACCAGAGCATGTGATGCTAGACAGAGGGGAAAGTTGTTTTTTTTTCTTAATTTTATTTTTATTTATACAGTTGCGTTCAGTTTCCATCCCTGTACTCTCTTACTACAGAGCAGATGCCCCTTTGCAGCACAAACTCCTTTGCGCATGTTTATTGCAACTTAGTTAATATCAAGTACAAGGTATTGTGTTATATAACACTATATAAATGGGTAGATCTGTGTTTCAAAGCTTTCTATATAATAATTCCCATAGCCGTACTTATTATAAATCCCCCTTTACATATTTAAAAGGTGATTATTGTTTTTGTTTGCATTTGTATTGCATGCAAAAACAATCTATTTATTGTGGAAGAATATTAGGTCATGAAAATAGCTGATGAGAAATAATGGATTTTTCATTAGCAGGGTGCATTTCAAATCTGATAAGTATCTCTGATATGTGATCTAAGTGAAGCTATATTTTGTGAGAATACATCAGCTATTCTGTCACACCACCTTACATATATATTATCCAGGCTACTGCAGCCACGATTATTGATGTAAGGGGTGAAGTTCTTTTTCCAGTTAGACTCTAATAAAAGATTTTGAATTAATATTGTGATCATAAAAGGCTATAAAAGAATTTCGTTGAGCAGTCCATACTGAACCAGTTCCTTCTTAGTTAGTGATCTCATGCTTGCCTACTGTTTACAAGACATGATAAAGGGCAATAGGAATATTGATGGGAATGTTTTTCATAGATTAAGGCCAAGCCTTTCTGCTTGTTTGATTGCCCTCTCTGCTCTCAAAAGCAATTTCATTCACATTATCTATTTGTGAATTTATGTTTATCTCCACTCATCCATGATTCTAGCGGCAGGACTTGAGCATGATCTATGGTGACAACTCTAGATTAATGTAACTATTGATGTGTACCTGTGCCGTTCAAGGTGTTAAATTAATTCTAGTATTTTTAAAAGCTACAATTTTTATATAGATCACTTTATTTAGAAAATTGTTTTGATATAGCCTTGATATGCCTCTGGCCCAGAGTAAATTAGATTTTATTTTTTAATTATGACATAGTACTCAAATGTGTGTGTGTTAATAATCTGAGCTTGAGTGATACAGAATGCAGCAGGCTACATGCAAGTATATTTTCTACTAAAATTCCCTTAGAGAACTATTACATCATAGATCAAACTGTATTAAATGCATTTTTTTTTCTTGGAAATGTAAAAATAGGCCCACCATCTGCTGGGGTCCATAAACGTAATGGAAACCAAGGGGCACGTTTCGACCAAGGGTCGAAGTGAAAATTCTAATTTTGAATACATTTTTGGGTATTTCAAGCACAAATTTCAAGTCAAAATTTTTAATTTTCACTGTCTCTTTGAAAAATTTTTAATTCAACACTTCTCCACCTTAAAGCTGCCAAATTGCTATTTTAGCCTGTGTGGGAACTCCTGGAATCTTTAAGGAGTGTTTTTTGAAATTTTTGGAAAGTCGATGGATTTTTTTCAAAATTGTTTGAATCGAACAATGCATTCAAATTAGCTGAATTATTTTTATTAAATCGAAAACCAACATATTCTATTGAAAATGCCCTGCTGCAATACCTGTATATATGTACGAAAAACAGATGACTTTCCATAAGGTTTAAAGGACAAGGAAAGTCTGATCTTGAGTATTGATCAGCTGAGAATATCTAAAAAAGTCAATAACCTTCTACACAACTGTTTTCCCATATGCCCTCAGAGGTTCTGTTTTGTACCCTAGCATACGTCACTTCCTTTAACCTCTGCATGCCTAGTAACAGCTGGTTTATTCTTCACACTTTCTTGGTATGCAGGTAATGTGCCACATGTGCTCCTGCTCATTATCAGTAACCCTTTACGTTTCTATCCAATAAGAAGATAATATCCGTTGTCAAGTAAATATCTGCCCACTTCACTTGTGATGTCATTGGATCCAAGATGGTTTTCGTATTATGTGCAGTCACACTTCGCTAAGGGTGCCACCTTTTCCAAAATATTTTACCAACAAAGTGGGGGAAGGTGGAGATTAAAGGAGACAAGTTGTTATATAAAAAGGGGTGGATTGTATCATTATAGGGACAGGACCATGCCATAAATGGGTGGATCATTGACAAAATGGGGCAAGGGATGATGCAGGGAAGCATCGAGGGTGGATTATAGAAAACAGAAAAGGTAACATTTGGCAGGCTGAAGTCTAAAGTGGGCGTGCCAATTGTTCAAAGGAGATCTTTTGTGAAAATGAACATTCAATATAAGCTTTATTTCACTAAAATAAAGAAAACTTTCTAAATATAAATATACATTCTGTACTGTTTATTAAATAACAAGGTTACTCTTCACTGTCCCACTCTCAGCAACCTGGCTCTCTGTCTTTTCAATTTATGCAGTAAGTGGAGTACATTTTTGATTAACAGGTTTAATACTTTGTTTGGGGGGTTTGCACCTTTTGCTTGGAAAATATGATTTTAAAAAACCATCTTTGTTGGAAATTCTGTTTTGCTGCGTGCATAATGTGTGCCAGATTCAGTTATTTTGTTTGTGCTGGAGTTGGTTTTTTAGTTAGCTCTAAAATATCTGCTAGAAAAGAGAGGTCCCCCTAAAAGACATAAAAAACCTACTTAATCAAAATCTGACCCAGACCTCAGCATGAAGAGAGCATGTCCCGGTTGTGGACAGTGAGTTACTGAAGAGTAACTTGATTTTCCCATAAACGGTACAGAATAGTTCATTGATTATATTTAGTAAGTGTGTATTTCAGTTTTTTTTTCATTTTCTCAATAGATCCCTTTTACTTAAATTAGACATTTGCTGTTACGTCCCCACCA
Source organism: Xenopus borealis (assembly GCA_024363595.1). Taxonomy (NCBI): domain Eukaryota; kingdom Metazoa; phylum Chordata; class Amphibia; order Anura; family Pipidae; genus Xenopus; species Xenopus borealis. The sequence goes on along the minus strand of CM044435.1, from coordinate 70,047,223 downwards.
TTAGCATGTGTTTTACCAGTAAATTACAGCCAGGTGGCAGCCCTGCACATGGCAACCATTCTGATATTTGTTTTTAAACAGCTGAACAGTAAATGCTTCCTGGTTACTATGGGTTACTAGACAAGTAGCAAATGTAAGACTATTAATTACATTACTCTATAAGTAACCAAGCACACAAGCAGTAGTGTGAGTAAACTAATGCAACTGTATACAACTTTCTGGTTGACTCTAAATATAAGGATTAGCCACCATATGTAACAAAATGCAAAAATCTGCAGTAATATAGAGCATCCTATAAGATTTTTGCTTTTAAATTGGTAACTAATAACTGCTACCCACTTATTTTTTGCTATAGGTGACTTAACCTGTAGCAAACTTTGCACTTTTTATTAGGCAAAGCCATTAACATTGAGAAGTCAGCATTCCTGGTTGGAAAGTAAAGCTGCAGTCGCTGCACCCTGCCACCTAGTGATCTGAATATTCAGTTAGTTGCAATGAAGAAAGCCAAACCTGATACTTTAATGCCTAAATTATCTAATCACAAAATTATAGTGGCAGTATTATCAAAATGTGTGATTGGAGTTTACCACAGAAAAACTCACTCACTTTCTATTCATTCCTATGGGATTTTTAGAATCGGATGTATCAGTGAGTGAAAGTTAGAGTTCACAATTTGATAAATACAAATTTAAATAGCCCATAGATTGAATAGAAAGTGGGTGATTGTTTTGTGTTGAATTCTAATCTCCTATTTTGATAAATCTGCCCCATAGAGTAAGATAATGCAAATAAAAATATTGGTTTTATTGCTCTGTCTCTGCTAACTGAATTCTGACAAAGCCTTATGGGAGATGTCATACAGATGACACTGCATACTGTAGATCAATGCATTTTTCTTTGCTCTGACATTTGCAAGCAACTTTATTTATTCCCATATGAAAGCATTTGGCACTTTCAAGAAAAATGCTTGATTTGTTCCTATGCTTCTGGGCTCAGTTGAGAAGTCATTTATTTTATATTTTAGCTGCAGTTACATTGTTTTCATCAGTCTTGAAACATAACTCCTTCTTTTCCAAGGAACTTTACAAAGATAAAAAAAAAACTGGAGATATTATTAAAACATACTGACCTAGAGCTGAAAATAATGAGCTTTGGCGTAAGCAACTCCCAGTTAACAATTCCCTTAAAGGAAATATCAAGATAATACACAAATATTAACTGCAATGGAAATCCCGAAATATCAAGTGTGGGTTGGTACAGCTAATCTGTGTATAAGTAAACATCTAAAGGTACGTTATGGTATTCAGCAGGTACCAGCATTGCTTTACATAAATAAGAGAAGGATGAAGAAATGATTAAAAAGAGTGTAAATTAAAAGACTATAAGATGAAAAACAAAGGAATGAGGTGTTAGGAAATATCAGTAAAGATATTTGTCATAGAAGCTTCCTCTAAAAAGTGACTGTGGAGTTCTATAAACATATATTTTAGATACACAGCCATTCATAGACAAATTGCCCGGATAGAAACAGTCTCACCAGTTTTAAGTATGCTCCTCCTAATGCAAGAAATGGGGCTGCCAGAGAAGGACATTCCAACAGAGACAGCCGATCCAGCAGTACCTTGGAAGACCTAATATCAAATGTGTTGTTTGCTAAGTTGCCAGAATTGATGGAAGGCTGTCCTGTCACTTTACTGACCACTGCGCTGTTCAGAAGGGATTGGTGTCCTCTCCTGTTCTGCCAGTGGACAAAATGCCACATATGGCATTGGCCTAAGGGGCATTCCCTGAAAGACCTGTCTGAAGTAGAATAAGTAGAATTTTAATATATAGATGTCAAAAGTGGATCATCTTTCCCAAGATTTGGGACTTAGGAGTGCCTAACATTTTTGATGAGAGACCTAGTAAGATCTACTTACACCAGTGTGCCAAACAGGTTTTTGGAGGGCTGAAAAATAATGGCAGGCCCACAGTGCTGTGTAGAAATAGTCTGCAACCAGCTAACAAAGTTATCATGCATTTACTGCTATGATATTTCTGGAAAAATAATACAGCAGCTTTTTGCTCTGTCCGTTTAGCTGTATTCTGTTCTAGGAGGTAGTATAAAAACTTCATTTATATTTGAAATTATAGGAGGCCAACATTCTTTTGTATTGCTTATGTTTTAAAACCTATTCCTCAACATTTGCTAATAAAGGTGGAACAGCAAGCGATCAGCATATAAAGAAATGTGGATGTTAAAGCCAAAGTGACTGCCCCCAATGGTTTTCAGTATAAGCGGAATTACAATTTCTCCAGACTGTGACTAGTCTTAGGGGCAGATGTACTAAGGGTCGAATTTCGAATGCCAAAAAAATTCGAAATTCGACCAGGGAATAGTGGGGGAATAGTGGGGAATTAAAAAAATTTGAATTCGAAATTGAATTTTTTTTAGCGCATTTCGATCGATCGATTTTTAAACGATTGATCAAATTTTTCTAATTCGATTTTAGGGAATGATCCCCATTTCGGTAGGTTTAATCTGGCGAAGTAGGTGATCGAATTTAAATTTAATGGGGAAGTATTCGACCATTGAATTTTTCGAATATTAGAATAAAATTAAATTTGAATATTGGAATAATTCGAATTCGAATATTCGATGGTCGAATTTGAGTAATTTGCATATTCGAAATTCGAATTAGAATCTTTTTGAAAATTTGATCGAATATTCGAATCCTTCAGGTGAATTAATGTGAATTTAGTAAATCTGCCCCTTAGTGAACAAAAATGATATTATAGGTTTTTTTTTTTAAAGTTAAGGAGTATACATAACATCAAGATATTTTTGTATGCAACTCTATTTTAATACTGTATGTGGTTTATTTATCTAAATGAGTGGTACAAAATATAAAAAGTGTCTTTAAATTTTATTATAATGTGTCTTAATTCTGAGTGTTTCTCTGTAAAGAGGTGCTTAGATGATTCATGGTTTATCAACAAAATCACACAGTTTCACCTCAGGATGCAAAATCATACTTGCTTCCCTTATCTCACACATCCTTAAAATAATACAAGTGCCAAACATTTATTGCTTCCCAAAGGCTATACTCAAAAGTAAGATTATTTACCAAGGATTGCAAGATTAGATACTGTGATTTTGTGTGCATTCTTTGTAACTGAAATCAGGATGCATCAAACTTTCGGGATTAACACTATATGGCAAAATTTCATAGATATGGAAACATTACTGTTATTTTTTCCCTGTCACATACAGTATGTTGCATTCATTTAATCTGGAATGTATATACCATTTAATCCCTCATATTAAAATGTGAGAAAAATTAAAAACAAAAGAATATAATGGTCACCTTCAGTTGTCCAGCCCTTCATGAAAAAATAAGCGCTTATTAAAACGAAAGCCAGTTTGATAGAACTCCACTGGTTCTCCATATATAAAGTGTTTGTGTAGTGGAAATGTTTTAAGTAAGAGCAGAAGTGGGTAGCGCTGTGCAGGGCTAAAACAATCTTACACAAAGGGGCAGATTTACTAAGGGTTGAATTTGAGGGAATTGTTGGGAGAATGAAAAAAGGATTTTATTCGGTTGGATAAACGATCGAATAGCGAAAATTCGATCGAATGATAAAATCGTTCAAACTTTTTTATTTGATCTAAATTAATGAAAGCCAATTCGGTAGCTTTAAAATGGCGAACTAGGCAGTCGCATAAAAATTTAAAGGGGAAGTAATTCGACTTTCAAATATTCAAAATTCACTGGTCAAAGTGGTCTTCAAAAACATTCGAAAATTCTGATCTTTTTGAAAATTCGCTCGAATTTCAAATTCTTCATGTGAATTTGATAAATCTGCCCCTTAATTCAGATCCCATGCACAATTTGACATGTGTCAATAAATCACCCTGCTCTTTCAAACAGTTGCCTCCAAAACTACAGAATAGCTGGAACTAGGGTAATGCAGGCAGAAGATCATACATTGGCAACTTCCAAACTGACTCTAGCAGCAACACCAATGCAAGCCAAGCTGGGCCAAGTAGTAGCATCCGAGACTCCCGCCCCCAATGTCTTATTTGCTCACTCATACTTCTATGAGCCACTCAGCCTGCACTCAACTTTTACCCTCCAGAATACTTGGGAACAAGAGTTGACGGATAAGAGGTATTTTTTTAATATGGATTTCCATACCAAAATTACTGGGAAACATTTAAACAAGCACAGTAGGATTGTTTTGTGATTACTATCGATTAATTTAGCTTAATTATCATCAAGCACAAGGTACTGTTTTTTTGGATATTAATTATTTGCTTAAAATATCATCTATGGGAGATGGCCTTCCCATGAGTCTCAGCTTTGTGGATAACAAGTTTCCAGATAAGTAACCACAAATCTTTTCCAGTAACTATAAGTTTGTAGATTGAAGACAGACAGCCAAAGTCTGATATCTGTCTGAAAGATATATACTGTATGGAAATGATGATCTGTTTATGGCACTTTCTTAGCTAGCAATGCACTACCAGCATTTTAATATTTCCCTTGTGGGCTTTTGTCATGTCTGGGGATATGGAGAATTTTTAAAGAGATACGGACACCTGAAATTAAACTCTTTTTTTACATCTATTATAATATTGGCTACTTCTAACTTTGCCATACAGTATTTGCATGATGCTTTTACATTACCTGTCTGATGCCCCATGTTCCTGTATGAGGAGGCTGCTATATTTGTGCAGGAGGAGTCAGTTAGCATTAGAAACTGTAACTAACAGGCTGAGATGGGACAGCCAGGTTGGCAGGCTTAGGAATTTCAACTAACAATTATATACAAAAACAAACCTCTCAGCAAAAAATGATCAACATGACCTATAGGTAAAATCTAGGGGCAGATTTACTAAGGGTGGAATTTGAGGGTTAAAAAAACCCTTGAATTCGACCATCGAATTTTATTAGAATGAAATCTTTTGAATTAGAATATCAAATTCTAAGGATGTTACCGCAATTCGATTGGTCGAACGATTCGAACGATTTTAACCATTCAATTGAAATTTTTTAATGGATCAAAAATAAAGAAAACCAATTCGGTAGGTTGAAACTGGCGAACTAGCCAGTCGAATAAAAATTTAAAGGGGAAGTTATTCAACTGTCGAACATTCAAATAGATTTTATTCAAATTATTCTCATCATTCGATTAGATCGAATTTTCAAAATTCGATGGTCGAAGTGGTCTTCAAAAACATTTGAACATTCGAATTAGAATCTTTTTGAAAATTCAATAGAATTTCGAATCCTTTATGTGAATTTGATAAATCTGCCCCTTAATGTATATTCATATGTTAAAATTAAATTTTTAGTGTCAGTATCACTTTAAGGGAACTTACAGAGCATGCACCCAAATAATCACTGTGAAAGCAACATAGAAAACTGCTTAACTATTATTTTGTTTTATGTTCTGTCTTTGAGTTGTGATGTTTTTCTTCTGTACTGTAAGCAAATATTTGTGTTGTGTATTTTTGACCATGCCTTTTGTGACCTTGATTCTTTTTTTTCATGTTTAGGCTTTCTGAACATGAGCCTGAAGGGACCTAGACTATTTGAGTTTTTTACAATTTCCATACAGAAGAAAATGCTAATTAGTAAATGAGTCACACGGGCCTATTCATCTACACTAATAGCATTCATATGTTCTAATTTCAAGTCTTCCTAAAGATCTTCACCACAGGGCTCTTTGGGAGTGGCAGTAGGGCTTTGTTTACACCAGTGGAGGTCCTAATGCATGAGAAACATCATTATTTCTGTTTGCAATTGCCAGTTAATGCTGGGCTTCCCTGATCTAGACCATGGGATCTGGTTCATCCAGCAGGCATTATGTGTTATAAAGCAATGACAAATATGCTGTTTAGTGTTCATATTATAATTGGACAATTACTTTTTAAATGTTTGAAAAGTTGTTTGGAATAATAGGTCTGAAAGGGTGATAAATGTTCTATTCTAAGAAAAATTATCTTAGATGTTATTATGAGAAATGCAATTATTTGAAATCAGATGGGTTTCACGCTCCCTACAGACAAAAATCTATTATAGAAACACATCTAAGGAAACATAAAGCAAAATTAATTTTCACAGTTTACTTTTTGCTTGGATGAGCACACTATTAAACAATGAGGTGATAGCAATTCCAAAAAGGTAGTTCAGTACAGTAGCAAAGCTTATTCTAGAATAATCTGTAGGTGCTACCAGAGGGAACTGACGAACTGAATCTCACGAAATGACAGTAGTTAGCAACTTACTTTGGAAAAAGAAAAATCTCATTATCAAAGAAGATGCTCATGAGGGGATCCTTAGCCATGCACTGGCAAAATAGATGTATATTGTTGTGATTAACCAGTTTGTTTCAGCTGTAATTCTCAAGAATTGTTTTCAGGCATCTGAGAAGCTACAATTGCAACATTGATTTAGATATTGACTTTGTACTATAAAAGTATATTGTTAGTTTAGCTTTATTTTCTGAAATCACACAAAAGAGTTTCCAGTTTGGAATGTTTACCCCAAAATTGTCACTGAGTTAAGAGTAATACAATACTTGATCTTTTTCAAAGACTTTACAAATCCGTTTCCTTATATACAGTAGTTTGGAGATTGCAAGAGTGCCAAGATTCTCTGATAAATGAGCATTGAAATCATGGAAATGCCAGGAAACATTTGACAAATGAGAGAAGATTTTAAACTGCTTAGAAAATGCCAGGAAAATGTTAAGCAGTGATTTATCATTCATCAAATTGGGATTTCTATTTCAATTAATGAACCAGACTGAACACTTTTTGTAAGAATAGTTGTGATCTACATAAACATACATCATATATGAACATTTGAACATATATGACAAAATGTAATCTGCTACTATTCTTAAATGAGCATAGAGAATTAATATGACAGGGAGACATGTGACAGGTTGAACATGTGTCTAAAGATGCATGCAGTGCAACTTGTATGTGGATATGTAGGCCCTGCTGCTCACAACTGCAGGTCAGTTAACTGACATATATGATTCACCAAGATGATGAGTGCAGCTAGTTCTCAACTTCGCAGCCTGCTCTAAGCACCCTGTGTATACACATTTTCAAAAGGGCCCTTCTGTCTAATTAAAGGAACAGTAACATCAAAAAAATTAAAGTGCTTTAAAGTAAAGAAAATATCATGTAGTGTTGCCCTGCACTGTTAAAACTGATCTGTTTGCTTCAGAAACACTACTATAGTTCATATAAACAAGCTGCTGTGTAGTAATGGCGGAAATTGAAAAATGGCTAAATGGCACAGGATAAATAATGGATAACAGATAGCATTATGTTCTACAGAATAGATAACATTATGTTGTACAGAGCTTATCTGCTATCTGCTGAGTAACTTGAGCCTTTTCTCCTTTGAATGGCTGCCCCCGTGGCTACACAGCAGCTTATTTATATAAACACTTGCACTTTTATATTTGTAAAGCTGATGTGGGAAGCTATCTGCATTGGAAGGGGTTTAAAGGAAAATTAAAGTCGCAATCACTTGAGGTATTAAATATTCGGCACCCCAGTGATTGGAATAGATTACTTCATATCCTAGGCTGGTGCTCCTATTAGGGGAAAACTACCAGCGATGGGCCAAACTGACCGGGCGCCCAAGGTGACCCGGCCAGCAACCGTGCTCCTACACCATGCACACTCAGAACTCCCCTCCTCGATCGCAGTGTGAGCATTCATGCGCCGGAGGGAGGCAGGGCTAGAACGCTAGAAGGGAGGGAGGCAGGGGGAAATTGCCTGAGGGGAGAGCTTCAGAGGGGAGGGAGAGCGTCAGAGTGAAGGTGAGGGGAGGGTGAGCATCGGAGTGAAGGGGAGGGCGGCAGACGGGAGCACCAGAGGGGAGAGCAATGAACATAGACTAGGGGTAGGCAGAAGTCAGGTACCTGCCCAGCACCCTCTTTCCATTGCGCCCTAGGCAGATGCCTCTTCTGCCTACCCCTACCTTCTACGTTGGGTTATTACAGGGTATTTCTGCTGAAATTCTTTTTTGTAATCTTTCTTCCTCTTCTCTCTTCTTTTCTCCGGCATGGACATACTCATGCACACTAGAGTGAAAAGGCCAACTTTTGATTTCTATATTCAACTTTCACTGTAATGCATATGTGCCTTGTAAACCTTAAACAAATAGTTCAGTGTAAAAATAAAAATTGGGTAAAAGAATCAAACTGAACCCAACTTCCTGCTTTGCTGTCTAAGATGCAGATTCACTAAGGGGAGAATTTTCGCCAACGTCTGCTTTGCACGCCTCGCACCGCTTCACCAGGAACAGATGTGCTATGAATATGCTAAAATGCGAAGTTTCATCCTGGGTGTCAAACGATGGTGACTTTTAATTGATTCTCAGAATGCATCACTGATTCAAAAACAAACAGTTATGGCCCATGTGCCCCCCTTAAGTGACTGATCAGGGTAAACCAAGAGAGCTGAACAGCAGGAAGTTATGTTTTGGCTATTATGACACCCACCAACTCCAACCTTTCTAGCTTACAATTTTGGCTAACTAACTATAATAGATACATTTTGTATTGTGCACAGCCTATCTATTTACCAAGTTTTTATGTTTATACTGAATAATTCCTTATATGAAAAGAAGAAGAAAGAATCAAAGAGATGGCAACAAGGATCATATATAAAGTGAAAAAATACATAATTTGTTTAACCACTCTTTTCACTTATATACAATATTTATACTATATATATATATATATATATATATATATATCACCACAAAAATACCCACAATATTTAGAACTTGAGAACTCTGATGTTGTCGTTGTACTATTTGCATAACACTCATCTGTTAATAATAATAATAATTTTAGGTCTGAGAGGATGAAGAAGGTTCATAACAAAAATACTTTAGACATGGTTTCCCTTCGAGATGCAATGCATATTGTAGCTTATAGTGGAATAATGGAATAACAATTCCCTATTTAAAATGAAAACATATCTCTGTGTCTTAACAAATGCAATGGATTGCTAAGCCGCAGTGTTTTCCACCACACAAGAGAAATCAAGTTAAAAGATAAAGATACAGTATATGATGCTCTTTAAACATTTATTTAACGCTGTGAGATAACAGTTGCCTGCAGCAGAAATATCCATTTGTTTTGCAATTGCAGGAGGATGAAAAATACATTCTTATAAATAAACCATAAGAACACTACTTGCCAACCTTTTACTTAACACTTTGTGGGTGCTTTAGAAGAAAGCTTACTCAAGGTGCCCAACCCTGCAAAGAGTGATAACTTCAAGGTTTTCACTCCAAGCATGAAAAAGTTGTGCTCACTGGGAATAATTTACTAAGTGACTCTGTAGTATGAACTTGTGGTTGCACAATGCACAATATGTAAATAATCCTATTGTTATAGTAAAGTTCTGTAAAACTATTTTATAAAGGCTGAATGAGATTTTGTTCAGTGGCTAAATGTTAGCCGGTATTATTCGCCCCAATGTTAACAATATTGACTGGACCTCTAAGGAAAATCACGATGAAACATTGATTGGAGTTTTCGCAGTATTTGCTATTTTGTCCTGAAGAGTGTAGTAGATTTAAGGATAAAAAGCCTTTATCAATTCAGTCACTTTAGTGGAAACAAACACTAAACTGTGTTTTGGTCATTATTTTCATTTTAAAGTACTGAGAATCTTCAGTTCATGTACTTTTTCACATGTGACTATAACTCTTTCTTGGCACATTCTTAGACCTGGAGTGTTTACCAGCTGGCAATTTAGCAAACCTGCAAACCCCTGCAAAAAATTTGGTGACACCTTCACTTAGATAAAATCGTAACTAAAAATATAAGCAAGTCTCTTGGGGGAACTGTGGCCTACAGCTTAAAAAGGAATTTCACCTTTAATAACAAATAAAGCATGGGATAAAGACCACCAGAAATATCTTCAAACTTTCCATAACCTGCCAAATTAAAGTGTTTAAAATGGTCATGGCATTTTACAACAAGAGTTGTTCACTGCTCTTTGCACAGCAGATCTTTTTGACGCTAATTTCCAATCATCAAATGTTGGGCGATATGCACATGGGATATGTGAGATAAGTCCTGATAGGACATTTACCTTTATTTACCAGATACACTTTTCCCATCAGTGTTGGACTGGAAGGCCAGGGCTGACCTGATATCCTAAGACCTGTGATGCACTCTTCAAACTATTTTTACTTGTCTTATCACTGAGCTTGGACCACAAGGCATATTGACACCTGGAACCAACAAGAGAATTCCTGGTGTTACTCTTCTTTCTACCATTTGTGATGAAAAACTCAGAGATGAAAGTCAAATTCATACCATGAGATCATAATATAGGAGATAATAAAACATTTTTGTAAAATGAATAACCCCTGCTGCTGCCTGAGTCTTTATGTGGAAATCTGTTAGAGCAGCTTGGGGTGGAGGGTGAGGGGAATGGAGTACGTCTTGGACAGAATTTAAGTTATGCACATAGAGAAGTGATGTTGCATGTACATGTATGCATGACATCATTCTTCGACGTGGGAGGTGTGCTTAGGTCCAGTCAGGCGGCACTGAACATAAATATATACCGCTGGCTCTAGGACATGCAAAGAGAAAATTCAAGGCATCCACAGTTTCAGAAAATTAGTTAACTGTAAAAATGGACACTGGCATAGATATACGAGACTTTTATAATGCCATGAAATTCTATTCTATAGTGCTCTCTATTCTTTATAAGCTTCAAAATAATTCATATATTTGCAACACTGTAAACAAAACTTTCTTGTAAAACAAAAACTCTGTGCTATTCTTTTCAAAACTAGTAGACATTTTTTTTCTTTAGACACATTTTGCAGTTGTCATGTTTCTTTTACAATTGACCTGTTTTGCTTCAGCCCTGTTAAAGTGTACTTTTAACAACGCTGACTACCCAGGGTGCCAAGTAGAATAGATGGAAATTTGATCCATACTTCACCACTCAATACAATATGTCCTTAAAGAAACTAACTGGATAAACACAGTTGCTTTCTTCTATGTATAGCTTTACATTTTATGCATATTTATGCAGCTATTTGCTCTATTTGCTATTAGCTCTGTGATTGTAGCTATGTGAATTTAATATGATTCTCCATAAATTTGTATTACCAGTCAAAGATGTTAAAGTGAGTACCATGGTTTGGACTTTATGCTGATCTATTGAATGGTTTGAGTTCTTGTCATTATTATTATTTGATTTGGTACTGGAAGTGTCCCAGTGTCTGGGCCATATCTCTTTCCCATAGGCTTTTAGTGGAACTAGGGTCGTATTTGGGTAGATATATCAGTTATAAATAGTTTAAGACAGCAGATTTGGGTGCCATTTTTCTTGGCAGCATTATGAGTAGGAGCAAGTGTTATTGTTTCACAGAAAAAGAAGGAGCATAATCACTTATTAAATTCAACCCCTGAAGTTTCTTTAGGATCAGTGCCACCTGCAAAGATGCCTGGTGTGTAATATTGCATATGGAAAAGTTGTTTCTCCACATGTATGCATTTCCTTAAAGTGTTCCTGTATTTGTACATAATGCTCCTGTGTGTGAGTATACTTTATTATGTAGTACAAAGCATTTATCTTTTTGTTATTTGGTTGAATATTAACCTTCTTTCTAGTGTGTTAGCTTAATATAAATGGCTTTATGTTCATGTAATCTCGGAACCAATGCCATAAACTAGACATAACGACTGCCCTCTGCTGGCCACAGAATAGCTTCACTGCACTATCTTGTCTCATTTTGATGCTAGGGAATTAGAAACTATAGTGTTTTTTTACACATGAAATATAGTTTAGGTTTGTATCAAAAAGAAATATTTCCTGTGTGCATTCCTAACAAAGATCTCGGTTTGAGAGCTTTCATATTCTATATTCGTATTCATATTCTATGGTTTTCAGTATGATAAATTTTACATCTTCACTCTTCTTTTGTTACCATACATTGCCTGTGTTAAGTCAAATAAGGTTTCTACTTTATTTCTCTGTGAGGTCAAGTAATAGCGTAGACACCGATTTATTTCAGTTTCATTTTGACTTTATTTTTACCAAATCTGAATTTACATAAACCTCCTTTTTCATGATGCTGTCTATATTTTCTAGTGCACCCACTCCAATAATCACCCCTCTCAGCATGATTCTGCATCCCCCATGCATCATATTTCAAAGACCTCAGTCAATGTTCCCTCTAATACCTTCTCAGCTATGTGTGCAAAATAAATGTTTTTAAAAACTGTGTGACCTCAATGCTTGGCATTTATTCTTGGCAAATGGCTTCTAAGGGTAGGAAAAGGAAGTAAACAGAAAAACAAACCATAAGGTTAAAAGGTAAAAAGTTACATTTTTGTATGTTATAAAATGGCCAATTCTAAGCAACTTTTAATTGGAGCAATTTTTTTCTTTTTTATGGTTTTTAAATAATTTGCCTTCTTCCTGCTTTCAAATGAGAGTAACTAACCACTATCTAAAAGCATGTTCTGTAAGGCTACAACTATATTGTCATTGCTACTTTTTATTGCTCATCCTTCCATTCAGACCCTCTCCTGTTCATATTCCAGTCTTTTTTGCAAATCAATGCATGGTTGATAGGGTAATTGGGGCCCTAGCCACCAGATTGTCAAAACTGCAAACTGGACAGTTGCTAAATAAAAAGCTAAATAACTCACTACTAAATTTAAAGGTGAACAAACCCTTTAACATGGTTAGCATTCACCAGAACCTGGGGCGTTTCAGGGGCTGCTGCCCCCCCCCCGCTCCGATCTTCTAACTTCTAGCATCGGAGCGGATGGAGGAGGGGCAGCATTGCTAGTGCAGCGATTGCTATTGTGCTCGCTGCACTAGAAGAGCTGAATTTCCATTTAAAAAAATGGAAATTTGGCTCTTAAAATTAACAGAGGCGGCTTTTTGCCGCCCCTGGTAACTGGCCACTCCTTGCTGTCTGAGGCAAGGTTCTCACCTTGCCTCATGGCCGGAGCGACCCTAACCAGAACGATAAGCTTAGTGGAAAAATATTGTGTAATATGTGCCACCGTGCATACACTAACACTCATTATTCAAATTAATGTCACTGTATGATGATCTCTATAAAGGCATATCAGCCAGATAGTATCTGGTTTGTTTAGTCATAATCTTTTGCCCTTTACTCAAAGGAGTACAGCAGTCAATAACTTGATATTTCAGTTAACTAAGTAAATGTGGATTGACAATATGCTGAAACTATGTGAACCACTTCTGTGTTATCCCTTCTTTGACCTTCAGTGTATTTCCACCTGTGAAGATCAGCCCACAAGGGCATTTTGTCTAGGAAATCATATTTAGTCTCATGAGGCAACAAATATGGATTGGCTGTTGTCTCGCTGTATGTGATATGTTTGTAGGAAAAAAAGAAGATAAACATGATAAACATTGTTCATTATGTAAGTGCATGACTTTAAAAATTGTTGTAATCTGAGATACCAAAGTTGTTAGCAATAATGCTAGAGACTATGAGGAGAGTTTGGGCTCAAATGAATTAGAAACATTACACAGACTACATCTGTATTGGCCATAGTTCTTGGGAAGGAGTTTGATTGGGCACCTGGATTGCTACCACTGACCCTCTCATATTTTTTATTTTTATAACTACAGTATCTGGATCCGGTATTCTGTATCAGTTGAAGTTTTCCCTAGTTGAATTATACTTTTACAGTGCTTTTTTCAAAGTCTGTAGGGTTTGTAATTTTGTTTATAATTATTATTTACTTTGATATGTGTTATATCACATTTGGTCAGTGGTATCTAATTCTGTCTGTGCCACCTGGTAACAGGTTCCCATAGTTTATTTCACATACCCATGTGGGTAACTGATGGTTGTTTATGGCATTACAATGGCTGTTTATTTTGTTTAATTAAGATGTTCAATTAATCTGTAGCTGACCTCCATGATCCAATGGAAAATTCTGGTCTTGGTGTCTTATTTTACACCTGTCTCTATCATTTTCTGGTTTTGTAAATAGGGCAAGTTCACATTCTAGAACATCAAGTCTGCCCCCTCACAGACCTCTGTATTGTGAATCTCTGAGCCCATCTTGTGACATTGCTGCTTTTTAAATTTCTTGATGTTTGTTAGTTATGGTTTCCCCAATCTAGTATAATTAACCCAATTGTTTATTGACTTGTGGAATTATGTATTATTTTATGTGTAGAAGAAGTTATGACAAAATAATTTCAGCTACGGTTTTCCTTATTGGGACAAAAGTAATAATAATTATACTCCTTTGCATTCAAAAAGTAGACTCTTTAAAGTACCTTTGAGCAGAAATAAAGATCAAGAGAGATCATTCTGAACGTGAAAGAGTCTGGTGCCTAGGGATTTCTGGTGTTTCCTTAATGTAGTTCCCTCCTTTATGGCTTCTAAAATGTTTAATTTTAAAAAACACAAAGATTGCTAAAAAACACAAAGATGGGTCTGCTTATGTACTGTATGTAGATGAAACAGTTGAAACTTTACAAACCTATAAGCCTCCCCTCCATTTTAGAATCTACCTCACTGAATCATGGCTGTAGGTGCTAATTGAGCTTCTTGCATCTTTCCACTGGGAAGTTGGGAAAATACTCACAAGCAGGTTAGCTAGGAAGCATTCTAGAGATGGAAATTATACTATACTGTACATGTTAAGTGAATAGAACTGAACTGTTCTGTTCATATGGTGTATTATTTTTGTATTATTATTTTGTCTTTGTGTTTAATTTGCCTGGGAAAAAACATTGACAATGCAAAAAGCTCATAGCAGCCTGTTTTTTATGATAATGCAAATGACCATATGTGCTTCTGATCTACTAAAGTGTTCAAATTGCTGTAGGCTATGAAAGCTTCAAATATTACTACTCTGTTTTGACAATTGCTGAAAGAAGTTTCAGAAAGAGTAAGCAGAAGGGTAATAATTTTTTATTCTTTATTATATAAAGTACCAAATCCCAAGAAATGTTTTCTAAATCACTCAAGTCCTTTTTACTACATTTTAGAAGGGATGCACTTGACTGCCAACTCATATTTAGAACAAGAAGCATTTTTTATATTGTTTTCTGTTTACCAAGAAAGACAAAGAAATACTGAATTGCATATCAGCTATATCTATCCAGTATATGTACATTTCCTTCAATATACGTTTCCTCTTTTCTTCTTTTAGCTGTGTATTTACATACTTAATTTGAGTTTATAAAGACATTATCCCGTCAACTTCAACCCTTTCAAGCTATTCTCAGAGCATACTTATGTACACCTATTGATATACAACTATGTAAACAAAGACTTCACTTCGGCCCTTGATAAATCTGCCCCTACATTTTGGATACACATTTCACAGACTGCACCCTAGGGGGTTGGATTGTGAATATGATTTTGTATGCATTATCCGCTAGTTGTGCACTACAGTTATCTTCATCGAAAATTACTGTTTAAGGCTTGTTCCTTGCTATATTTAGTGCTCTACATTACATATTTACTATGGTATGTGTATGGCCCATGCAATACTATGGTATGTGTATGGCCCATGCAATGCAAGCTTAGTCATAACTGTCTACCTTTTGAGCATTTGTACCTAGTGTTTTTGTGTAAGAGGCTTCTAAACTGAGCAGATTGGATTTTAACTTTTTAAATTTGTATGTGCTGGGACTTATTTTTTTTTATTTACAGCGTGTAACAATCTCAGCATTTTACAAGATGCAGTTATACATACCTCATGCCTTTATATAACGATGGAATTCCCTGATGAATTAATAATATCTATGTATACACATTAAACACTACCTTCTCCTCATGGGTGCTTGATAAACCCTACTATTAGTTAAACTATTTGATAAAAGCTTTCTGCAAAAGAATGTTGTAATGAAAAGTTCGACCATGTAAAAATCGAAGTACTGTATCTTTGAAAAATTTGAATTTGACCCTTTGCCACCTTAAAGGACCAGTAACATCAAAAAATGAAATTGTTTTAAAGTAATACAAATATAATGCAGTGTTGCCCTGCACTGGTAAAACTGCAGCGTTTGCTTCAGAAACACTACTATTGTTTATATAAATAAGCTGTTGTGTAGCCATGGGGGCAACCATTCAAAGCAGAAAAGGCTCAAGTTACACAGCAGATAGCAGATAAGCTGTGTAAAACGTAATGTTATATGTTATCCATTAATTATCCTGTGCCATTTAGCCATTTTTCAATTTCCGCCATTGCTACTTAGCAGCTTGTTTAAATGAATTATATAAGTGTTTCTTAAACAAACAGATCAGTTTTAACACTGCAGGGCAACACTACTTGATATTTTCTTTACTTTAAAACACTTTAATTTTTTGGTGGTACTGTTCCTTTAAACCTGCCGAACTGCTGTTTTACCTATGGGGGACCTCCTATAACCCTTTTGAAGTCTTTTTGAAATTTTTGAGAAATCAATTGTTTTTGGAGGCAATTCCTTTGAATCGTCCGAATCATCAATTCAACCGAAAGATTTTAATTCAATCGAAAATGGACCTATACAATCAAAAAAGGTCAATTTTCGTCAAAAAAAAATATTTTGAAAAAAATTTGATGGTAGAATTTCGCTGTTTTTGCGCTTTGAAATTCGACCCTTGATAAATCTGCCCCATAAGTTTTTTGGAGCTTGATCTATTGCCACCCCAATGTCAAGGAACTACCAGCTCTAATACAAGTAGTCTGAGGGAAGAAGCTATTTGCTGGCTAGTATGGAATCATATTGAAACATGTTGTTACATATAAACCAATGGATATCTGTGTCCCTGCTGTAAGCAATGGAAAGTTAGAGTAAGTATATAGTAAGAGGCACTGAGATCAGCACCCTAGAGCCACCACCTTATAAGTTTGAGGTAGATGTGAAATATTTAAGTTTTGCAAATCACAAGAAATCACTGAAAAGCACAGAGTAACATGCCAATGGTATATAAATAAATAAAAACTCTTGTTTTCAAGATTGACCATAAATAGATTACATATAGAAAATTGTGGAATATGAGGCAAAAGCAACTAACTTGCTGAAATATACAACCATGATTGGGGAGGAAGGTATTGAAAACGTGTGCACTCACAAGAGCTTTTTATTTTTTTAAATTAAGTAGACTGTGTAAAGACAGTAAAATATGTATTTATTATTATCAGCAAAGAAGATGAGAATTTACTGCAAGATACTGTATATGGAATTTGGTATCATAAACTTTAGAGGTTATTGTAATCCATAACCTCTGATTAGTTTACAAAGACAATTCCTGAGAGAGGACAATGTCCTTGATACCAAAATAACAGAGGATTTTTAAAGGAAAGATTGATCTATGGTAGCAAGGGCATCAGGTAGATCCAAAAGCTAATTTTGTTTAATTCAATATTGCCACAATGAGTTTTCAAATGTTGGGAGCTATAGGAGAGACTGTTAGGTAATATGGCATGGGATCAAAAAGACATGTGAAGATAGCAGTTTGTATACTGTACTGTGAAATATAAGTTACAATTTCCTTTCTGTATAAAATTGAATGCAGCTTTTTTTGGGCTTTCCAGTTTTCACTGGAGACGAAAATTAATTTGTGATAGTGAGATTAAACTAATACAGAAGAACACCAATTTTATGTTTCACAGGCAGTGGCGTAACTACTGGGGGAGCAGGAGGTGCGAGTGTACCAGTGCCCGCACCCCCGCTGGGCCCCCCGGCAGATTTCGCCTCGCTGCAGCCACAAAAAAAAATCGGCACGGATGGGGGTGGGCCAGCCCGGCTGCACGACCCGCAACTGGGCCCGCCCCCACCTAGTTACATTACTGTTCGCAGCGGACCAGGAAAAAATTATGTAAAATCCAGGAAATGTGTTAAAGTAACTTTTTCTTAAAGTACTGAAAGGATAGAAGCACAGGTGTCTGTTTTACTTGAGATACAATAATTACTGTGTTAATAACAAGGGTTAAGCATTGCAGTGTTAATATTACACTATGGGCGCATGTGCAAGGCCTCTCTGTCACATACGCAACCTAAAGCAATAAGTGATATGTGCAGGACTGTATAAGGGAAAACTTAAAATTAGGGGACTTAAAATTGAGGTTTCACTATATAGGATCTACTTTTCATGTAATTTGTTTTTCAACAAGCAAGCTATGATTTATTTATTGAACTAAGAAAATAAATAATTCCCAGTGTTGACACTATCACATTTGCTATTAGGTACCACCAGACAGCCTAAAGAAGGAGAGGTGCCTGGAGTGGACTACAACTTTATCACTGTGGAAGCTTTTATGGAATTAGAGAAAAGTGGAGCTCTCTTGGAAAGTGGAACCTATGAAGGTAAATATTATAGCTGCTACAGAACTAGATAGACTTGACATCATATTTATTATTATTTATTAAGTGTGGTTCACCTTTGAGGTAACTTTAACTGATACAATGTCTAATTCCTAGCAACTTTGCAGTTGGTATTCATTATTTATATTATATAGTTTTTCAGTTAATTGCCTTGCTATTTTGCCTCTTTCCAACTTTGAAATGGGGGTCACTTACCCCATCTAAAAAATAAATGCTCTGTAAGGCTACACATATATTGTTATTGCTACTTTTCATCATCTTTATATTCAGGACCTCTCCTATTCCCGTTCTCTATTCAAATCAATTGGTGGTTGCTATGGTAATTTGAACCCTAGCAACCAGATTGCTGAAAATGCAAACTGGGAAGCTGCTGGATAAAAAACTACATAATTTAAAAAACACAAATGATAAACAATGAAAACCAATTGCCATTTGTCTCAAAATATCACTTTGTACATCATACAGTACTAAAACTTAATTTAAAGGTTAACAACAACTTTAATAAATAGATTATGTAGAAGTCAGATTTTTCTCTATTAACAAATATATTTTATAATGGTATGGCACTAGTTCATGTTTTTTTTTGTCATTAAAGGTATACTGTCATGGTAAAAAATGTTTTTTTCAAAACGCATCAATTAATAGTGCTGCTCCAGTAGAATTCTGAAATTCAAACAGATTTTTTTATATTAAATTTTAAAATCTGACATGTGGCTAGACATAGTCATTTTCTCAGCTTCCCCCATTCATGTGACTTGTGCTCTGATAAACGTCAGTCACTCTTTACTGCTGTACTGCAAATTTGAGTGATATCACCCCCTTCCTTTTACCCCCAGCAGCCTGAAAACAGAACAATGTGAAGGTAACAAGATAGCAGCTCCCTAACACAAGATAACAGCTGCCTATTAGATCTGGGAACAGCACTTGATAATGAAAGCCAAGTCCCACTGTGTTACATTCAGTTACATTTAGTGGTAGAAACAACAGCCTGCCAGAAAGCAGTTCCATCCTAAAGTGCTGGCTTTTTCTGAACATGACCAGGCAAAATGACCTGAGTGGCTGCCTACACACCAATATTACAACTTCATTTCTGGTTCAGGAATGAAATTTTATATTGCAGAGTGAATTATTTGCAGTGTGAACCATGTAATTTAGAAATAAAAAATACATGAATAAAAATCATGACAGAATCCCTTTAATGTCCTCCAAGCCGGGCTTGTTTTAGAATTTCTTTAGGCTTCTTCTGTCTTTTCCATATTTCATTTGTACTAAACAGCAGACAAGTTCATTACTATTACTTGTATAGGATAATAAAAATTCTCAAGTTTTTCCAAACCAGATCCACCAATCACATATTTGTTCACAGTCTAGAAAGCCAGTGATTCTGGTACAATGCGAACTTGTCTGTGTTTCCCAGTTCTACGAGTTTGATAACAGTTAATATTTTTCACTGAATGATAAGCATAATTACTGTGTGGTATAAAATTACTAAATTTATAACAATCTTTTCAGATTTGTAGCTATGGTGCATTTTTATATGCTGCATTCTTAGGATCATTTGCAGAATCACTGAACAGTTTTGTCCTATGTGCCCCTCCCTGCTCCCCCCCCCGCACAGGTGTTAACTGTAAATGCCCCTAATCCTGTAATGTAGGGAGGGGGGCTATGAAGGGTTTTATTAATTGGGGAGTTAAATACTCTGGTCAAAATGTATTCCTACTTGCCTTTGATGTCAAAATGAATCAGCACACATGTTTCCTACTTAGTCTTCTTCTTCTCCTTTCTATAAATACAATGATATGGAAGTATGTTAGCTATTTGTTAAACTGCCAAATGCCTCACTCATCATCCATGTAGCACCCAGCTGAAGAAGTTCCATGCAAAAGGGAAAAGATTGGTGGCAGGTTTCCAAACAGTCTTAAAGTGGAGGTTCACCTTTAAATACATTTTTAGTATGTTATAAATGGATATATTTTAATTGGTTTTAATTTTTCAGTCATCATTTTTGAATAATTAATTTTGCTGCTCTGATCCTTTCCATACTCCAGCTGAAAATGCTGACCATGTCATGAATGACTGATATTTTATTTCTATTCCTTTTTCCTTTTGCTTATATTTTGCTTTAGAATCGTGCACAGCAGTGATTAATCCGTGCACGTGTGTGATGTACGGGCCAGCCCGATACCCTGTGACCTAAGTATGCACCGACAATTTGTCAACCCGTACATCACTAATGCACATTTCATGGCTCTGTTTCACTGTTTATAGGCAAATGTATACAATTTTAAAAGTTGGTATTTCTAGTGAAAGATCATCTAATTGCCACCATACCAATGTCAAGGTGAACCCCTGTTTCTTTGGAGACTACCTTTGTACTTAAGCTAAGGGGAGGGAGACCGAACCTTTATGTGGGTGTTGCTCATGGAGATTTCTCCTGTATAAAAGGTTTTGTTTGAAAATTATCATTGTGTCAGATCAGTGTTTTAAGGTAGAAGGTAATGTAACCAAAGAAGACCATCTAAGCCTATTAAAAATCTACTTCACAATTATATCAAATTACCAGATCTCTAATCGACATAGATAACGAACAAAGACCAGGCTTTACATGGACAACTGACATTCCAAACATGGCCATCTCCAACATCTTCAGGCAACATACAAATGTGATTAAGCTACTTCCAGTCAGTAGATATCAGGAAATGGCTCTCCAAATACTTCATAATTCCTACTTAACTCCTACCAGGAGATATAAAATGGGAAATCTGCCCTCTGACAAATGCCTCAGATGTCTATCACCCAAAGCAAATCTGATCCATACTTTATGGTCATGCCCCTCACTCACCAAATTTTGGACGGATGTAACAGAATATGGTGCTCGGATAACTGGTAAACCCTTTCAGGCAAATCTAGAATGGGCAATGTTCAGCGACCCTACAACCTACACACAGTTATTAAAACCAGACAAAACTCTAATTGGAAAATTGGCAGCAGCAGCTCGAAAGACCATTTTCCAACTATGGTTAAACAAATACCCCCCCCCCATATTGTTAGTAAAACAGAAACTACATTATCTTTTTCACATGGATTGGTTGGAAACCATGACTAATAGGGAACAAAACTCCACAAAATTTTTCAAACTATGGACACCTTACATAGAATCCTTACCACAACAAATCAGACAACTTACAATACAAACATTCCAATATACCACCTGGTATGACACAGCACTACTGAAAGAAATGCCACTGGTCATGGAGTTGTCCCAATACAACTATGTTCAACCACAAAGTCATCGAGAGCTGGATTGTGAACCCCCCAGGAGTCACCTAACAAATCAATTACTATCTTCCTACTTACATACCTCGTAACAGGGCCTTATGTGTTGATTGTCATTTGAGCTGAGAGTTAATATTGTAATATAGTTGATATTGTTAGCTTGAAACAGCATATTTGATTCACTATGTTAACAGAACATCATTGAATATAACTGTCTATTACAACTTACGTAACTGTTCTGTACGATACCCTAAATAAAAACAAGTTTTAAAAAAAAAATATGTCCAGATGTAAATAGTTAGGACCGCTATATGGGGTTTACTTTGATGTGCTGTGGTGGCTTAGAGACTGTGTGATCATACAATTTTAAACCAACTTTTAAAAAAAGTATGCATTTGCAATAAGTTTATTACTATTACTTGTATAGGATAATGTAATAACAATTCTTAGGTTTTTCCAAATCTAGTAAACCATAGCAACCAATCACATATTTGTTCACAGTCTAGAGAAAATCGAAAAGCTGAGAGAGATTCAAGTACCCTGGAAACTTCCAGTTCTACCAGTTTGATAACAGTTACAGTACATAATCTTCTTAAAAGGAAAATTAAGCCCATTTTATTGACAAGTTAGTTAGACTTTGGCCCACAAACCACAAAATGTTTAACACATGATAACAATAAGTTTACCACCATAGTCCTCTGTCATTCTGAGTAAAAAGATAACCAGCTGTAATGTTTCCAGACTTTACTTAATGTGCCTTATAATTAACCTGTTGCATGATGGAGTGTGCTGATGAGCATGTGAATAAAGGTGGCCATAGACGCACAGATAATATCGTACGAAACAAATTTTCGTACGATATTCGGTGCGTGTATGGTGGGAAATGAGCCGACCGACATCGTCAGAGGATTAAGATATCGGTCGGCTGGTTGATCGGACTGGACGGAAAATTTTGATCGGATGCCTTTGAAAGCTCCCTGAATATCGGCCATTGTTAGTGCTGAATCGTCAGATACAAGTAGAATTCTATTGTTTCTACCCGTTTATCTGACGATTCAGCTCTACACGTGTGTGTTGAAACGAACGATCTTTCTTGGAAATTGTTAAATTGTTACGTCTATGGCCAGCTTTACATACAGTTGTACAGTATATGCACCGATTTCCAACCACATCTCAGACATGATAGGACACATAATTCAAAACAGCATGCAGGTGTGGCAGAAATGACAGTTTTGCACCAGGAAAATGGCATAATGTTTGCTGCTTATTACATATGCATATATTTTTTTCTTCAATGTCTGGGAGTATGAAAAGTTTTTCATTCTTTTGTACTTCAATATCCTATTATATTTTTAAACTGCATCTCCTTTACTGGTCTTGCATAATGGAACTATTACCTTAACTTGAGGGGAAAAAGAATGTTGCTATTTAAGCTTCTTCAAATCTGTTATTTTTTTAATATGAGTTCGTCAATTTTTTTCCAACAAATTAATTTAATAAATGGCTGAAAAACTAGCTATAAAATCTTAGAGTTGAGATAAAGTCCTGGGTCATTGTTCATTAGCTACAGTACAAAAGACTTAGATAAACCTTCAATTCCAACTGTTAATCTGTTTCTGGAACCTCACAGATATTTCTTATTCTTTCATCACTGAGCTTATTACTAAGCTCTCTCGTCTTTTCTCTTCATGGAACATTAGCAATTTCACTGCTCTGTTCGGTTATTATCTCTGTTAGCTACATTCAATTTATCAGTAGCTCTTTATTAAATACATAGAACTGTCATGAAAACCTGGTCATATCTACAAAATGATGAAGGTTTAGAATACATTAGAAATGTCATAACCTCTAAATTTAATTTATATATACTTTTAAATGCATTTAAATGTTGGTCTATGAAACTATCAGATATACGGTATCTGCTGTGATCCAAAACATATTTTATTCCACAGATAAATATCCTTGTATGAATTCCTTTTCTGTAAAACATGTTCCATTTATTCAGTGGGCTACAAAATATCATTATTCCAAAAATGAGTGCAAACTAAGAGAACTGGTTCTTTAAAATGTACTTATTGCAGTAAGATCTATGGATCATCAGCTGTAGTTATGGGTGAATTTATTTGCCTGCGGCAAATAAGCGTGATTCGCGAAAACACAAAATTTCGCCCTGGTGAAAATTCGGCGGCATCTCCTTTTGGACACGCACGTCCATTTTTGGACGCCGGCGCCCATTGCTAATTTACGTTTTGCAAATTTTTCGCCATTTTGCGAATCTCTCTAGAAAATAGCAAAAAATTCTGCGAATCAAAATGCAGCTGATTCGCCCATCATTAATCAGCTCCTAAAAAGCTTCAACAATTCTGCCTTTAAATGATCAAGAATATAATTAGCCCTGGTTTTTAAAAAGCATATTTGCACTTTTTAATGAACATAAAAATAATTATTCTTATAGTCAACAAATATTGCAAGTTAATCAGAACAGAAAATTGTTAACCCAGAACACAAACATATTTGTCAGACCAATGCAGGTAAGTATGCTTCCTGTTCTATTTATTCAAATATTCCTTTTAGTGGCGTGCTATTATTAATAACCTCTCTTTTTCAGCTTTCAGTTTCCCAAATACTTTGAATCTTAAATGAGCTGTCACAATTGTAAAGGCTGGAACTTAGAGAGAGCAAAAAGATTTTTCATTTGTCTTTTGCAAAACACATGGTGTTAAATATAATAGCACACATAATAAGTGTAATAATCAGGATTGCTATTATTATAATTATTAATATTTAACGGCTGAAAGTGGAATTGTTTTTAAATGTCACATAACCACTTAGTACACAAATGCCAAACATCCATAGAATTACACCTACAATATTCACAGCCCATGACAGTCTTTTCCACTAAGAATACTAGTGTGCAGCCTGCAGGAACTGTCCCTTCATGTCCTCTGCAATCCCAATGGATCAAGTTTATTTATTTTGTTGCATAAGGATTGTGCATTTAAAGCTGCAGCTAGTAAGAGGGATTGGCTGTGGAAAAAAGGAAAGGGGATTGGAAAAAATAACATAAAATATGATTTGAAGAATGTTTATGGTTTCATTGCATTTTTATCCCTGCAATCTCTGTGCGCTAAAAAGAAGTAAACTGTGTTTGTGCAGCACCATGGATTAAATATACCACATTAATGCATTTCACTTGTTATTTGGGCCAATGGGGTTTGGGGCAGGCTGGTTGAATTGGGTTTGGGGGTGGGCTGGGCCAATCAGGTTCAGCTGTAGTTGGGGCCAATCAGGTCTGAGCGAGCTGGGCCAAACTGGATTAGGTGTAGTCTGGGCTACTGGGGGATTAAGGCAATAGGAATCAGAGCTCGCACTGGAGCAGGGCCCCCATAAGAGCGGGGCCAAATTGGGCCCAATTGGTCCAATGTGCTTAAGACCGGCACTGCATAATACACAGGCAGGGTGCTTTGTTCATAGAAGCTGAGTTAGCACATGAGAAAATGAATATGCACTTGTAACAGGTACAACTGCCTTCTGTGCCATGCCCGTAATTAACCCCAATGTACTACGACCTGTAGTGTGGGGAAAATCCTCCAGTAAAGACAAATGCTTCAGAAAGTTGTAGTCAAACATTTCTTCCTCTATTAGTCATGGACTACATCAGAACCCCCCCCCCCTCCATTTGCCACCAATATAACTCTTTCTTGTAACTACACACTGCCAGAGGAAGCTCACCCATCTTGGGTCCTGGCCGGCTCTATCCAGAAAAGCCTTTCCTCTTAGACCCTGGCTGGTGGGTTTCCCACTGGGCTCACTATGCCCACTACCTTCTCGTAGGGGTCATAGCTGCCATTCTAGTCACCTAACTATATTACACTTCATACAGTGTACTGTTTACCACTAGCCCTCTCAGTGTCTAGCTCTTTTGAGAGATGACTCAACTGCTGCAGAGCTTGCTGCTCATCTCTCTTGCCATGACACATCTGCAAAATCCTTGCCTGCAACCTTCCTTTTGTGAACTCCTTCTCCATCCACTGGGGACTCTCCCTAATAACAGTTTATCCTCAAGCTCCGCCTATAGGCACACCTGAAAATATCTGTATTAACCATTAATTAAACATTTGTATTAAACATTTAATATTTTACCTGACTACACACTATTTTAATTTGGGGGCACATACTTCAGTATATCTTTACATATTGACCATCAAATTGTTCAGTAGACCTCTAGCATTCATATTTACTGTGATTAAGCTTTGTGTGTAAGATAAACGTAGAATATTGTAAATCTTTAGACTAAAATGTCATAAAAGCACTAACTTTAGCAAAGCTTTGCAGATTGGAGTAGAACATAATATTAACTGGGTTGGGATTTGTGTGTACTTGTATGTAATTTCCAAAAAATATTTCTTGCAGCTTCTTACTTTTTTATGATGTTACCCACCCTAAAATGCAGTAAATGTGTTGGTTTGGCAAGGCCCGGATTTGTCCAAAGGCCACCTAGGCCCAGGCCTAGGGTGGCAGGATTTTAGGGGGTGGCATGCTGCCCAGCCACACCCACATTGCTTCAGAAACACTGGGGATACGCAGGAAGTACAATAGTTTTCCTAATTTCCCTATGCGCCAATACCAATTGCTCTGGTCTTGATGATGAAAATTTGCGAATAAAGGGTAGAGTATGGGGGTGACGAATGGCAGTGGGCCTAGGGGCACCCGCTATATAAATCCGGCCCTGGGTTTGGCAGTATCTGAAATAACAGAAAGGAAATAACAGAAATTATGTCACATGGGATTATTTTTAGCAAGAATATGCAGAATGGGCATCAAACTGTTCAGTGGACTGCCGGGATTTTATCTTGAAATAATACGTGGGAGATAATATCCTGCAAAGTGGTAGCTTTGAGGTGATTTTCAGAATTTTTCAGACTTTTATGATTTTTCAGACTTTTATGATATATTTTATTGATAAAATCATGAATGGGAGTTTGATCTAGCTTGGCTTGATAAAAATATGAGATAAATTCAAGTTTAATAAATAAACCCCTTGGTGTGTGAGTTCAGCTTTAGTTTACGTTTATGTACAGCAAACAGGATATATTAGCTTAAAGGAAAATGTGAAAAGGAAAAGTTCTCTTCCATGAACATAACATTAGCCAAAATAACACAAATTTGTGTAAAGATGGCAATTTTTATTATTTAAATCTAGAAGGCAAATTATTGCAAATTGATATGCACCGCTAAATTGAAAAGGCACTTGAAGCTAGTAATGTAGTTTTTGCCCTTAAGCAAAATGCCATAAAGAATAGAATAAAAAGCAACACTGAATTTAAATCTGATAAACACTATGCTTCTTTCTGCCGTTTTGCAGTGGTGCGTGTGTGACAGGAAGCTCTAAGAACCATGGTGTGGTTATGGTTGCCAAGGAAACGGATTTCATTATGTCGAGATGTATAGGACATCTGTGTCACTATCAGCCTGGCTTGGTGAATTATAATGTAACTGAATAGCATCTGGATAAGGAAGAAGTATTAAGGATCTATAAAACTACCCAGCACACAATTCACTACTGTCAGATTACAGAGGTCATATAATGGCCAGGGTGCAAAGTACTCAATATCTGACAAAAACATAAAACCAAAGGCAGGAAAATTACACTATATAGCATTCAAAGAAGCATTTTAAGCATTTATGGTCAATCAGCTAATGCCAGAATGATTGTTTCCTAAATGTTGTAAAGATCTGTGTTTTTTACTATATCTTTTGGTAATGTATTTATCTTTTCCTATTAAGTCATAATGAAATACTGTAAGGCTCTAATTCCCAGGTGACTGGGGTATACGGGGCCCACCTGCCATTTGCCATCCCAGACCCTGGATTACAGGGGTGCCAGGGAGGCAGTCCAAAGCTAGGCATATTTTACATTCTGACTTTATGCTTTAACAGAACAATTGACATAATAATTGCTGCATTTTAATGAGTTACAGTATTCATTTGAACGCAAAGCAACTGCTATCAGTGAGAGCTAACTCATACAGGCTGCTTATCTTTCATGCCTCCAGGTGTTATGGAAGCATGCATATTTAATAAATATGCATTAAATAAATAAATACATAGAGGAGCAAGTGAGAATGTATTTTATTAAAATATCAGTTTTTAGATATAAACTTAAAAAATACTCAGAATTCTGAATCCCTTTTTAGGGCAGTTGCATAAAAGGGTTTATCATAATATTTATTCCATCTCTACCTATTCTATTAATTGCATTAACTGCAGTTTTTTTCTAATCTCTGTCTTATTGGTTGCATGCGTTTGTGTTTAGTTATTCCAATGTATATATAAAATCTGATATTTTATGCTATCATTTTTTTTTTGTTAAATATTTTGTCCTAATTGTATGAAAAAATGTTTCACCACTGAGTGGACAAACAAAACGGAATAAGTCATTATAACAACTGAATGAGAAAACACAGTTTTACATATTTGTTTCAAGACACAAATTAATTACATTGCTCAAAATTGTTCTTTACTATCAGAACACAATATCCTTTTCTATTAAAACATGTAGGTTGTCTCTCTGGGCAGGTGGGAATATATGGTTTTCTCTCCTGTTAGTGTAGTCACATTTTCCATCAAAGCCTAATTGCCCATTTAAAAATAATGAAGTTGGTAGCCCTAGTAAGAATTCTTATAAAGATTTCCATAATACCTTTCTCTATTTTTTAAAGAACTTAATTTCCCTATAATTAGTCTATAATATTCTGTAGATGTATTGGGGCAACCACTAATAATTACTTGTTTTCCCTTTCAAATCTGAACTTTTTTTTGTTGTTGTTGCATTTTATTTTCTGTAAAAATAGTTTTGTTCACTTTCTATTCATTATACTCATTATGATATTGTGGACTTATGTTGAATGTCAGTCCTTTATTACAGGTACACAGTGACTGATAATTACAGAAAGCTTAGATAAAAAACTGGAGAGCTGAAAGGGAGAGAGTTAAAGAATAAAGGGCCTGTCATGGATGAATAATTGTTTTTTGTTATATATACTAATAATCCGTAAACTACATGATCATTGCAGCTTTAACTTTAAAAATAATTATACAATGATAGAGTCTGCTGTTGGTTGTGTTTGAAGATGCAGTCACTCACAGACAGATCTTCCAATATCTCCAAGAAGCCAAGCAATCTATTGAGAAAGATCCATGAGTTAGCCCAAGCTATTTTTGCCCACAACAGCCAAATGACAAGATCAAACGTGTTTAGAAAACATAAATTATATTTTATTTAAAATACAACAAATGAGCAATGTTTCTTTTAACTACAGTAGAGGATTTGAAAATAGCATGCTTCTGTTTAACTTGTTAATGTCTTAATGGGAAATATGATAACTATATAATATATTTAGAGGAAAATATGAGAAAATCCAAACTAAAATGTATGCCTTACTGCACACAAACTGTGAAATTCAATAAACCAATGCAAACATCAAAGGGTTTTGTGGTGTTTATACAAATGGCCTGCAGGTGTCACTGTGCATACACAGGAATTTCTGTACTTCTTGAAACTGAAAGGAAGAGTTACTGATGTTATGTAATGGCTGCATGAACCTGCTAATAAAGCAGTTATAATAAAGTTATAATCTCCTCATCCTCAGCTACAAAACACAACAAATGGTGACAAGGATGTTTTTTGTAACTCTGCAGCAGCCTTCACCTTTTCTACCAAACCCTGGTGAGCCTACCATACCTTTTATTGCTTGGATCGTTATGTTTGATAATTACATTATTGCTGCTGACCAAGGAGAGATTTCTGCTGCTAGAAAGCATGCTTTACTTATTTACTGCCTGGGAGCAGAGGGACAGCATATATTCTATACATTACCATCACCTGATGAAACTTATGAAACTGTTCTTACTGCTATAAAGAACTTTTTTGTGCCAAGAGTAAATGTGGTTGCTGAAAGATATAAATTCCACCAACGTGGACAGCATAATGGTGAATCCACAGAACATTTTGTAGCAGCTTTGAGAGAGCTGGTTGCTACCTGTGAGTTTGGGAATCTAACAGATGAAATGCTAAGAGACCAAATAGTGGAAAAAACAAACTCACCACGCATTAGAGCTTGACTGCTCCTAGAGCAAGATTTAACCCTTGCAAAGGCTATTACAGTTGCTAGCCAAATTGAAAAAGCTGTGGCAGAGGCTAAAACTCTGTCAGGGAACTGCTGAGAATGTACAGATTGTGAATTCAAAACTGTGGCCTAATAATGTGCAGTCACAGGAAAAATACAGTGCTAAGGAAAGGGATTCACTGCAAAACCATGCAGCAAATGCAAATAAAAAAATACTGCTTTCGCTGTGATTCAACACAACACCTTGCAAACTATGCTAAATGTCCTGAAAAAGCTACACAGTTTGAATCAAATACTGAAAAATGTGACTTTTACATTGTGAAAAAGGGTACTGCTATACTTGGAAGGGATCTATTTGCTGCATTAAACCTACAATTAGTTGATGGTCTCATTACTACAGCACCAGTGCCTGTCACACAGCCTATCTAAAATTTCACCACAAAGCAACACTTCACTTGGCTGTGCAAAGAACTTTGTGCACAAAGTTAAGTTGAGACCAGATGTAAAACCAGTACGCCAGAAATTGAGGCAATTGCCCTACTCTATAAGGGAGGCTGTCTCACAGTAACTAAAGAAACTGGTAAAGCAAGATGTGATTGAAAAATCAGAATCCTCTGAATGGGTTTCACCAATTGTTGTAACAAAGAAGAAAACTGGAGGTATTCGATTGTGTGTTGATCTCCGTGAACCTAATAGAGCAGTTGTTATCCCTTGCCACACATAGAGGAAATATTTTCAGAACTCCAAGGAGCAAAATTCTTTTCAACCCTGGACCTTCAGAGTGCTTATCATCAAGTATTACTGAATGACGAAAGCCGAGATATAACTGCATTTATCACGCACCTACTCCATCTGATTTCCAGACCTTACAAGCTTTCTTAGGTCTTACTTCAAGTTTATTCCCAACTATGCTTCAGTTGTAGTGCCACTTAGAGCACTACTACGTGGAACTTCATGTCTGGTTTGGTCAGAGACTGCTCAACACAGCTTTGAAATAGTGAAGCAGTTAATTGTGAACAGTCCAGCACTAGTTTTATTTGATCCTGCACTACCCACTATGGTTACTACAGACACTTCAGAATAGGCATTGGTGCAGTTCTCAAACAGATCCATGCTGATCATTCAGAACACCTATAGAAACGGAGCGTAAGTATTCAACGGTTGAAAAAGAAGCTCTAGCATGTGTTTGGGCAACAGAAACATTGAGAACCTACCTACAGTATGGGGTAGAGAATTTACCTTATGCACTGATCATAGCCCTTTAACTACACTACTTACAACAAAGGGACTAGGAAGAGCTGGAATGGGTATAGCTAGATGGTCAGCAAGGCTACTGAATTTCAACTACAAAATGCAATACAAACCAGGTTTGAAAAATGTTACTGATGATTGTTTGTCACATTTGCCTTTACCTGCAGCTTCTGATACACTGGATGAGGACATAGAAGTTGTAGCACTGACTGATATATTATCATCTGATTTTAAGCAAGCTTGCCTCACATGTCTAATTCAAGTAACACTACTGGACATCTTACAAAACAAATGGCCAAATGCTGAGAAGAAACTCAGTCCTGATCTTCAACCTTACTAAAGGATTAGACACAAACTGTCCTTAGTAGATGGCTATGTTGTCCGTGGAGCTCACCTTTTATTGGTATCGGAAAACTTGAGAGAGAAAAAATCATACAACTTGCACATGAGAGTCATCAAGGAATTGTACGTACAAAACAAAGACTACGAGAACTATACTGGTGGCCAGCAATGGATGCGGATGTGGTAACTGCCATTCATTCTTGTGTTACTTGTCAGATTCATAACAAAACAGCTATCACACATACACCACCACTTTAGCCAGTACCATTCCCTGATTTAGCATGGGCAAAACTTGCTATTGATATTGTCGGTCCTTTTGCAGATGCTCCTATAGACTTCAGATTTGCCATAACTCTGATAAACTATTACAGTAAATTTGTTTCTCATGTAACATCAGCTACTGTCACGAATTGCTGGAAGGTTTTCAGAGACAGGAGCCTAGGTGCTGGATAACTTGCAAAAAATAAAAAAAAATGCACGACCTATGCAGGAGAAAACAAAAACCAAGTCCAGGAACAGGAAGAATTTCAAAGGCAGGCAGCAGACAAACAGAGTCAGATTTCGGGCAGAAAGGTCAAGACAGGCAGAGTTCATGCAATAATCCAAAATACAGGCCAAGGTCTTAACCGGGAGATCAAGTACAAAAAGGATCAGGGACAAGGCAAGGTTACTTGATACAGGATACAAGGATTCAAGGATACTCAGGATACAAGGATTCACAGGATACAAGGATAAGGCATGGAGACAGATTTAGAGGCTAATAATCCAGCACAGGGGGGTTGGGGAAACAGGTTTATATAGTTTACCAGAAATTGCCCTCAGCTGGATTGGGGGAGTGCACTACGACCAGCTGGCCTGGCGATAGCAAGAGCATAGTCCTAATAAAGACAGGACAGCACCACACCACCTCCTGTGGAGCAGCGTCTGGAACCCAACAGGTCCCTGGATCGAAGCCAGGGAGTTCCTTACACTACCCCCCCCCCTTTCCATATCACCCTCCGGGCAATACAAAAGACATCACAACTTTTTTATTAAATCCAAAGTCAAATTTCAGTCTCTTGAGAAACAGTTTATCTGAAGAGCCGCCAGGAGCAAGGACTGGAGAGCCGGCAGGAGCAAGGACTGGAGAGCTGCCAGGAGCAAGGACTGGAGAGCTGTCAGGATCAGGGACAGGAGAGCTGCCAGGATCAGGGACAGGAGAGCCACCAGGATCAACTTCTGGAACTGGGGGACCACCTGGTGCCACTTCTGGAACCGGGGGAACCACCTGGAGCCACTTCTGGGACTGGAGGACCACCTGGAGCCACTTCTGAGACCAGAGAATCACCTGGAGCCACTTCTGGGACCAGAGGATCATTTGGAGCCACTTCTGGGACTGGAGGATCACCTGGAGCCACTTCTGGGACCAGAGGATCACCTGGAGCCTCCAGAACTGTCGGATCTCAATGCACAGAAGGCAGATTTATCCTTGGGCCCATAGGCTGTAGTAGACAGGTCCATGGAGGCTGGAACCGACAAGGCTTCTGTCACGAAGGCTGGAAAAGACAAGGCTACTGGTACAGTAGATGCAGACTGGAGGGCTGGCAGCGGGGATGCAGACTGGAGGGCTGGCAATGGAGATGCAGACTGGAGGGCTGCTAACACAGGAGAATGGACTGGTAGAGGAGCAGGTAGGGGCCCAAACTGTGGGAAGGCTACCGGAGCTGAACAGTCGGCTTTAGGGCAGAAAGTGGAGACTGGGTAGCTGGGCTTGGAGCAGAAACTGAAAACTGAGCAGCTGGGCTTGGAGCAGGAACTGAAGGCTGGACAAGCTGGGCTTGGACAAAAGAAATCTTCTGGGTCTGGCCAGAGATCCCCTGTAAAGTGAATCTTCATCATGGACAAGAAAAAAACAGGAGTCATTCAAGATGGGCAAGTCCTCATCAATAAGCTCTTCAGCCCAAACTCCCGCTTCCCCTTCCAAAAGACACACGATAATGAGTCTACTTTGCATATTAATGGGAGACTGTTGAAAAAATGATTTACAAGAAAGTCCTTTGCACAATAGGAGAAAGTCCACAAACAAGTTTTAATTGCAGGGAGCTGCCCAGCAGAGTGCTGTAGTTCAGCAGCACGCAACATGTTGAGTTACCAGCTGGCTCCTTAGTATATGGCTGGATTATTCGGTCACAAATTGGAATGTTTTCAGAGACAGGAGCCTTGGTGCTGGATAACTTAACAGTTTATTGAACAAAAAACAAAAATGCACAGACCTTTGCAGGAGAAAGCAAAAACCAAGTCCAGGAACAGGCAGAATTTCAAAGTCAGGCGGCAGACAGTCAGATTTTGGGCAGAAAAGTCAAGACGGGCAGGGTTCATGCAGTAATCCAAAATACAGGCCAAGGTCAGAACCGGGAAATTAAGTATAAAAAAGATCAGGGACAAGGCAAGGTTACTGGATACAGGATACAAGGATTCAAGGATACTCAGGAGACCGTGTTAGAGGCTAATAATCCAGCACAGGGGGTTGGAGAAACAGGTTTATATAGTGCTCTAACCAGAAATTGCTGGATTGGGGGTGTGCACTACGACCGGCTGGCCTGGAGATAGCAAGAGCATAATCCTAATAAAGCCAGGCCAGCACCACACCACCTCCTGTGTCTCAAACAGGAAGAGCAGCATCTGGAACCCAACAGGTCCCTGGTTTGAAACCAGTGAGTTCCTTACAGCTACAGTAATAACATTTCTGTCTACAGTCTTCAGTAGAGAAGGAAATCCAAAGGAGTTAATATCAGAAAACGGACCATGAGTTTGAATCCTTTCTGAGAGAGAGGAATATTGTGCATAGGAAATCTTCAGTGTATTTACCCACAAGCTAATGGAGAAATCGAGCGATTCAACAGAAGTCTGAAAGAAGCACTACAGACGGCAAATCTTACTGAGAAATCTTGGAAAGTATTTACAACAGAGTTCCTACATAACTACAGAGCAACATGCCATACAACGACCCAAGTATCTCCAGCTGAATTATTACATAGCAAACAGATGCTCACTAAGTTTCATGTTGCAGACCTCAAACTTCCACCAAATACTAAATCTACTACACCACTTGAAGTGAGACGCCAGCGAGGACCATACACATACTGTAGGAACTGTCTGATGGACGCATATGGAATGCAAGTCGTCTTGCTCCTGCTAGATATGACTTTGCAGACGTTTCATTTGATGAACGACATTTTCCTACTCCTAATACCAACTGCAATAGGCCTGAAGAAAATGAACCTATAACGCATACTGAAAGAATCCGAAAACTACCTGTATGGACCAAGGACTATGTCATGTGAAGAATGTATATATTGCTTTAAGTAACATACTGTTTAATTGTTACTGTTTATTATATTTGTCCAAATGCTTTCCTACTATAGGGGGAATATCTATATTCAGTATATTCATTGACCCCATCTAAAAAACAAATGCTCTGTAAAGGTGGCTATACCCAGGGAGATCTGCTCATTTGACAATGTCGCCAAACGAGAGTATCTCTCCCCGATATGCCCAACCAGAAATCCCCCACCTAAATGTGGGCATATCAGGGAGAGATACTCTCGTTTGGTGACATTGTCAAATGAGCAGATCTCCCTGGGTATGGCCACCTTTACTGAGCATTTGTTTTTTACATGGGGTCAGTGACCCCCATTTGAAAGCTGGAAAGAGATTAAAAAATAATTAAAAAAGGATAAAAAAGAAATAATGAAGACCAATTGAAAAGTTACTTAGCATTAGTCATTCTGTAACAAACTAACAGAGAACTGAAAGGTGAACCATCCCTTTAAAAAAAAAGTGCATTTTGTATTTGTTAGGGAAAAAAATTATTTAGTTTGACCTATGCTCCCAAGTATTGGAGGTAGGTACAGCTGGCTCTGGTGTACATTGTAGCATACCTGAACTTATACTGAGCAATGGCTGTAAATATTTCACTTCAGGAGCATTTTTATATTCTATAAATTAATAGAACAGGTATGGGATCCTTTTTTGGAAACCCATTATCCATCTTAGAATTAAAGGATCTCCTGTAGACTTCACTTTAAGCAAATAGTTCTGATTTACCTTATACTTGATCCTAACTAAGCTATATAATTCTATATTGTTGGCAAAACATCATATTTGGTTTATGTAATGTTTAAATGATTTTTAAGTAGACAAGGTATCCCTTACCCTTTTTAACCTTATATGGGAAATAAACTCCAACTCCTAAGCTTTCCAGATATAAGTTCTTATACCTTTTATTTAGATTCTTATTGAAGCAATTTTACAACTGTTTAACAGATTTTTCTTTGTCAAATTATCAACAGATGTGTCAGATAATATTTACAAGGAATTGCCAGTGTCCTGCTAAAGGTATGGCATCCTAAAGAGAGTCCTCTCTTTACAGGAAGTCCTTGTTTCTCCTACTCGATTATCCCTGGCTCATTTTTTTGCCTCTTTTCTAACTCCGTACAACTTTAAAATGCTCTGTAAAGCTACAAATGTATTGTTATTGCTATTTTTTACTACTCCTCTTTCTATTTAGGACCTCTCTTAATTATGTTCCAGCCTCTTACTCCAATTAATGCACAGCTGCTATGGTAATTTGGACCCTAACAATTCAATATAAAACCGTTCTCCATAAAAGTGCACAAAACATTGAAAATGTTTTTGGTAACTTACCTGAACAATTTATTTAATTGTACTTGCATCAGAAAAGATTAAACATGGCAATAAATATTCCTTTTTTATTTGTTTTCCACAATTATGTCCTTTACACTTTAAATGAACCATTTCCTGCTAGGTGCTAAATGAAATATATACCCTCTGAATCCTTACAGGCTTTGGGGTAGATTCATCAAAGAGTGAAGTTAAGAGTGAAGTTCCGCCACTAAAGGGAAATTAATTGAGAGCTGCGGAATTTCCCCCTTAACTTCACTCTTTGATGAATCAAGGGGTAGATTCATCAAAGAGTGAAGTTTTAAAAGTGAAGTTCCGCCACTAGAGGGAAATTCCTCAGCTCTCAATTCATTTCTATGGGATTTTGAAAGGCGTATTTATCAATGGGTGAAAGTGAAATGTCACCCTTTGATAAATACACCTTCAAAAATCCCATAGAAATTAATGAAATGAATGGAGAGCTGCGGAATTTCCCTCTAGTGGCGGAACTTCACTCTTAACTTCACTGATGAACTTACCCCTCTTAAGAGCTCATAATGAGCAAAAGCAATGTATAAGGTAACAACAAACTCCTATGAAACTTTTTGTTTTAACAGATAAATTGCATACTGCTGTTTCCTTTCTCCAGATGATACTGAAAATTAAATAACCATTGTATATTTAAATTTTACTGGAAAAGTACAGAGTGTGACTGCTTTCATGTTGAGTCACATAAGCAAAACCTATTAATTAAGTAACTTGATTTCTAATTGATAATTACAGCATTGTATCTCTGATCAGTTCTCTGGTAGTTAAACAAAATTAATGTTTTTCATAAATGAAATGATTGCTAGAGCATATTTGTCACTTTTAAAAAGGAATTTGCAGGCTCTCTTTGTTCTACAACAGTATAGCATTTCATACTAAAGCTAAAAAAAGGATGTGGGTTTCGGTTCTCATTATTCATCAAAAAAAGCAATTTAAATTAATTTCTAGTATGATTCAGAGAGAGAAATTTCAAAGTTATTTGCAAGGTTTTTTTAAATTGTTGTTGTAAATTAGTGTTTTTTTTTACTTACAGTATTTAGCTTTATTGAACAGCTTTCCAGTTTGCAGTTTCAGCAAATTTGGTTGTTAGGGTCCAAATTACCCTAGCAACCATGCATTGAATTGAATACAGGTGGCCATACACTGAGAGATCCGCTCATTTGGGGATGTCGCCAAATGAGCGGATCTCTCCCCGATATGCCCACCTTGAGGTGGATGATATCGGGCTGATAAGATCGCGGGCCATTGGGCCCAACGATCAGATCATAACTGAGGCCATGGGCGGTTGGATCGCGGGACCGCATTAACGAACAGATGCGGCCACATACACGGAGGGCCGCATACAATGGCCAATAATCTGCCAATTTGGTCTGTCGGCAGCTTTTATGTATGGCCACCTTAAGAGACTGGAATATGAATAGGAGAGGGTCTGAATAGAAATATCATTAGATGGGGTCAGTGACCACTATTTAAACACAGGTAAGGGACCTGTTATCCAGAATTCTCAGGGCCTGGAGTTTTCCGGATAAGGGATCTTTCAGTAATTTGAATATTCATACCTTAAGTCTACTAGAAAATCATGTAAAAATTAAATAAACCCAATAGACTGGTTTTGCTTCCAAAAGGGATTTATTAATTGTATTATTTATTAGTTGGGATCAAGTACAAGCTACTGTTTTATTACTACAAAGAAAAAGGAAATCATTTTTAAAAATTTAGATTATTTGATTATAATGGAGTCTATGGGGAGACAACGTTCCCTAATTCAGAGTTTTCTGGATAATGTGTTTCCAGATAATGGAACCCCTACCTGTACTGTAAAGAGTCAGAAAAAGAAGGCAAATAATTCAAAAACTATAAGAATAAAGAAAAATGTATGGCCAAATGAAAAGTTTATTAGAACTTTATAAGATAAGATACTAAGGGGCAGATTTACTATTGGTCGAATTTCGAATGATAAAAAAATTCGAAATTCGACCAGGGAATAGTGGGGAGGTAAAATCCTACAAATTCGACTATCGAATTCTAAGGATTTTACCGCAATTCAAATGATCGAACGATCGAATATAGAAAATTTGATCATTCGTTCGTTCGAATATTTGAATCGAATATTCAAATGATTTTTTAGCGATCGATCGAATGTTTTATATTCGATCTTAGGGAATGATCCCCATTTCGGTAGGTTTAATCTGGCGAAGTAGGTGGTCGAATTAAAATTTAAAGGGGAAGTATTCGACCATCGAATTTTTGAATATTAGAATAAAATTAAATTTGAATATTCGAATTATTTGAATTCGACTATTCGATGGTCGAATTTGGTCAAATTTGCCTAATTTGCATATTTGAAATTCTAATTTGAATCTTTTTGAAAATTCGATCGAATATTCAAATCACTCCTGTGAATTTATGTGAATTTAGTAAATCTGCCCCTAAAAGTTTACTTAAAGGTGAGCCATCCCTTTTTAAAGTTCCACCCACTGCCAAGTTCCCCCTACTGCACTCAGTGCTATGCCTATTTCTGATGATTTCCTGGGTAAACATTTCCTGTGTGAGGTGGCTAAACTCTTAGGGACAGATTTACTAAGGGTCAAATTTCGAAGTTAAAAAACTTTGAAATTCTACCATCAAATTTCATTTGAAAATGGACTGAATTCGAAATTATTTAAAATGACAGTACTTTGAAGTTCGAATTTTTTCAATTAAAATTTAATTAGAATTTTTTTAAAGTTTGAATTTCGCAGTAATTTTTTTTAAAAAAATTCGACCATCGAATAGGCTACTTTGACTATTCGACCATCGTAATTCAAATTACTGTCTTTTTAAAAAAAAAAAAACTATTTTTTTTTTTTACTTCACCAAATAAAACCTGCCAAAGTGCTATGTTAGCCTATGGGGACCTTCTAGACCAGTTTTATTTTATCAAAGTAAAATAGTTCGTTCGTATGCTAAAATCAATTCGAACAGGAATGCTTAATTCGGTGAAAAATCCTTCAACTTCGATATTCGAAGTATTTTAATTCGATGGTTGAATTTCAAAGTATTTTCCACTTCGAAATTCAACCTTTAGTAAATCATCCCCCTAAAAGTTACCTATAGGTAACGCTGATTTTTTTTTTTTTGCTTATAGCTCTGCTTTTGTAAGTAATTCCTAAACCTGTCTGTTTTGCCAACCTGATTGTCCCATCTAAGCCTGTCCATTAGAGTTTCTAATACTAACAGACTACTGCTGCACAAATATGGCAGCCCCCTCATAGATGGACAGGGTCAGGCCTGGATTTGTGGAAAGGCCACCAAGGCCCGTGCAGGATTTTAGGGGAGTGACATGCCGCCCAACCACACCCACATTGTTTCAGAAACACTGGGGATTTGCATCAGATACAATAGTTTTATAAATTTAATGTGTGCTAAAACCCATTTCTCGGTCCCAATAAAAATTTGCGTAAATCAAGGGGGGAGGGGGGCAAGTGGCAGCGGGCCTAGGGGTGCCCCCTATGTAAATCCGACCCTGAACAGGGTAGTAAGAAAAGTAATGTAAAAGCATCAGGCAAATACTTTTATGAGAAAATTAAAAATCACATTCAAAGACAATGTTATGATAGATCATAAAAAAGTTTTTTTTCTCATGTCAATATCTCTTTAATGCAATTGAAAGTGGGGGGGGTTAAGAGTGACTTCTGAAGAGTATTCTGGTTATAAGAACATCAAAATGCTTCAGTGCATCTAGGCAGTTTAAAGCTGAAGATTTTGAAAACCTGGCAAAATCTTGGCACACTTTTTCCAAATAAAAATCCAAAACAGGTGTTGCTGGTAATTCCTCAAAAAGAAGAAAAGGATAAAAACAAGAAAATATAGTGTAGCATTCTTTGTAAAATCACACCTCCATGTGCTTGCATTCACACATTTATCAGTGCTGTTAACCCCACTTTAACTTTCAAGTGAAGGTGAATTATAACTCATATGTACTCCCAACACCATCAAATAAAGTGCCTATGTGCTCAGATATCAAAAGAGGTATTCAGAAGCAGAGGTAAATACGCACAAGATTGTGGCCCCACTTTGGTACTATATTATACTCACAGACGGCCCATAAATAAATTATAAGAGAAAAAATAAACTCTTACTTTTTCTATGTAACTATAAGCTTTTCTAAAACTTACATTTTTACACATTTATTTTAGCTCCCCCCAAAAAAAGTAACAATCATTTTTGTGCTAAGTTGTTCATAGTTTAAGCGGAGTTCAAACTAGTCTATTATGTGTATAATAATGATATTTGTTCATTACTGCTATTTGCATTTTCACTCAACTATGACACATTTGGCATTAAAAATGGTTGTACTTTCTTAGGCTGGGTTTCAAAATCACCAGAGACATTTCTGTTACAAAGTCTTCAGCGAAAGAAGTGTGTCTGACAAGCCATTGCTGTCTTAAACCTTGCCACTTGATCTTGCATTCCATTTTATAGGCAAGGTCTTTGTGCTGTATTCTGCAAATAGTTATAGCATGAAAACAAAGTGTTCATTGCGACTGGGTTTTTTCATGAATCTAGGAAGAACATTTAAAGGAACCATAACACCAAAAAATGAAAGTGCAGCTACTTTAGATTGCACATGTGAAGAGAGCTCTTGCTCCGCCACCCCCATTGTAATATTAATGCTGTAATGCTTAACCCTTGTCATTAACACAGTAAATATTGTCTTTTAACCTAAAACTGATTCCTGTGCTTATGTCCTTTGAGTACTTTTAGAATAAGAAATGGAAAGAAAGAGACAACATAAAAAGCAGTCAAGTACATTTCATACATATGATCATATGGTATACCCTAACAGTGACAATTTTGATTAACATCACTTTCACTGATCACTAGTGATATGAAAATATCAGAAGTTTTACACTTATATGCTGTGGTGTGATCATTCATGCTATTATAAATTTCAAGATTATTTGACATTTTTTCTTTGCTGTTAAAATGTATTGGTGTTTGAAGATTAACCATTTGTATATTAAAATATGAATTACGTTACCATATGTCTGGTCTTTTCTTATCGATATGTACGTTACATATGAATTTTGTTTTTATGAAAGCTCACTAAAGAGAAATCGTACAGCCGGCTAAATTGCTAGGGGAGACTGAACTTGAATGCCAGTTTGGATAAGATCTTTGGCAGGTGCTTACTCTCAGATAACTCCTAGAACCCCAATCAGGGTGAAATCTGGGGGTTTATTATTATACTCTGATTTGCTATCCTATATTTTCTTGGAAAAATAGCTGAATGACTGATTAGGCTAAATGGGGCCCTGACCACATGTTGGACCCAAAAATAGTGACTTGAACCAAAAAGTAAAAAAATGCCGTCTAAAATATATAATAGTATTATAAATAGTACCATAGTTCTTGCAGTCCTCAGAAAACACACATTTGCTCTATTTATGATGGTTATAATGTCAACATTTATCCACAGAAAATTACTACGGAACTCCAAAGCCTCCTGCTGAACCTGCTCCACTTTTATTAAATGCAACAGACCACATTTTTCCTGGTGGCATTCCAAGAGTTGAGGGAAAACGTAAACGCAATAAATCTGTAAGCAACATGGAGAAAACAGGGATTGAGCCTCCAGAAGAGGAGGAAGAGGAGAGACCTATAGTCAATGGAAATGGTGTTGCAGTGACCCCAGGTAAGTCTAATAATAAGAAGAGTGTTTTTGATTTTGCCTTAGAACAGTATGGGCCTTATTTTTCAAAATACAAATTGTTCTAATTTTTTATTGAAAAAGTCCTACCAAAATAGAATCCATGATTGGAGCTTTCTTATAAAAAAAAAAGACAAAAAACGGGACAGAATGAGATTTTTGACGGCTTTTCAGTGCTAATTCCAGTGCAGGCCACAAAAAATTCCAAATAGGATAGGGACCTCTCCCATTGACTTAAATGCAACCTCAGTAGGTCTGAGAATTCACAAAAGCGCAAAGCGTCTAACGCTAGCACTAATTCTCCAGCGTGACATAATTTCCCACTCAAATTCACTAACACCGACTCTAGCGAAGTAGATAGACTTGCGCAACTTTGCACCCTTACGCCAGGCGAAGTTGCACACTGACGAAGGATCGTAATTACGCAAATTCACTAAGATCAAAATTTTCCGGAATTTTACCACTTACGTTAGACTTTACTTCGCCTGGTCAAACATGGCGAAGTTCAATACAATAGATAGGAGTTTGAATAAAAAAATTGTAAAATTTTTCTAAGTCCCACAAAAACGCTGGCGTGGCGAGGGTGATAGTCTGAAAAAGATCGATTTTTTTTGGGGGGGGGTTACCCTCCTTCCCCCCTACATTTCCTAACATATGGCAACTCAAATATACAGGGGGCACATGTAGGGCAATAGGACAACTTAATTTTATTTATTAAAGGTTTCCTGGGCTTGTGTAGTGTAATGTAGTGGCTGTAACATATATATATAACATACTTCTATTATACGCTTAAGTTCCCGCCGTATGCAAATTAGAAATCGCTAGCGTAACTGCGCCTAACCTGGCAAACTAATGGTAGCGATACTTTGCTAATGTTTGCCGCCCTGAGCGCAAATTCACATCTTAGTGAATTTGCGTAATGCTGGCGAAAATTCGTCTGGCGAAGTGCGGCGAATGTTAGCGAAGCCAACGCCAGCCAGTAAAACACTGAGCATTGCCCCTCTATTGACTTGAAAGGTAATTGCCTGGATGTTGCCAGTGCAAGTGTGGTCAAATAATTATCACTTGGGAACACTTGCAAACATTATTATTATTATTATTATTATTATTATTATTATTATTATTAATAACATGTATTTCTATAGCGCCAACTTATTTTGTAACGCTGTAAAGTGAATGTGATTATACAACATGTCTTTGGTGCTCTAAAAGAACCTAGCCTGAAAGAGAGTAACTGTGAGGCTTAACCCTCTGCATGCCAAATGGAAATGCTAGTCTGTCTGTATGCTAGTTAACATTTGAGTGCTGGAAGGAGTGTGTGTTTGAATTAACCCTTTGACTACTAGAGTACCCGATTTCTCTCAACACCAGTGTGAAGTTGAGAGTGGTGGCAGCAAGTTGTGGGTGTTGGTTGGTGTTTGGGGTGCTGTTATGCTAGTCAAACCTGTGCACAAGGTGGGTGAGAGACTGAGTGAGTGACCCCTGACAGCCACACCTAAAGTCACGTGCGGTTGGGAGTACCGTGTCAGTGACAAAAAACATGTTTCTGACTGAT
The DNA here is from genome assembly GCA_024363595.1 of Xenopus borealis. NCBI lineage: Eukaryota > Metazoa > Chordata > Amphibia > Anura > Pipidae > Xenopus > Xenopus borealis. The sequence goes on along the minus strand of CM044435.1, from coordinate 70,003,895 downwards.
AATTACCTAAACTGTGAATTTACCAGCAGGGTCTAGATGATTGCGTTTCAAAAGCAAAGAATTTCAAGCAAACTGTTCTATGCAGTAACGTCACCCTCCGTATGACATTTTCTGAGCTGCCGGGGGGCCCCGGTAGTTACGCCACTGGTCCTATGAGCATTTACCTTTAATCACTGATGCCCCAGCAATAGTTTAGACAACTAAATGTAAGAAAAAAACTCAATACAGAAATCTACTCATTGAGTATTTAATACAATATTACAATAAACTTTATGAAATTATAAAGTATTCTAAAATATTCTTTTATTGTAATTACTGCATATGGTCTTATTTTAATTTCTCAATTTTCCTCAAGATTTATTGCAATAATAAGCACTGCCGTGTTGTTTTTGCCAAGTACATTTAGTTGTATTATAATTATTTTGTAACACTGGGTAAGGTCCTTTAAACTCACGGGAATGGTCAGTTTACAAATTTTCATGGTCAAGGGGGGGGGGGAATGATTGTGTTACACACATTTTGCGTAATCACTTTTTTTCCCTCAAGCTGTAGCTTATTTAAGAAGTAACTGCAATGACTCAAATTGTTGAAATTATTTTTTTTTTTTACTTTTTTTCTTTGATAAATCTCAGCTATTCCAAGTTCTGAAGTTTATTACATTTTTTCTTGTCTTTCACCACAAACCCACATTCAAATCCTGACTATAGAATTCAGCTCCTACATTTGCTTTCTATAACTCTCTTTCGGTCCCAACATCATTCTGTATCAGCCCTGATTTGCTCACATGCATCTGTCAACAATTCTGAAATGATGTCTATATTTTTAAAAATACTTTACATCTCAATTAAGTAGAGGTCAACTAGTCTACAAGTAGATACTATTAGGGCTCATTTTCTTTAACCCTGTGTGGTCAGTTTTCCTGCTTCCACCTCTGTGGAACCCTAATGAATTTGTAACAGAACTTTTTTTGAGAATGTGTTGTCATTATTATTAATAATAATAATAATAATAATAATAACTGTCTTTCCATTTTACACAAGTGATGTCAGAGGGGGAACTTTTCTAAAAGACCATTTTTACACATTTATAAACTTAATTGCTTGTTTTGTCACACTAATTAGTGTCTTTTTATATGACCAGCAAAGTATTCTCAAGCCAAAATTGACATCAAATAATGCTTTAAAGTGAGATTCATATTTTAAAGGCCCTGTGGAATTATCTCTGCATTTGTGACCAGTGTTCAAGAAACCATATCTGTGCTGACAAGAGAAAAATTGAAGGGCAGAGGTGATAAATCTGAAGTTTTGTGTCTCTCGTAGAATCAAGTGAACATGAAGACAAGAGTACTGATGCCTCAGGTGAGATATCTTCTCAGCCTTACTCTGCTCCACTGTACTGCCATTCAGAAGAAATTAAGGATAGCACAGATGTAAACAAGACCATAAAGCCCGAGGATGCTGATGAGCTTGGGTCCTTGCCTGAAAACTGGGAAATGGCATACACAGAAAAAGGAGAAGTATATTTTATTGAGTAAGTGAAAATTAGTTTGGTCACAAATAACATAAAATATATGATAAAAATGTTTTGTTATCTTCTTTTGACTGAATATAATTGGTTAATACAGTTGAACATTAACCCTCAAATATAATTATATTACAGTGGAAGAACTACTTTGGTAATATATTTCGAATAGCATAAAAATCTAAAACAGAAGAGAAAATATATTGAACTTTTTTAACTCTACACTGAACACCCTACAGCTCAATCAGTGCCCAATAAAATGAATTAATTCAACTTTGCATTTGTGAGTCCAGACCCACCAGAGATCTTTGTAACAGAATTTAACAGACATTTCTGTGTGAAGATATGGTCTGAATTGAGGTACAGAGAAGCGATACTTGATCCCACAATTAACCAAGAACTGGTCAATATAACTTTTTTAAGAACCTATAATATGTATATTTGTTTTCTGCCAATTAATTGAGTTGCAATTGTTCTTGTCTTGTTGACTTAAGCTCCCCATAGACGCAACGATATTTCCCTGCCGAACGACCGATCTTAGGGAAGTCCGACCAATCTGTCAAATTATCGTGCGGTTAGTGGGATACAAACGATCGTTCGTCTTACGATTTTTCGTCCGACATTGGTCTGATGATTGATCGGCCAGGTTAGAAAATCTTTATCGGTCCCCATGCAATCTACCTATGTTTGCAGGGCCAAGCAGGCTGCGATCCTTCAGTTTTGCTGGCAATATCGCCTGAAATGGTCTTTTTAGTTGATGGACACATCAGGCATTTAAACGATCGTTTCGAGACAATTGTGGTCTCACGATAACTATTGGATCTTTCAAAAATCTTTACGTCTATGGCCAGCTTTACATTGCCAAACCTGCACAGTCAAGCAGAATTATTGATTGGATACTTTGAGTTACTGCATTATGGTGGCCATAGTTAACAACTGCTAGTCTTAGGGGCAGATGTATTAAAGTACAATTTGTATTTAATCCTAGAAATTTGAGTTTTTGAGAGTATTTTTTTTTTTTGTCAAAAAAAAAAAAAAAGATTTTATTATACTTTGAACCTAGAAATAGCTTGGATAGAAAAATACACCATTTAAAACATTTTGATGTCATATAGAAGTTGATGGCAGAGGTCCCATGAACCATTTAAGATGTTAATATCCTTTATGATGTTCAGGGTTATTTTGGTGGGTTTCACTTTTTGAGCTTTTCAAGTTTTTAGGTTGTTAACCTCTTATTCACTTGGAATGTTTTCCTAAATTAAAAATCATTCGAGTTGTGATTTAATTTTTGGTATAAAAACATCACAAAGCTCTAAAATTCAACATTTGTTAATTAATGTTGATCTCGATACATTAAAATATTTAGATGTGCTCATGCAAGGCACAAAAGAAACAATATATGTATGACTCGCAATGATAAATTATTTTTCTCTGTGTTAAAACTGGAATGTCATCCAAAAATCTTTTGCCTAATAAAATAAAACCTAATTCTAAGCAACTTTGTAATATACATTCATTAAACACAAAACAAGAAACTTGTGAAGAGGGTTCGTTATTAGTGATGGGCGAAACGGGCGCGTTTCGCTTCGCCGAAAAATTGGCGAATTTCCAGAGAAATTCGCGAATTGGAAAAAAATTTGCGAAACAAGTCGCGCGTCGTTGTTGACACGCGGCGCGTCATACGCGCCGCGACGCGTCGTTTCTGATGCGCGTTGCGCCGTTCTCGGTGCATCGCGTCGTTCTCGGCGCGCGTCACGTCGTTCTCGGCGCGCGTCGCGTCGTTTTTGGCGTGCGTCGCGTCAAAAACGACACGCGACTCGTTTTTGTCTGCAAATTTTTCCTGCAGTTTCGCGAATTTATTCGCCGGCGCCGAATCGCGGGAATTCGCCGCGAATTCGCCCCTGGCGAATAAATTCACCCATCACTATTCGTTATAGTGAGTTATAGTTCCACAAAAGATTAATCACTCCCACTAGTAAACCAGTTCAGGTATTAACTCCTGAATTCAATTAACTCCTTATAGCTGGATAGTAATTCATTACTGGTTAAAATTTAACTTTTATAAATAAAAGTGAGGGGGACAGCCATGGGCAGTACCTGCGTGCCATCATATGCTAACCTATATTTGGGTTGGTGGGAAAGAAATTGTGTGTTCAATGATGACTATGCGGAATATACACAACACATACCTCTGTGGGTGCGCTATATTGACGATATAGTGTTAATTTGGACAGGTACTGAAGGTCAGTTCTCTGATTTTGTCAATGCACTCAATATTAATAACATTAATCTTAAGGTCACCTCACAGATTGATAAAAATACAGTGAATTTCCTGGACATTCAAATTTACTGTGACTCAGAGTCCAATAATCTTCTCACCTCAGTCTATCAGAAAGAAACTGCTACTAACACTTTATTACATGCCCAAAGTCAGAAACACTATACTAGGAATACCCACAGTCCAATATCTGAGAGTTAAAAGGCTATGCAGCTATGTAGATGAGTTCAAAGTGGAGGCTAAAAAGCTCTACTGGCGTTTAAGAGACAGAGGCTACAGTCATAACGCCCTAAAAAAAAGCATATAATAGAGCCCTTGGGGCAGATAGGACCTCTCTTCTGGCTACAAAGGGAAAAGCTACCCATCTTAAGGAAACTAAAGTCATCAGACTGATTGGTGACTATAGTAGCAAACATAAAGAAATTTTACAGATACTACTCAACCACCATTGGCACATTTTACAACAAGATACCGAGTTATCTAAAGTTTTAGGTAATAAACGAACAGTGACCTTCAGACGTGGTTCAAATCTGAGTGATCAATTGACGCAGAGTCACTACGTGAATCCCACGCACACTACTTGGCTCACGAACATTGCTATAAATGTGGTGACTCTGTCGCGTGTCCATTCATCCTCAAAACCACTACAATAAATAAAAAAAACTGATAATACATTGTTCCATATAAGAAGTTATTTATTGCAAAACATCTGGTGTTATTTACATGATGCGTTGTGATTGCGGCATGTGGGAGATGTGAAACATAAGCGAAACACTTCAGTAGCAAATCATGTTAATACAATTCATGAAAGAAATACTGCGGTTATGCACTTTTTTGGTATTGAGAGTGTCTGTAAAACTACACGTATAGGCGACTTCAAAAGGAAGCGGAGTGGATCTATAGGGCACCTCACGGGTTGAATGAAGGCTTCACATTCACCCCATTCCTCTAAATGTCATTGGTCTATAGAAGTTCTATTTACATGTTATTAATTCCCTGCCATTTGTTTATTAATGCCCATTTCAACCGATGACGGGCATTTAGACTATATTGTAGTCAATGTATTATTTAGATTTCAAGTTTAACTTTGCCTTTAAATGTATAAATACCGTCTCTTTTGTTTTCTAATACATTTATAAAAGGTCTTTGTAGTTGTGGCCTAACAATAAACGAATATCTAGGGGAAAGACATTTTCTTTTGGACTATTCTGTTTTGTTCCCTCTTCAACAATACAATAGTCTGTACAATCTAGTAGTGATATACAGCGCAGGTTTATTCTTGCTGATGTTCAGTCATTATGTTCCAATTGTGCGCAGGCGTATTTTTGCCTGTTGCGCTCTTGCGCAGGCGTGCTAACGCCATTGCGCGAATACGCGCAAAATTTGCCGGCGCCTAGATATGACTTTTTTTTGGCGCCATTAGGAGGGACACTAAGGGAGGGCTAGTTAAAGCCTCGGCAAACCCAGCAGCACCATCTATGCCCCTGAGGAAGCCTAAGTCTAGGCGAAACGCGTAGGGCGGCATAGGTGGATGGTGGGGGACCAGTTCCCATCCGCTCCCCACATAAACAGGCAGATCTTCTGTAACTGGGGTATGACTTGGAAGGGTGTGGATTTTTGGTGGGTCCAGTGCCAGCTGTAATTGTTGAAGGACGGTAGGGGACCAGCCCCAACCCGTTCCCCACGTAGACAGGTAGATATGCTGCAATTGGTGTGCAATTTGGAGGGGTGGGAACACAGGGGTCCAGTAACTAATCATAACTAACTAAGGTCATTATAGATGACCTGACCATTTACCACTTCTAACTTTAATGTGTGACTATCCGTCCACCGTATGCTAATGGTTTTAACTATGTGTTTTTAGGGACAATTGTCCCACACTGTCTCCAAACCCAAGGAGTTTGTACATATATTTTTTGGTGTGCTGTGTGGGCTTGGCCCAGTGTTTGTTGTTCGGTTGCAGTGAAGGCTTTTTAACGTTATTTATTAAAAGTAAAATTTTAACCAGTACTGGATTACTACCCAGCTATAAGGAGTTAATTTAATTTGGGAGTTATTACCTGAACTGGTTTGCTAGTGGGAGTGGGGGTAGTGATTAATCTTTTGTGGAACTATAACTCCCCTCTTCACCAGTTTCTTGTTTTGTGTTGGTTTATTCTGTCTCAAACCTGCAGGGATTTTCTAACTCCGCCTTACTTTTGTGTATATAGCTCTATATTCTTATTTCAATAAATATACATTCATTGCAAAGTTTCTATTTTTAAGTTATTTGTATATTTAATGCTTCTGGAACTATTGTCTTTCTGGGGAGCCCTGGAAGTTGTTAATATGTGTATTTTGCAATGTTTCTAACAATTAAGTTTCCTTTTATTTGGAATTTGTTTGTTTTGAGGTTGACTTGCCCTTTGAATGTAAAATTTTCACTAAAGTCTTAGCCCCAAGAATAAATTAAACTAGCCTTACTTAATAAATGTTAATTTCTTCTTACGTCTATGACTCTGCTGGTACATGAGTAATGCACATCACTGACATTGATTTATTATCTGTATGGGTTGTGCTTTTATGAGTTGTGCATCACATATGATAAATATCCAACATTAGTTCCTCATTTTAGTTTCATCTTGAACAAATGTATTGAACAAACATCTTATTGTTTATAGATGCAAATTTTACAGGCAAAGGGACATATTTTGTTTATTAAAAATATGTGGTTTTGATCTTGTTCTAGCCTATTCCAATTTAGGTTTAGATGTTTAGCCTAAGATGTGTGACAAAAAATAGAAAAAAAACGCTCAGACTCACCACGCAATAAATCATTAGTATGAAGTCGACAGACCTTGTAAAAGTAACGGGTGCAGGAAATCCATGGCGTCCCAGGCCATACAGAGATAGGCGAAAGCTGAAAAGATGTGTTTCCGCACACCAAATCCGTTAAAAATCGGTTCACCTTTATTTAGTTCATTAAAAGAGGCATGTTAGTACATATTAGTACAAGCCACATGGAACAGCTCGACGCGTTTCGGGCACAGCTGCCCTTAATCATGAGCACAATAGCACCTGACTAGAAACATCAATTTATAGCATATATATACAGCGACCTCTAGTGGCAGTACCAGTCGTGAAGAATTCCTACACGCTAGCCATAACTGAACATCTTGGATGGAAACATGTATGTATATACAATGTAAATACAGATAAGGTAATAAACATTTATGTTACAATACTAGGTACATGAACTATATGGCTGGAATATATGAGACTGCCAGAAGGGTAAATAACTTTTTAAAAACAAATTTAACTAAGAAATACTAGATTGTATAGAACATCCAAAAGTAATATTTTAAACAAAATATGAAATGTCAAATCTAGTATTCAGACCATGTGGACTTCGTGTATGTAAAGTGAATATCCAAAAAGCTTCGCGTATGTTTAAGAGATGCAGTGGATCACCACCTCTAAGAGGAAGTTTAACTCGTTCAATTACTTTTACCCCCAGATCTTTCACCCCTCGTTTGGAGCATAAATCAAAATGTTTCCCAATGGGTGACCTATAGTCACGTTTTTCTATAGCAATCGTGTGCTCTCTGATTCTATCCTTCAAGGGACGGGTCGTACGGCCCACATACTGTTTATTGCATGATTTGCATACCAATAAATATATTACCCGATTTGTGCAGCAATTGCTGTACATACGGTTTTTGTAAACTTTACCTGTTATGGTAGACGTAAAGTCCATGCTTACTGATATGACCTGGCAGGATTTACAGGGATATTTCCCACATTTGTTGGTACCCTTTTGTGTGACACCTGATAATACAAGTGGATTTGTGTATGCATTACTTCATTGGTCTAAAGCTTCAGTTGAAGCCTATTTTTGGATTACGTTTAAGATCCTCATTATGCTTGGAAATAAATCTACTGGACTCTATTTTTACTGAGGGCCACCAGAATAGGAAGTGATATTGTTTGCATTTGCATAAACTTACAATAGTTGGACACATCTGTGCCTGTGTGTGTTTTTGAGAGCATAGTGCCAATGCCTGTAGTACATCATTAGCTAAAGCATTAGTTGGTTTTAAATAAAACTATAAATAAGTCAGTTGAAGGCATATGCAGGATGTGAGTTTTTTTATACTAGTATTGGCCAACAACCCAAAATCCTTCTTAGTTTGGCATCATTTTATTACAATTCAACTACAACACAATCATGTTGAAAATAACCAGTATTTGGTATTTCCCCTAGTTTCCCTGGTCCAGCTGTTTGCCTGAGGGTTGAAGAATAAAATCTGCCTTGTTTAGCCATCCATATGTCACTGAACTGACCATGGCAATTTCACAATATTTACATCTAACTTTCATTTCAGTTTATGCAGTTGTTTATGTAATGTAAAGCATGTTAAGCAGGTATGATTGGCAGTGCTTGGTAACATTATGGAAATATGAAGGATGATGGCACTCCTTATTTTTTACTGTGCACTTTACTGAACCAATTATCTCTTACTTTACAAATGTTAGAAGCAGATTAAAAACATTTGGACAACTGGCTACCTTTGTGATTCATCCACTAGTTAATGCCAGCAGGTATATTAGAAAATGTCTCATCCTTGTCCCTGTAATGCCATTTGCTTTATGTCACTAGTTATATATATATTTCAAACTATTTGTAAGATGCTTGACAGGTTTGACCTTTATGTCTTCTTAGAAATAAATACCAAAAAGAGGATTCCAGCCAATATTAAACAATGTATTATCTATACTCATCAGTCATAATGATTTGTCTATTGATGTCTATATCATACACAGCATCATTTAAGTATGAACAGGTACACTGAAACACATTTGTTGATGAACTGCAGAAAAAATGTTCAACTTACAGCTCAATAAGCATAATGTGAAATGTCATTTCTGAAAATTTGCTCTCCACATTTCATCTACAAAGGTTTCAGTGTGCTGCTGTTTTTTTTATCTTTTGCAACCCTGTGCTGGTGGGGACTCGTGGATAGGCCTTTTCCATTCATATTGGAACAGAATCGTATCATCGATGTTTATACTGCAGACTAAGAGACAAGTATGATTCATACAGGCAATAGCCTTTAAGAAGAATATGTCAGTCTTTGTTAACAGTATTTCCTGTCATACAGATTAGTTACAGATTTGTAACTGTTATTGTGCTAATCAGTTTGTGTTTGTCATTAGTAGTGATGGGCGAATCTACCCCGTTTCGCTTCGCCGAAAAATTTGCGAATTGGTGAAAAAAAATCGCGAAATGAGCCGCGGCACGTTTTTGTCGCGTCGCGTGAAAACTACGCGCGACTCAGTTGTTACCGAATTTTCGCCAGCGGCGAATCGCGGGATTTCGCCGCGAATTCACCCCTGGCGAATAAATTTGCCCATCACTAGTCATTAGTCTTTTTCTTGCCAAGTTCCCATGTTTTTTTCCTGTGTGAGGACAAGGAGGGAGGTAAGAACTGTTGTGTTGGATATATTTCATGGTATAATATTTAAATGTGGCTTTACATTGACCTTGGTATTAGTGGTACTATATACACTTATGTGGACACAAATGGTATCTTCCAGCTTACACTTAAATGTATTTCATGTTCACTGAAAAAATGTGCTCTGGGTTTTGTCTGTATTTTAGTTGTAACATCTGGTTTCTATCATAACCTATCGCTTCAAAATTATCTTCCACGTTCAAGGATTCTTGCTTGTAAATTGAATTTGAGTGCATATTCATCTTACCATAACAATTTGACCTTGCGTATTTATCTTACCTTAAACATGGTAGCCCTATAAATGATGGAGGGGAGGTTGATCAAAATATGTGGGCTTGACCAAATTCTTGATCTGAAATCTACTGTCAACTGTGTAAAAAGGTAATATACCAAGTAAACATGATGGCACATTTCAGGATTTTTTTTTTTTATAATGTCTATTTGCACCAACAAAATACATACAAAATAGAATGAAACATGTTATTACAATTATGTATAAGGTTACATGTATGGAGTAAAGAGGGTCTGTACAAATTCTTCGACCTATTTCAATAGTCAGAAGCATGGATTGTTCTTTAAATTATCCTACGCAATAAGGATTTTACACATTTCTCCCCCCAGGACCACTTCTGTTTCAGCCCAGCATTATGTCAGGTAGATGGCTATAAAAATACCAATAATCTTTTTTTCATATTTAAGTTCCTATTATTAAAGGGTTCCTCCCCGCTAGCTCCTATATACCGAGTAGTAAATTGAAATACCTATGAGATTTCTTGTTGTCATGTGGAAGATAGTGTTTGTACATACTTTGTTTGAGTGGCAAAACATTTTTTAATGTGACTTTCTCAAATCTCAAACTAATACACAAAATCCATATTAAAAATATGTATTAGGATTTGCAAAAACAGGAGTATTTTATACGGTTGTGAGAGACAGTGGGCTAACTTAGCTTCATTTTTTAAACCGCTTTACTCATAATGCTTCCATTTCTTATAATTGAAAATGTGCTTGCACCTTAAGGTGAAGGAATTGTTAATTAGATATAAATCAGGAAGTTTTTCTGCCCAATTTTTTTTGTATGGAAATGCTACCTTGATTGAAAAATGAGTGGGTAGAGAACTTGCAGTATAATTTAGATGTGTTGTATAACATTGAGGGGCACATTTACTAAGGGTCGAAGTGAATATTCAAATAAAATTTGAATTTTGGGCTACTTCAATTATCGAATTGCCCAAAATTTGGTTTGAATTCGAAAATTCAAAATTTCAAAGTACTGGCCCTTAAAAAATCCTTTGAATTTGACTATTTGCCACCTTAAAGCTGCCGAATTGCCATTTTAGCCTATGGGGGACATCCTAAAACCCATCCTGAAAATTTTTCTAAGTCATAGGAATTTGTAGGATTTTGCGCAAAATTGTTCTAATTGTTCGATTTGATGATTTTTATTCGATCAAATACAGCCGTATTACGATGGTCAAATTTCGAAGTTTTTTCAATTCAAAATTCGACCCCTAAAAGGTTTTGTGTGCCAGAACAAAATGTATATGTGTAGACCTGCTTTGAGTTATGTATGTCCAGCCTACAACTCTTACCATCTTTCATCAGCTTCTTATTTAAAGTTATTGGAAACCCGGTTCAAATGCCTATTCATTTATAGCTAGTAAATTTGTAATATGAAATGGTTCATTCACAGAATTTTACTGGTCAGTTACTATTTATTTCACATCTGGCAACCATTGACTGATATGGCCTTCCATGCTGTTCAAGGTTACAGAAATGTTTGTTACTTGCAGCTTACCTTTTCTATGCTGTATGCACCTTCGGAATATTTGTACATTAAACAGATTTTTGGTAAGCATGCAAAGTATGGGCTAGATTTAGTTTGATGTGAAAAAAACTAATTTAGAACTTGTAATTCAGTTTAAAATTTTCCTGTTGACCTCTACTGTGTTTTCATGGGATTAATCATGACATAAGTGAATCTCACGTATTTGAATCTAGTCCTATGTGAATATCTGAAGCATATCAGGAGTGCCAGAGTTGTCTGAATTTTGAAATGTTCTGGGAAGTTTAATGTTACACATCACAATTCACTACATAGCAAAAGAAATATTTTATCTTTGTAAAAAAAATGTAACCCTTTTTATCTTGAATAACATGTACAGAGGATTTCAAAGACATAGCACTTGCATAATTACCTCTTCAGCTACTTGTTCATATTCATTATTTCTGTGTTTTCTAAATTTTGTGTGTGGGGACAGTTGAATAATTTTGCTACCCTTACGGTAAACTATGTATATTTTTTATGTATATGATAAACATTCGTGTCTTTTAAAACAAAATTCTGAAAGAGCAATTTTATTTTACAAGGACAGCTTTCATTCTTTCTGAAGTTCTGTACCATTATTAACAAAAAAAAGCACATGTAATGCAGTAAAACATTTGTACGATTCCTTTCTACAATGCATGTGCAGAGCTCTTTGGAAACCCTAGACTGAAGAAAGATCTGGGTATTTCTAATAAATTCCTTTTGCTTTGGATGAACTCAGAATCTCCAATGAGGCTCCCTTGGCAGGCGGGCTGGTTGATTATAATAAAAATAGCTACTGTGAACACAGTAAGTTGAGGATGCCAAATTTACAGCTGCCTTGCACAATTACTCTTCTAACTCCTTCAGGAGTAATTAGAGCTAGTGAGCAAATTAAGTGTATCGGTTGCAGTTTTGCTGGAATAGCCCCCCTTTTCTTCTTGCTGTCTCTGTTCTTTTTTTATTTTTCCCCCTTTCAAGAAATGAATGTGATTCATTTCAGTATGCCCTTCTCAAAGTGGTCTCCTTTCTTTTCAGCCACAACACAAAGACAACGTCATGGCTGGATCCACGGTTAGCAAAAAAAGCAAAGCCTCCAGAAGAGTGCAAAGAGAATGGTAAGTTGTTACGGTTTGCCTGAAAAGAATTCTTGTAACGTCTTCGGTACTGGTCAAGTTAAAGCCTCCCCAGTTTGTCTGGAGGAATTTGTTTAAACATGTTAATTAGCTACACAGAAAGAAGGCGTTTTAGATTAAAACAGTTCACTCTTTGCAACAGGCAGTACATCTCCTTTTTCTTTTTTCCATGTGCCTCACGCTTTTTGTATTCATGGTTAAGGTTTACAGCAAACAAACTTTTATTTTGTATTGGGCATTGTGAGTCTTTGTCTATCATCTCACTTTCTCATCTGCTGTGGAATTCGGATTGATGGAAGAGTCTTGTGATTTAGTTCTATGAAGGAAGATGCAATGCAATTAGAAGCAGGGGGACCGGTATCAAGGATCTTGATTATAATTTCATGCACATTTAAAGGTAACAATTAACAATCCTAAGCATTCAGCTTTGCCATGTAGATTATTGTTTATTTCGCTCCCTTTGGTTGTTAGTTTTCTTTGTACAGACCTTGTAGATAGATGTGTCTGCAAAACATATATATAAATGCTAATTAATGTTTTTATTGGCCTATTGCAGACATAGCTTAAATGTAAAACAAAGCTCATTGATCTGATAAATTGGGTTCTCAATTTTAGAGTAACAACAGTGTTCTTAGTTTGATCTTTAATTAAGCTCAGTGCATCTTTAATGCAGTTAATGCAGTACATAAGATAATTTTGTTCTTGCTACTAAATCAGTTGAAGATGTTGTTTTTTGTGTAGATGATTTTATGTGATTAGTTATGAAATGTATTGGTCAGAATATGTTCATAACAGTGAGTGCCTAGCACATAGATACTATCAATCACTTTTTTTATCACACAGTGCTATTTATTCATATGGTATGATCGGATTCATTCAATCCAATATGACTTTGACTTGTTATCTTTAGACAGCACCTGTAAGTCAAACACCTGTATGCTGTTAATTACAGAGTTCAGTTACAATAATTACAGCAATAGCTTCAGTCCCCAATTTAAACATATCAGTGTGTTATTTTCACAGTTGGTTTCTGCTTAGCCAACCTTAGGTTAAGAATATATATTCTCATTAGGCCAAAACACTACTTGTGTACCAAATATTCCATACAAGGTTTTCATTTATCAGTAAACCTGCACAACAGTAATCATAAGAATGTTTATTGCTATGGGCTGTTGGAAAAAACGCAAAAGAGGTCAGCGCTGTCTGTATTAATGAATTAAAGTAGTTCGTTTTTCAAAGTGAGACCTGTGTATATATCACTCAGTATTATTATTATGTACGTGTGTATGTATGTATATATATATATATATATATGTACTGCATCATTACTCTTAAATAAATCATATTATTTAAATTCAATGCAGCGATGGATGAATATTTCATGTGTGCAAAAGCAATTATGTTGTTTAATGATTATTGCAAAGATGCTGTTGACTATTGACATAGTTTCTTTATGTTGTCCATTAGTGAGTGTGAGGTAATTGGTATTCAAACAAAGCTCTGCCTAGTCATTCATTGAGGAAAACGTCCCATTCATAACTGTGATGAGGGTATTTCTCTAGGAGTAATGAATACTTTCACACAATCACTGAATTGATATTCCATTTGCACTTCACCACAGCTACTAGAATTATAAACCAATTTGATTTATAGCTAGAAATCTACTGAAAGGTTTCACATAAACTACTGCATTTGATTAAATGCTTTGTGGACACTTCATTTGCAGTAAGGAATTAGCATATTTTGTATATCTCTGCAGCAAGAATACTTTATCTACAACATTGTTTCATCCAATGTGTGTGCTTTGTTCTATTTGGGGTATTTTCACAATGCCAAATTACAGTAACAATTACAATAACAGTTACAGTATGTTTCAGTGGATGTAAATTAATTACAGCAGACTAGAGGCCAATTGTACCCTTTTGGGAGAAAGCTCTCTATTATCACCCCAAAATGGCACTTGCATAGCTACTTTACCGAAAATACCCACTACCATAACATAGTTATTGCCCTTATCCGAATGAATGAAAACAGCAGCACTCTGGTAGTAGTGAAAAAAGTGAAAAACGTTACTAAAATGCTTTAGGCAACGTTTCGGGTTTCAACACAAGCCCTTTCTCAAGTTTTTCACTTTTTTCACTGCTACCAGAGTGCTGCTGTTTTTACTCGGATATTTGCAGAGTTTTGCCTTGGCAGGGGTTACAGCTTGCACCCGGGGCTGCAATGAGCCATGTCCACTTCTGAAGCACACCTGAACTAATTATACATAGTTATTGCCCTTTGTTATTGCCCTGTAGTAGCACAGTTCTGTAGCAAGAAGTGTTTTGCCTATCAATGTGGCTACTCGATTCCTAATTGTATGTGTCCTATACACTGTATTCAAGGTTTGAACTTATTATCTAGTCTAGTCTATTATCTTATAGAAAGAGAAATTGTGTGCATCCAAGGCATCAAATGTCCTTTTATACATCAAAATGTTCTAGCCCATAAATTAGTTATAACCATAAATGTTGTAACAAAATTTGTAGCCTAAAATTAATCACAGAGACATGCAGCTGGGGGAATGGAGGGGTTTATAGAGGGCTGAAAAACTATATTTATTGAACTAAGCATCACAAAGGGGACATACTGCCCCTTAGAATTGTTGCTGTAACATATTACACATACTCACCATTAAATCTCATCTGCAGTTCCTCGTTTTCCATTCTACATTAGTGCTTAAGTCGTTATATAGCAAGTGAATGTTATCTCTTCACAACTAGGTCAAGTTATTATTATGGGTGACTTCACGTATCCGGACATTGACTGGGGTAATGGGGTTGCCAAGACAGATAAAGCTAGTAGGTTTGTAAATATGCTAAATGACAGCTTTTTATCCCAGCTCGTTCAAGAACCTACTATTTTGGATCTTGTAATAACGAATAATACTGAAATCATCTCTAGCATTTGTGTGGTTGAGCATTTAGGAAATAGTGATCATAACATGGTCTCCTTTGAGATTCTGTTGCAGAGGCAACTTTATAAGGGAGTAACTAAAACATTGAATTTTAGGTGTGCAAACTTTGACGGTATAAGGGCATCTCTGCAACATATTAAGTGGGAAATTCTTTTCACAGGGTTAAACACTGAACAAAAATTGGAAGTATTTAAAATGCTGCTTAATAAATATATACATGTCAATATATTCCGCTTGTAAGCAAGGAACGTCGTTGTAAAGCAAAACCTTTTTGGTTCAATAGAAGTGTTGGTGGGTAAGAAAAGACATGCTTTTCTACTTAATTTTTCAGGATTCATTGAGGTCTGGCATGGTGCTGAGAGACTGGTGAATTGCTAATGTGGTGCCGATATTCAAAAAGGGATCCCATTCTCTGAATCAAAACTATAGGCCAGTTAGTCTGACGTCGGTGGTAGGAAAACTTTTCGAAGGATTGATAAAGGATAGGATACTGGACTTCATAGCAAATAACAATACTATGAGTTTGTGCCAGCATGGTTTTATGCATAATAGATCTTGCCAGACTAACTTAATTTCATTTTATGAGAAGGTAAGCAGGGACCTCGATTCTTGGATGGCTGTGGATGTGATTTACTTAGACTTCGCTAAAGCATTTGATACAGTGCCACACAGAAGGTTACTGGTTAAATTAAGGAATGTTGGCCTGGAAAATAGTATTTCTACCTGGATGGAGAACTGACTAAAAGATAGACTACAAAGAGTGGTGGTAAATGGAACATTTTCTAATTGGACCAATTTTGTTAGTGGGGTACCGCAGGTCTCTGTACAGGGTCCCTTGCTTTTCAACTTGTTTATTAATGACCTGGATGTGGGCATTGAAAGTACAGTTTCTATTTTTGCAGATGATACTAAATTGTGCAGAAATATAGGTTCCATGCAGGATGCTGCCACTTTGTAGAGGGATTTGTCTAAGTTGGGAAACTGGGCAGCAAACTGGAAAATGAGGTTCAATGTTAATAAATGCAAGGTTATGCACTTTGGCAAAAATAATATAAATGCAAGTTATACACTAAATGGCAGTGAGTTGGGAGTTTCCTTAAGTGAGAAGGGTCTTGGGGTTTTTATAGATAACAAGTTGTCTAATTCTGGGCAGTGCCATTCTGTAGCTACTAAAGTAAATAGAGTTCTGTCCTGCATAAAAAAGGGCATAAACTCAAGGGATGAAAATATAATTATACCTCTTTATAGATCCCTTGTAAGACCTCATCTGGAAAATGCAGTGCAGTTTTGGACTCCAGTCCTTAGCAGGGATGTAATTGAGCTGGAGAGAGTGCAGAGAGGTGCAACTAAACTGGTTAGAGGAATGGAAGACTTAAATTATGAGGGTAGACTGTTGAGGTTGGGCTTGTTTTCTCTGGAAAAAGGTGCTTGTGTGGGGACATGATTACACTTTACTAATACATTAGAGGACATTATAGACAAATATCAGGGGAACTTTTTACCCAAAAAGAGGATCACCGCACCAGAGGCCACCCCTTCAGACTAGAAGAAAAGGACTTTCATTTGAAGCAGAGTAGGTGGTTCTTCACAGTGAGGACAGGGAGGTTGTGGAATGCACTGCCGGGTGATGATGATTTTTTGGACAGACATAATATCAAAGTCTATTTTGATACTAAACTCTACAGTAAGTATAGCTATGAGCATATATGGTTTGTGTGAAAGAGTGGAGGGGTGTGTGTGTTTTTTTTTTAATTTGGAGGGGTTGATGGACTTTGTCTTTTTTCAACCCAATTTAACTATGTAACTACTATCTCTAGTTACACCCTCCCCCAAAATTTAGGATCATCAATAGACAAGACTGTGAATTGCCTAAAACTCTGGATCCATTTGAATAAGCTCCATTTACACAACTTTGTGCTTTCTGTCCAAGTGCATATCATTTTGCCAAGTCAAGTGCTCCAGTTTTTGCTGTATGTTGAACCTTATTGTATCAAATCAAGGATACCATTGCTTCCTAACTGAAGCCAAAGAGATTTTTTTTTGCCACAAGCAATCCTTCATAAAAATATAATATGATGACTGCAATCAGATAATGTTCTATTGTGTATTCTTCAATAACATCATTTTATTATTGCTCAATTTATTTCTATGGTTCACTTGTGTAAAATGCCATGCTTTCAGCATTGTCCCCTTTATAAAAAATAGTACCAGATTGGATTTCTACCTTGTGGAACCAATCCAAATAAAGAATAGTCTATAAATAGGGGAGTGTTCATTTTAGTTAAACTGTCATCACCCTTGGATGCATTACCAGGAGAATCTTTCCCTTGAAAGTAAATTGTTAGCATTGTTTATCTGCAGTATGCAATCAAACCTGTTATGTATATTTTTATAATATTTTATGAAATTAGTTTGTAACTAAACCTGAAAAACATCTGCAATTGTACTTGACTATCATTTGCCCAGTAGTGTTGCTTTTGAAATTTTAAGCAAACCTAAAAAATATTTGGTTGCATTTGTTGGTGGCCCATGCATTGGCATGTCAAGTTTTTTAGCTGTTTTATTTTGCCTTGCAGGCTGAAGTACTTGATTATTAGACCAATACTTTGCTTTTACTTGATTATTAGACAAAAACTTTGCTTTTACAGTGTCAAGGATTAGGTAGGGGGCGTTGTGGAGGCCGAAGAAGGACTGGCTGTGCCCACAGAACACAAAGGGAAAGGCAGGAACAGGGAGACAAGGGCGTAGTCGGACTGGAAAAGGTGCAGAGTGAAATTTATAAATTTCGGTAGTGGGTGCATTATGCATTATAATCTACACATACACATAATCTATTCTCTATGCAACATTTCAGTTTATTTCCGTTCCATTCCCCCATGCTTTACACAGTCCCTCTGTATCTGTATTTATATATGCTGTACTGCTGCATAGTGATGGGCGAATCTGGGGCGTTTCAACGAAATTTTGCAAATTTCTAGTAGAAATTCGTGAAATAGCGAAAAATTTGTGAAACACGTTTTGGACGAGGGCGTCAGTTTTTGGACATGAGTGCCCATTGCCCACGTCCAAAAAATGTATGCCAGGCAAAATTTTTCTGCTGTTTCATGAATTTATTCATCTGCAGCGAATTGCGGGAAATTCGCTGCAAATTCTCCCCAGGCAAATAAATTTGCCCATCACTACTGCTGCAAAGGGTAGAAAGTAGAAACGTGCATGTGGAACAACACCAGAGGAGAACTGAGAGTAGGAGGGACAGAAGAACAAAGGGTTAAAGCAGCAGTGAGTGCAAT